>PYHX02000467.1:69570254-70064641 GCA_004302925.2 Cochliomyia hominivorax
AAAAAATCGATTTTTTGATGAAAAATATAAGTGATTACAGATTTTCATCCTTTTGGCTCTAGCGCCTCTAGTTTAGCCAAAAAATGCAATTTTAGATTTTCATATAAAATCGATTTTTGATGAAAATATAAGTGATTACAGATTTTCATCCTTTTGGCTCTAGCGCCTCTAGTTTAGCCACAAAATGCAATATTAGGTTTCATATAAAAAAATCGATTTTTGATGGAAAATATAAGTGATTACAGATTTTCATCCTTTTGGCTCTAGCGCCTCTAGTTTAGCCACAAAAATGCAATATTAGATTTCATATATAAAAAATCGATTTTTTAATGAAAAATATAGTGATTACAGATTTTCATCCTTTTGGCTCTAGCGCCTCTAGTTTAGCCAGAAAATGCAATTTTAGTTTCATATAAAAAATCGATTTTGATGGAAAAATAAAAGTGATTACAGATTTTCATCCTTTTGGCTCTAGCGCCTCTAGTTAGCCAAAAATGCAATTTAGTTTTCATATAAAAATCGATTTTGATGGAAAATGTTTTGTGATTACAGATTTTCATCCTTTTGGCTCTAGCGCCTCTAGTTTAGCCAGAAAATGCAATTTTAGATTTCATATAAAAATCGATTTTTGATGAAAAATATAAGTGATTACAGATTTTCATCCTTTTGGCTCTAGAGCCTCTAGTTTAGCCACAAAATGCAATTTTAGATTTTCATATAAAAAATCGATTTTTGATGAAAAATATAAGTGATTACAGATTTTCATCCTTTTGGCTCTAGCGCCTCTAGTTTAGCCAGAAAATGCAATTTTAGATTTTCATATAAAAATCATTTTTTGATGAAAATATAAGTGATTACAGATTTTCATCTTTGGCTCTAGAGCCTCTAGTTTAGCCACAAATGCAATTTTAGATTTTCATATAAAAATCGATTTTTTGATGAAAAATATAAGGTGATTACAGATCTTCATCCTTTTGGCTCCAGCGCCTCTAGTTTAGCAGAAAAATGCAATTTAGACTTTCATATAAAAAAATCGATTTTTGATGAAAATATAAGTGATTACAGATTTTCATCCTTTTGGCTCTAGAGCCTCTAGTTTAGCCACAAAATGCAATTTTATATTTTCATATAAAAAATCGATTTTTGATGAAAAATATAGGTGATTACAGATTTTCATCCTTTGGCTCTAGCGCCTCTAGTTTAGCCACAAATGCAATTTTATATTTCATATAAAAAATCGATTTTTGATGAAAAATATAAGTGATTACAGATTTTCATCCTTTTGGCTCTAGCGCCTCTAGTTTAGCCAGAAAATGCAATTTTAGATTTTCATATAAAAAATCGATTTTTGATGAAAAATATAAGTGATTACAGATTTTCATCCTTTTGGCTCTAGCGCCTCTAGTTTAGTCACAAAATGCAATTTTATATTTTCATATAAAAAATCGATTTTTGATGAAAAATATAAGTGATTACAGATTTTCATCCTTTTGGCTCTAGCGCCTCTAGTTTAGCCAGAAAATGCAATTTTAGATTTTCATATAAAAATCGATTTTTTGATGAAAAATATAAGTGATTACAGATTTCATCCTTTTGGCTCTAGCGCCTCTAGTTTAAGCCAGAAAATGCAATTTTAGATTTTCATATAAAAAATCGATTTTTGATGAAAAAATATAAGTGATTACAGATTTTCATCCTTTTGGCTCTAGCGCCTCTAGTTTAGCCAGAAAATGCAATTTTAGATTTTCATATAAAAAAATCGATTTTTGATGAAAAATATAAGTGATTACAGATTTTCATCCTTTTGCTCTAGCGCCTCTAGTTTAGCCAGAAAATGCAATTTTAGATTTTCATATAAAAAATCGATTTTGATGAAAAATATAAAGTGATTACAGATTTTCATCCTTTGGCTCTAGCACCTCTAGTTTAGCCAGAAAAATGCAATTTAAGATTTTCATATAAAAATCGATTTTTGATGAAAAATATAAGTGATTACAGATTTTCATCCTTTTGGCTCTTGCGCCTCTAGTTTAGCCAGAAATGCAATTTTAGATTTTCATATAAAAAAATCGATTTTTGATTAAAAAATATAAGTGATTAAAGATTTTCAATCCTTTGGCTCTAGCGCCTCTGGTTTTCATATAAAAATCTATTTTTGATGAAAAATATAAGTGATACAGATTTTCATCCTTTTGGCTCTAGCACCTCTATGTTTAGCCAGAAAATGCAATTTTAGATTTTCATATAAAAATCGATTTTGATGAAAAATTATTAAGTGATTACAGATTTTCATCCTTTTGGCTCTAGCGCCTCTATGTTAGCCAGAAAATGCAATTTAGATTTTCATATAAAAAAGCGATTTTGATGAAAAATATAAGTGATTACAGATTTTCATCCTTTTGGCTCTAGCAACCTCTAGTTTAGCCAGAAATGCAATTTAAGATTTTCATATAAAAAATCGATTTTTGATGAAAAATATAAGTGATTACAGATTTTCATCCTTTTGGCTCTAGCGCCTCTAGTTTAGCCAGAAAATGCAATTTAGATTTTCATATAAAAAAATCGATTTTTGATTAAAATATAAGTGATTAAAGATTTTCATCCTTTGGCTCTAGCGCCTCTGGTTTTCATATAAAAAATCGATTTTTGATTAAAAATATAAGTGATTACAGATTTTCATCCTTTTGGCTCTAGCGCCCTCTAGTTTAGCCAGAAAATGCAATTCTAGATTTTCATGTAAAAATCGATTTTTTATGAAAAATATAAGTGATTACAGATTTTCATCCTTTTGGCTCTAGCGCCTCTAGTTTTCATATAAAAAATCGATTTTGATGAAAATATAAAGTGATTACAGATTTTCATCCTCTTGGCTCTAGCGCCCCTAGTTTAGCCAGAAAATGCAATTTTAGATTTTCATATGAAAAATCGATTTTTGATGAAAAATATAAGTGATTACAGATTTTCATCCTCTTGGCTCTAGCGCCTCTAGTTTTCATATAAAAAATCGATTTTTGATGAAAAATATAAGTGATTACAGATTTTCATCCTCTTGGCTCTAGCGCCTCTAGTTTAGCCATAAAATGCAATTTTAGATTTTCATATGAAAGATCGATTTTTGATGAAAAATATAAGTGATTACAGATTTTCATCCTTTTGGCTCTAGCGCCTCTAGTTTAGCCAGAAAATGCAATTTTAGATTTTCATATAAAAATCGATTTTTGATGAAAAATATAAGTGATTACAGATTTTCATCCTTTTGGCTCTAGCGCCTCTAGTTTAGCCAGAAAATGCAATTTTAGATTTTCATATAAAAAATCGATTTTTGATGAAAAATAAAAGTGATTATAGATTTTCATCCTTTTGGCTCTAGCGCCTCTAGTTTAGCCAGAAAATGCAATTTTAGATTTTCATATAAAAAATCGATTTTTGATGAAAAATATAAGTGATTACAGATTTTCATCCTTTTGGCTCTAGCGCCTCTAGTTTAGCCAGAAAATGCAATTTTAGATTTTCATATAAAAAATCGATTTTTGATTAAAATATAAGTGATTAAAGATTTTCATCCTTTTGGCTCTAGCGCCTCTAGTTTAGCCAGAAAATGCAATTTTAGATTTTCATATGAAAAATCGATTTTTGATGAAAAGTATAAGTGATTACAGATTTTCATCCTTTTGGCTCTAGCGCCTCTAGTTTAGCCAGAAATGCCAATTCTATATTTTCATATAAAAATCGATTTTTGATGAAAAGTATAAGTGATTACAGATTTTCATCCTTTTGGCTCTAGCGCCTCTAGTTTAGCCAGAAAATGCAATTTTAGATTTTCATATGAAAAATCGATTTTTGATGAAAAATAAAAGTGATTATAGATTTTCATCCTTTGGCTCTAGCGCCTCTAGTTTAGCCAGAAAATGCAATTCTATATTTTCATGTAAAAAATCGATTTTTGATGAAAGTATAAGTGATTACAGATTTTCATCCTTTGGCTCTAGCGCCTCTAGTTTAGCCAGAAAATGCAATTCTATATTTTCATGTAAAAAATCGATTTTTTATGAAAAATATAAGTGATTACAGATTTTCATCCTTTTGGCTCTAGCGCCTCTAGTTTAGCCAGAAAATGCAATTTTAGATTTTCATATGAAAATCGATTTTTGATGAAAAATATAAGTGATTACAGATTTTCATCCTCTTGGCTCTAGCGCCTCAAGTTTTCATATAAAAAATCGATTTTTGATGAAAAATATAAGTGATTACAGATTTTCATCCTCTTGGCTCTAGCGCCTCTAGTTTAGCCATAAAATGCAATTTTAGATTTTCATATGAAAGATCGATTTTTTGATGAAAAATATAAGTGATTACAGATTTTCATCCTTTTGGCTCTAGCGCCTCTAGTTTAGCCACAAAATGCAATATTAGTTTTTTCATATAAAAAATCGATTTTTGATGAAAAATATAAGTGATTACAGATTTTCATCCTTTTGGCTCTAGCGCCTCTAGTTTAGCCACAAAATGCAATTTTAGATTTTCATATAAAAAATCGATTTTTGATGAAAAATATAAGTGATTACAGATTTTCATCCTTTTGGCTCTAGCGCCTCTAGTTTAGCCAGAAAATGCAATTTTAGATTTTCATATAAAAAATCGATTTTTGATGAAAAATATAAGTGATTACAGATTTTCATCCTTTTGGCTCTAGCACCTCTAGTTTAGCCAGAAAATGCAATTTTAGATTTTCATATAAAAAATCGATTTTTGATGAAAAATATAAGTGATTACAGATTTTCATCCTTTGGCTCTAGCGCCTCTAGTTTAGCCAGAAAATGCAATTTTAGATTTTCATATAAAAAATCGATTTTTGATGAAAAATATAAGTGATTACAGATTTTCATCCTTTTGGCTCTAGCACCTCTAGTTTAGCCAGAAAATGCAATTTTAGATTTTCATATAAAAAATCGATTTTTGATGAAAAATATAAGTGATTACAGATTTTCATCCTTTTGGCTCTAGCGCCTCTAGTTTAGCCAGAAAATGCAATTTTAGATTTTCATATAAAAATCGATTTTTGATGAAAAATATAAGTGATTACAGATTTTCATCCTTTTGGCTCTAGCGCCTCTAGTTTAGCCAGAAAATGCAATTTTAGATTTTCATATAAAAAATCGATTTTTGATGAAAAATATAAGTGATTACAGATTTTCATCCTTTTGGCTCTAGCGCCTCTAGTTTAGCCAGAAAATGCAATTTTAGATTTTCATATAAAAAATCGATTTTTGATGAAAAATATAAGTGATTACAGATTTTCATCCTTTTGGCTCTAGCGCCTCTAGTTTAGCCAGAAAATGCAATTTTAGATTTTCATATAAAAAATCGATTTTTGATGAAAAATATAAGTGATTACAGATTTTCATCCTTTTGGCTCTAGCGCCTCTAGTTTAGCCAGAAAATGCAATTTTAGATTTTCATATAAAAAATCGATTTTTGATGAAAAATATAAGTGATTACAGATTTTCATCCTTTTGGCTCTAGCGCCTCTAGTTTAGCCAGAAAATGCAATTTTAGATTTTCATATAAAAAATCGATTTTTGATGAAAAATATAAGTGATTACAGATTTTCATCCTTTTGGCTCTAGCGCCTCTAGTTTAGCCAGAAAATGCAATTTTAGATTTTCATATAAAAAATCGATTTTTGATGAAAAATATAAGTGATTACAGATTTTCATCCTTTTGGCTCTAGCGCCTCTAGTTTAGCCAGAAAATGCAATTTTAGATTTTCATATAAAAAATCGATTTTTGATGAAAAATATAAGTGATTACAGATTTTCATCCTTTTGGCTCTAGCGCCTCTAGTTTAGCCAGAAAATGCAATTTTAGATTTTCATATAAAAAATCGATTTTTGATGAAAATATAAGTGATTACAGATTTTCGTCCTTTTGGCTCTAGCGCCTCTAGTTTAGCCAGAAAATGCAATTTTAGATTTTCATATAAAAAATCGATTTTTGATGAAAAATATAAGTGATTACAGATTTTCATCCTTTTGGCTCTAGCGCCTCTAGTTTAGCCAGAAAATGCAATTTTAGATTTTCATATAAAAAATCGATTTTTGATGAAAAATATAAGTGATTACAGATTTTCATCCTTTTGGCTCTAGCGCCTCTAGTTTAGCCAGAAAATGCAATTTTAAATTTTCATATGAAAAATCGATTTTGGATGAAAAATATAAGTGATTACAGATTTTCATCCTTTTGGCTCTAGCGCCTCTAGTTTAGCCAGAAAATGCAATTTTAGATTTTCATATAAAAAATCGATTTTTGATGAAAAATATAAGTGATTACAGATTTTCATCCTTTTGGCTCTAGCGCCTCTAGTTTAGCCAGAAAATGCAATTTTAGATTTTCATATAAAAAATCGATTTTTGATGAAAAATATAAGTGATTACAGATTTTCATCCTTTTGGCTCTAGCACCTCTAGTTTAGCCAGAAAATGCAATTTAAGATTTCATATAAAAATCGATTTTTGATTAAAAATATAAGTGATTACAGATTTTCATCCTTTTGGCTCTAGCGCCTCTAGTTTAGCCACAAAATGCAATTTTAGATTTTCATATAAAAAAATCGATTTTTGATGAAAAATATAAGTGATTACAGATTTTCATCCTTTTGGCTCTAGCACCTCTAGTTTAGCCAGAAAATGCAATTTAAGATTTTCATATAAAAAATCGATTTTTGATTAAAAATATAAGTGATTACAGATTTTCATCCTTTTGGCTCTAGCGCCTCTAGTTTAGCCACAAATGCAATATTAGTTTTCATATAAAAAAATCGATTTTTGATGAAAAATATAAGTGATTAAAGATTTTCATCCTTTGGCTCTAGCGCCTCTGGTTTTCATATAAAAATCGATTTTTGATTAAAAATATAAGTGATTACAGATTTTCATCCTTTTGGCTCTAGCGCCTCTAGTTTAGCCACAAAATGCAATATTAGTTTTCATATAAAAAAATCGATTTTTGATTAAAAATATAAGTGATTAAAGATTTTCATCCTTTGGCTCTAGCGCCTCTGGTTTTCATATAAAAAATCGATTTTTGATGAAAAATATAAGTGATTACAGATTTTCATCCTCTTGGCTCTAGCGCCTCTAGTTTAGCCATAAAATGCAATTTTAGATTTTCATATAAAAAATCGATTTTTGATGAAAAATATAAGTGATTACAGATTTTCATCCTTTTGGCTCTAGCGCCTCTAGTTTAGCCAGAAAATGCAATTTTAGATTTCATATAAAAAAATCGATTTTTGATTAAAAATATAAGTGATTAAAGATTTTCATCCTTTTGGCTCTAGCGCCTCTAGTTTAGCCACAAAATGCAATATTAGTTTTCATATAAAAAATCGATTTTTGATTAAAAATATAAGTGATTAAAGATTTTCATCCTTTTGGCTCTAGCGCCTCTAGTTTAGCCAGAAAATGCAATTTTAGATTTTCATATAAAAAAATCGATTTTTGATTAAAAATATAAGTGATTAAAGATTTTCATCCTTTGGCTCTAGCGCCTCTGGTTTTCATATAAAAAATCGATTTTTGATTAAAAATATAAGTGATTACAGATTTTCATCCTTTTGGCTCTAGCGCCTCTAGTTTAGCCAGAAAATGCAATTTTAGATTTTCATATAAAAAATCGATTTTTGATTAAAAATATAAGTGATTAAAGATTTTCATCCTTTGGCTCTAGCGCCTCTGGTTTTCATATAAAAAATCGATTTTTGATTAAAAATATAAGTGATTACAGATTTTCATCCTTTTGGCTCTAGCGCCTCTAGTTTAGCCACAAAATGCAATATTAGTTTTCATATAAAAAAATCGATTTTTGATTAAAAATATAAGTGATTAAAGATTTTCATCCTTTGGCTCTAGCGCCTCTAGTTTTCATATAAAAAATCGATTTTTGATGAAAAATATAAGTGATTACAGATTTTCATCCTTTTGGCTCTAGCGCCTCTAGTTTAGCCAGAAAATGCAATTCTAGATTTTCATGTAAAAAATCGATTTTTTATGAAAAATATAAGTGATTACAGATTTTCATCCTTTTGGCTCTAGCGCCTCTAGTTTTCATATAAAAAAATCGATTTTTGATGAAAAATATAAGTGATTACAGATTTTCATCCTCTTGGCTCTAGCGCCCCTAGTTTAGCCAGAAAATGCAATTTTAGATTTTCATATGAAAAATCGATTTTTGATGAAAAATATAAGTGATTACAGATTTTCATCCTCTTGGCTCTAGCGCCTCTAGTTTTCATATAAAAAATCGATTTTTGATGAAAAATATAAGTGATTACAGATTTTCATCCTCTTGGCTCTAGCGCCTCTAGTTTAGCCATAAAATGCAATTTTAGATTTTCATATGAAAGATCGATTTTTGATGAAAAATATAAGTGATTACAGATTTTCATCCTTTTGGCTCTAGCGCCTCTAGTTTAGCCAGAAAATGCAATTTTAGATTTTCATATAAAAATCGATTTTTGATGAAAAATATAAGTGATTACAGATTTTCATCCTTTTGGCTCTAGCGCCTCTAGTTTAGCCAGAAAATGCAATTTTAGATTTTCATATAAAAAATCGATTTTTGATGAAAAATAAAAGTGATTATAGATTTTCATCCTTTTGGCTCTAGCGCCTCTAGTTTAGCCAGAAAATGCAATTTTAGATTTTCATATAAAAAATCGATTTTTGATGAAAAATATAAGTGATTACAGATTTTCATCCTTTTGGCTCTAGCGCCTCTAGTTTAGCCAGAAAATGCAATTTTAGATTTTCATATAAAAAATCGATTTTTGATTAAAAATATAAGTGATTAAAGATTTTCATCCTTTTGGCTCTAGCGCCTCTAGTTTAGCCAGAAAATGCAATTTTAGATTTTCATATGAAAAATCGATTTTTGATGAAAAGTATAAGTGATTACAGATTTTCATCCTTTTGGCTCTAGCGCCTCTAGTTTAGCCAGAAAATGCAATTCTATATTTTCATATAAAAAATCGATTTTTGATGAAAAGTATAAGTGATTACAGATTTTCATCCTTTTGGCTCTAGCGCCTCTAGTTTAGCCAGAAAATGCAATTTTAGATTTTCATATGAAAAATCGATTTTTGATGAAAAATAAAAGTGATTATAGATTTTCATCCTTTTGGCTCTAGCGCCTCTAGTTTAGCCAGAAAATGCAATTCTATATTTTCATGTAAAAAATCGATTTTTGATGAAAAGTATAAGTGATTACAGATTTTCATCCTTTTGGCTCTAGCGCCTCTAGTTTAGCCAGAAAATGCAATTCTATATTTTCATGTAAAAAATCGATTTTTATGAAAAATATAAGTGATTACAGATTTTCATCCTTTTGGCTCTAGCGCCTCTAGTTTAGCCAGAAAATGCAATTTTAGATTTTCATATGAAAAATCGATTTTTGATGAAAAATATAAGTGATTACAGATTTTCATCCTCTTGGCTCTAGCGCCTCTGGTTTAGCCAGAAAATGCAATTTTAGTTTTTCATATAAAAAATCGATGTTTGATGAAAAATATAAGTGATTACAGATTTTCATCCTTTTGGCTCTAGCACCTCTAGTTTAGCCACAAAATGCAATATTAGTTTTTCATATAAAAAATCGATTTTTGATTAAAAATATAAGTGATTACAGATTTTCATCCTTTTGGCTCTAGCGCCTCTAGTTTAGCCACAAAATGCAATATTAGTTTTCATATAAAAAATCGATTTTTGATGAAAAATATAAGTGATTAAAGATTTTCATCCTTTGGCTCTAGCGCCTCTGGTTTTCATATAAAAAATCGATTTTTGATTAAAAATATAAGTGATTACAGATTTTCATCCTTTTGGCTCTAGCGCCTCTAGTTTAGCCAGAAAATGCAATATTAGTTTTCATATAAAAAATCGATTTTTGATTAAAAATATAAGTGATTAAAGATTTTCATCCTTTGGCTCTAGCGCCTCTGGTTTTCATATAAAAAATCGATTTTTGATGAAAAATATAAGTGATTACAGATTTTCATCCTTTTGGCTCTAGCGCCTCTAGTTTAGCCAGAAAATGCAATTTTAGATTTTCATATAAAAATCGATTTTTGATGAAAAATATAAGTGATTACAGATTTTCATCCTTTTGGCTCTAGCGCCTCTAGTTTAGCCAGAAAATGCAATTTTAGATTTTCATATAAAAAATCGATTTTTGATGAAAAATATAAGTGATTACAGATTTTCATCCTTTTGGCTCTAGCGCCTCTAGTTTAGCCAGAAAATGCAATTTTGGATTTTCATATAAAAAATCGATTTTTGATGAAAAATATAAGTGATTACAGATTTTCGTCCTTTTGGCTCTAGCGCCTCTAGTTTAGCCAGAAAATGCAATTTTAGATTTTCATATAAAAAATCGATTTTTGATGAAAAATATAAGTGATTACAGATTTTCATCCTTTTGGCTCTAGCGCCTCTAGTTTAGCCAGAAAATGCAATTTTAGATTTTCATATAAAAAATCGATTTTTGATGAAAAATATAAGTGATTACAGATTTTCATCCTTTTGGCTCTAGCGCCTCTAGTTTAGCCAGAAAATGCAATTTTAAATTTTCATATGAAAAATCGATTTTGGATGAAAAATATAAGTGATTACAGATTTTCATCCTTTTGGCTCTAGCGCCTCTAGTTTAGCCAGAAAATGCAATTTTAGATTTTCATATAAAAAATCGATTTTTGATGAAAAATATAAGTGATTACAGATTTTCATCCTTTTGGCTCTAGCGCCTCTAGTTTAGCCAGAAAATGCAATTTTAGATTTTCATATAAAAAAATCGATTTTTGATGAAAAATATAAGTGATTACAGATTTTCATCCTTTTGGCTCTAGCACCTCTAGTTTAGCCAGAAAATGCAATTTAAGATTTTCATATAAAAAATCGATTTTTGATTAAAATATAAGTGATTACAGATTTTCATCCTTTTGGCTCTAGCGCCTCTAGTTTAGCCACAAAATGCAATTTTAGATTTTCATATAAAAAAATCGATTTTTGATGAAAAATATAAGTGATTACAGATTTTCATCCTTTTGGCTCTAGCACCTCTAGTTTAGCCAGAAAATGCAATTTAAGATTTTCATATAAAAAATCGATTTTTGATTAAAAATATAAGTGATTACAGATTTTCATCCTTTTGGCTCTAGCGCCTCTAGTTTAGCCACAAAATGCAATATTAGTTTTCATATAAAAAAATCGATTTTTGATGAAAAATATAAGTGATTAAAGATTTTCATCCTTTGGCTCTAGCGCCTCTGGTTTTCATATAAAAAATCGATTTTTGATTAAAAATATAAGTGATTACAGATTTTCATCCTTTTGGCTCTAGCGCCTCTAGTTTAGCCACAAAATGCAATATTAGTTTTCATATAAAAAAATCGATTTTTGATTAAAAATATAAGTGATTAAAGATTTTCATCCTTTGGCTCTAGCGCCTCTGGTTTTCATATAAAAAATCGATTTTTGATGAAAAATATAAGTGATTACAGATTTTCATCCTCTTGGCTCTAGCGCCTCTAGTTTAGCCATAAAATGCAATTTTAGATTTTCATATAAAAAATCGATTTTTGATGAAAAATATAAGTGATTACAGATTTTCATCCTTTTGGCTCTAGCGCCTCTAGTTTAGCCAGAAAATGCAATTTTAGATTTTCATATAAAAAAATCGATTTTTGATTAAAAATATAAGTGATTAAAGATTTTCATCCTTTTGGCTCTAGCGCCTCTAGTTTAGCCACAAAATGCAATATTAGTTTTCATATAAAAAAATCGATTTTTGATTAAAAATATAAGTGATTAAAGATTTTCATCCTTTTGGCTCTAGCGCCTCTAGTTTAGCCAGAAAATGCAATTTTAGATTTTCATATAAAAAAATCGATTTTTGATTAAAAATATAAGTGATTAAAGATTTTCATCCTTTGGCTCTAGCGCCTCTGGTTTTCATATAAAAAATCGATTTTTGATTAAAAATATAAGTGATTACAGATTTTCATCCTTTTGGCTCTAGCGCCTCTAGTTTAGCCAGAAAATGCAATTTTAGATTTTCATATAAAAAAATCGATTTTTGATTAAAAATATAAGTGATTACAGATTTTCATCCTTTTGGCTCTAGCGCCTCTAGTTTAGCCAGAAAATGCAATTTTAGATTTTCATATAAAAAATCGATTTTTGATTAAAAATATAAGTGATTAAAAATTTTCATCCTTTGGCTCTAGCGCCTCTGGTTTTCATATAAAAAATCGATTTTTGATTAAAAATATAAGTGATTACAGATTTTCATCCTTTTGGCTCTAGCGCCTCTAGTTTAGCCACAAAATGCAATATTAGTTTTCATATAAAAAAATCGATTTTTGATTAAAAATATAAGTGATTAAAGATTTTCATCCTTTGGCTCTAGCGCCTCTAGTTTTCATATAAAAAATCGATTTTTGATGAAAAATATAAGTGATTACAGATTTTCATCCTTTTGGCTCTAGCGCCTCTAGTTTAGCCAGAAAATGCAATTTTAGATTTTCATATAAAAAATCGATTTTTGATGAAAAATATAAGTGATTACAGATTTTCATCCTTTTGGCTCTAGCGCCTCTAGTTTAGCCACAAAATGCAATTTTAGATTTTCATATGAAAAATCGATTTTTGATGCAAAATATAAGTGATTACAGATTTTCATCCTTTTGGCTCTAGCGCCTCTAGTTTAGCCAGAAAATGCAATTTTAGATTTTCATATAAAAAATCGATTTTTGATGAAAATATAAGTGATTACAGATTTTCATCCTTTTGGCTCTAGCGCCTCTGGTTTAGCCAGAAAATGCAATTTTAGATTTTCATATAAAAAATCGATGTTTGATGAAAAATATAAGTGATTACAGATTTTCATCCTTTTGGCTCTAGCGCCTCTAGTTTAGCCAGAAAATGCAATTTTAGATTTTCATATAAAAAATCGATTTTTGATAAAAATATAAGTGATTACAGATTTTCATCCTTTTGGCTCTAGCGCCTCTAGTTTAGCCAAAATGCAATTTTAGTTTTCATATAAAAAATCGATTTTTGATGAAAAATATAAGTGATTACAGATTTTCATCCTTTTGGCTCTAGCGCCTCTAGTTTAGCCAGAAAATGCAATTTTAGATTTTCATATAAAAAATCGATTTTTGATTAAAAATATAAGTGATTAAGATTTTCATCCTTTTGGCTCTAGCGCCTCTAGTTTAGCCAGAAAATGCAATTTTAGTTTTCATATAAAAAATCGATTTTTGATTAAAAATATAAGTGATTACAGATTTTCATCCTTTTGGCTCTAGCGCCTCTAGTTTAGCCAGAAAATGCAATTTTAGATTTTCATATAAAAAATCGATTTTTGATTAAAAATATAAGTGATCCTTTTTTAAAAAATCGATTTTTGATGAAAAATATAAGTGATTACAGATTTTCATCCTTTTGGCTCTAGCGCCTCTAGTTTAGCCATAAAATGCAATTTTAGATTTTCATATAAAAAAATCGATTTTTGATGAAAAATATAAGTGATTACAGATTTTCATCCTTTTGGCTCTAGCGCCTCTAGTTTAGCCATAAAATGCAATTTTAGATTTTCATATAAAAAATCGATTTTTGATGAAAAATATAAGTGATTACAGATTTTCATCCTTTTGGCTCTAGCGCCTCTAGTTAGCCAGAAAATGCAATTTTAGTTTTCATATAAAAAATCGATTTTGATGAAAAATATAAGTGATTACAGATTTTCATCCTTTTGGCTCTAGCGCCTCTAGTTTAGCCATAAAATGCAATTTTAGATTTTCATATAAAAATCGATTTTTGATGAAAAATATAAGTGATTACAGATTTTCATCCTTTGGCTCTAGCGCCTCTAGTTTAGCCAGAAAATGCAATTTTAGATTTTCATATAAAAAATCGATTTTTGATGAAAATATAAGTGATTACAGATTTTCATCCTTTTGGCTCTAGCGCCTCTAGTTTAGCCAAAAATGCAATTTTAGATTTTCATATGAAAAATCGATTTTTGATGAAAATATAAGTGATTACAGATTTTCATCCTTTTGGCTCTAGCGCCTCTAGTTTAGCCAGAAAATGCAATTTTAGATTTTCATATAAAAATCGATTTTTGATGAAAAATATAAGTGATTACAGATTTTCATCCTTTTGGCTCTAGCGCCTCTAGTTTAGCCAGAAAATGCAATTTTAGTTTTCATATAAAAAATCGATTTTTGATGAAAAATATAAGTGATTACAGATTTTCATCCTTTTGGCTCTAGCGCCTCTAGTTTAGCCACAAAATGCAATTTTAGTTTTCATATAAAAAATCGATTTTTGATGAAAAATATAAGTGATTACAGATTTTCATCCTTTGGCTCTAGCGCCTCTAGTTTAGCCAGAAAATGCAATTTTAGTTTTCATAAAAAATCGATTTTTGATGAAAAATATAAGTGATTACAGATTTTCATCCTTTTGGCTCTAGCGCCTCTGGTTTTCATATAAAAAATCGATTTTTGATAAAAATATAAGTGATTACAGATTTTCATCCTTTTGGCTCTAGCGCCTCTAGTTTAGCCAGAAAATGCAATTTTAGATTTTCATAAAAAAATCGATTTTTGATGAAAAATATAAGTGATTACAGATTTTCATCCTTTTGGCTCTAGCGCCTCTGGTTTTCATATAAAAATCGATTTTTGATGAAAAATATAAGTGATTACAGATTTTCATCCTTTTGGCTCTAGCGCCTCTAGTTTAGCCATAAAATGCAATTTTAGATTTTCATATAAAAAATCGATTTTTGATGAAAAATATAAGTGATTACAGATTTTCATCCTTTTGGCTCTAGCGCCTCTAGTTTAGCCATAAAATGCAATTTTAGTTTTCATATAAAAAATCGATTTTTGATAAAAAATATAAGTGATTACAGATTTTTCATCCTCTTGGCTCTAGCGCCTCTAGTTTAGCCATAAAAATGCAATTTTAGATTTTCATATAAAAAATCGATTTTTGATGAAAAATATAAGTGATTACAGATTTTCATCCTTTTGGCTCTAGCGCCTCTAGTTTAGCCAGAAAATGCAATTTTAAGTTTTCATATGAAAAATCGATTTTTGATGAAAAATATAAGTGATTACAGATTTTCATCCTTTTGGCTCTAGCGCCTCTAGTTTAGCCAGAAAATGCAATATTAGTTTTCATATAAAAAAATCGATTTTTGATTAAAAATATAAGTGATTAAAGATTTTCATCCTTTGGCTCTAGCGCTCTGGTTTTCATATAAAAAATCGATTTTTGATTAAAAATATAAGTGATTACAGATTTTCATCCTTTTGGCTCTAGCGCCTCTAGTTTAGCCACAAAATGCAATATTAGTTTTCATATAAAAAATCGATTTTTGATTAAAAATATAAGTGATTAAAGATTTTCATCCTTTGGCTCTAGCGCCTCTAGTTTTTCATATAAAAAATCGATTTTTGATGAAAAATATAAGTGATTACAGATTTTCATCCTTTGGCTCTAGCGCCTCTGGTTTAGCCATAAAATGCAATTTTAGTTTTCATATAAAAAATCGATTTTTGATGAAAAATATAAGTGATTACAGATTTTCATCCTTTTGGCTCTAGCGCCTCTAGTTTAGCCAGAAAATGCAATTTTAGTTTTTCATATAAAAATCGATTTTTGATGAAAAATATAAGTGATTACAGATTTTCATCCTTTGGCTCTAGCGCCTCTGGTTTAGCCAGAAAATGCAATTTTAGATTTTCATATAAAAAATCGATTTTTGATGGAAAAATATAAGTGATTACAGATTTTCATCCTTTTGGCTCTAGCGCCTCTAGTTTAGCCACAAAATGCAATTTTAGATTTTCATATAAAAAATCGATTTTCACGGGAAAATGTGGGTGATTACAGATTTTCATCCTTTTGGCTCTAGCGCCTCTAGTTTAGCCATAAAATGCAATTTTAGATTTTCATATAAACAATCAATTTTGATGGAAAATATAAGTGATTACAGATTTTCATCCTTTTGGCTCTATCGCCTCTAGTTTAGCCATAAAATGCAATTTTAGATTTTTATATAAAAAATCAATTTTTGATGAAAAATATAAGTGATTACAGATTTTCATCCTTTTGGCTTTAGCGTGTGAACTGACTATAGACTTTTTAATGGATAATGTACATACGGACATTATCAATCACATGGATATTTGAGTTATGATTAAAAAACTTTATTACTGTTTAATAATTATTAATTTTCTCTCTCTCTTTTCCAGACCGAAACCTATACAGTTTCACAGGACAATAATGATACCCTACAGATGGTCAGTATTATGGTGAAAACCAATCGTGCCGGTGTGGCCGATTTTCATATACGCATAAATGCCTTAGAATTTCGTAATTTGGAAGAACGTATAACACGACCAATTCTAATACCATCCAACATACAATTCCATCGTAATGTCATAGATCGTTTCATTGATGTCTTCAAAGAACAAGTCAGTCATAATCCCATCTATAAAGCCGATCGTATAGCAGATAAATGTTTTGCCTGTATGATAGCTGAACCGAATATTAAAATCCATAAACAATGTGCCGATGTTGATCACGATGGTCAACCATTGGCCAATGATTTATGTTGTACAAATTGTTATTGTCGACCCATGTGGTGTGTTGAGTGTCTGGCACGGTGGTTTGCGGCTCGACAAAATGAATACGAACGTGATGTGTGGTTGGAACAGAAATGTACTTGTCCTATGTGTCGTGCCAAATTTTGTTTATTGGATGTTAGTTATATTGAAAAACCAGTGAGAATAGAAAATAATGACAATAACGATCTGGAAAATCAAGCGTGATTATAGTTAAAAGCCTAAGTCGCCTTCTTTTCCTTAAGACTTTAGATTATAATTTTTCTTGGGTTTTGTAAAGCTTTCTTCTTCGAAAGAAAATTAAACTAAATGGAGAAAAATAATTATAGAACTGTGTTCAATTAAAATTTATTCATATTAATACAAAATTAAGTTTTCAATTAAAAAAATTGTTTAAAAATTTAGCGAAAAGTTTAGTTCATAAAATGAATTAAGTTTTTATGGCGAAAGATAACTCTTCTCATCTCTCCTTTTTTAACCTTAAGTTTTTATACCCTACAACACCATAGGTAGTGGGGGTATTGTGCGTTTATGTAGATGTTTGTGACGGACTGAAAGAATAGTCCTACCACCACTTTTAAGTATACCGTTCAAATCAGAATCACTTACCATGTCCCTCCGTCCGGCCGGCTAGCTGTCCATGTAAAGCTTGTTCGCATGTACTATTATTTTGGTCCAAAGACTATGTCTATTGAAACTGATCGGTTATTCCATATAGGCCTAATACATATGTTCCTCCGGAATGGGATTTTTAGGCAATAAAATTCTTAATATAAAAAGGTTGTAGCCAAATTTTGCGAAAATAAGTCTTACGATATTCTTAAACGATGTGCCAAATTATACATGGGTATTGTAATAATATTAAGTCCAATTAAATTGGGTCGGTCCATATTTTTTATCCTATAAAGCTCTCCAGAAAAAATCCTTTTAATTTTACAGAAATATTAGTAACATAATAATCAAGTGCACACATAAGCATAAATAAGAAAAGAAAATTTTACGAGGGTCGTTCTTAATTATTTCATACAACCAACAATGTGGTGTAGGTTATTACATGGTCGGGTTTAACCGACTATAATATTTTTACTTGTTTTTCACTGTAAATGCTGACTTCCTTTTTTTAAATAAAACAATTATTTTTTAATTTTATTTCTTTTATTTTTAGAATAATTTTATTTTTATTTTTAATAATTATTTATATAATTTTATAGAATTATAAATATATTTATAATATATATAGTGTCTTTTATTTTCTGTTTCTTTTATATATTTACTTAAACTACTATGGAAATTATCACGTTTATTTCAAAAATACTTGTAAAGTTACTTTACCTTTTTTATATAATTATTCTCTAATACATATTAACATTATATTTATAAATTTATATATAAAAATTAAACTTAAACAATAAAAGATAATAATATGAATATTTAAAATAAACAAAATAAAAAAATAATAATAAAATTAAACTTCTATTATGCTTTCCGAATTATGTGTTAAAGAGGAGGGTGACATTAATCTATTGTAACTCGATCTTTATAATTTTGAAAGTGTGAAAATAATTATAAGCAATTAATAATGCTATGCCGAATCTTGAATACACTCCACCACAAATGCGTGTGAAGTAAATACGTTAAGTTTCGTACATACACACTCGTATACAAAATAAAAAATTCTTAAATAAATCATAAAATTAGTTATATTTTTGTCTATAACTTTTTCCAATGAACCGATTTTGATCATTTTCGCAATAATTTTTGATAATTTGACGAGTTATAATGAACATTTTTTCAAAAGTTCTTCGCTTGAACTTAGGAGTTGCCTCAGATGTCGATATATTATATATACTGAACCGATTTTACTGGCTTTAAATAGGAAACTTCTCAGGACGATAACAAATACTCAGGTCAGATTTAGCCACAAAATGCAATTTTAGATTTTCATATAAAAAATCGATTTTTGATGAAAAATATAAGTGATTACAGATTTTCATCCTTTTGGCTCTAGCGTGTGAACTGACTATAGACTTTTTAATGGATAATGTACATACGGACAGTACATACGGACATTATCAATCACTTGGATATTTGAGTTATGATTAAAAAACTTTTTTACTGTTTAATTATTATTAATTTTCTCTCTCAGGTCAAAATTAATTGAGCTCTGCCAATTGTTGTGCATGTGAACATAACTAAATCGAATTAGATTTTGATTTGATGCAAGAATATGTATATATACATTATGGGGTCTGAGATGATTCCTTCTTAGTGTTTCACACGGAATGACAAACTTAATATACCCTCTTCACCACTAGCAGTGGTGGAGGCTATAAACAAGGATTATCGAATTTTAATAATTTGTCCTTGAAGTTATATAAAATTAAAATTTTAGACAATTTAAAGAAAATGTTGCTGTTGTTATTGAGTTCGAAAACCTGAACTTAATTTCGAATTTTTCGAACTTAGTTAAATTTAATATTTTTTTTATTAAATTTGAATTTCGAAAATTTTCGAAAATCAAAATTGTTGCCATTTTTAATTTATTTTTTTTTTCACAAGTTTAACAAAATTAAAAAAGTGACAGGATGTCAAGTCAGGCCATAATGGACACATTAGATGTATTGCTTGCTATAACGAGATTGTTTTTGGGAAATTTTGAAAAGGTTTTTTGGGTCCTAAACTTTTCTTTAACATTCCCTCGGGTATCAGCAACATACAATTTTTGATCAGGTCTGATCGAAATATTTTCATTATTGAAGTTTTTATAAGAATCGAGTTACAAATACTTTTCTAATTAAGTTCTCCTCTTTATTTATTTTTTGTTTTTATTTAAATTTAAGTACTTTTCACCAATTTCCCCTCTTTTTAAAATATTTCTTATTTGGCATATTTTAAGAAATTTCATTTGTGAGAATTAAATTTCGTTGTGGAAATTTTCTAAAGTTTTTTTATTCAAATAGCAAAACTTTAAAAAAGGAATTTTATATTTTTCTACATTTTAATAAATTTCAAATTTTCAAAAAATTTACTTACAACATCTAATACACATACATACACATATAATAAGTAAAGATAATTTCAGATTACACTAATATTTGACATTTTAAGCAGAAATACTTATTTAAACTTGAAAATATTCAAAAAATAAAAAATAAAATTTCGAAAACAAAATTTTTTGGACAAATTGTTTATTCTCCAAACCCTTAATTTTAATTAAAAAACACTGTGATCAAACAAATTTTGTTTCCTCAAATGTTCATCAAATATTAAGCAGAAAAAATACTTCTTATTTGATCAGTATCGCAATTGCGGAACTTTTTTCAGTTAACAACCGTTATCGTTAAGTAACGAAAAATGTCAATTGTTTTTACGATTTTGCTATTCTCTAGAACTTCATTATGGATCACCTATTTCACAATTACGAAGCGGACTTTAACGTTAATTATGGGTTACTAGCAATGAAGAAATATGTTGTGTATCATGTAGTCCATGAGATCAGTATACATTGAGCCAATTGTTCCATCCCGAACTTAGTTGTGCCAGAACTACTCTTGTAGACCTTGGCAGATTTTGTTCTATGTCTACGACGGAAGGTGGGCGGCCTCCAAGTACGAGATTCATATGTTAACTTGAAACCGTAAATTTGTGGCCTCTCAAAGATCTTTTCTAACATGCCGCAGGGGTAACTCCAGTTGTGTTATATTGAAGTTAGGATAATGCCTCCGATGACATCCAAGAAGGAACGGTTTACTGAGCATTTCATTATATTCTTTAACCGGTCAGATCTTCGTCTCCTCATGTGGATGTTGTATTGAGGACATTTGTTTTGGCAGTTTTGAATATTTTTCTATTGCATATTAATTAGCGAAGGAGATCACACTGAAGACACACTGTATGGTCCTAATAAGGTTTCTTTATCGATTACCCCGATAGGCTGTCAAAAGTAACCCCTAAGATTTTCGATCTAAATTTGTAGTTCAGATGGTGAAGAGTCTTACTGCCGACTTCGTTGGTGAAAGTTTCAAGTTACAACTTTATTATGATTCACGACAACTTAACGAAAAATATCGTCATTAAAAAGTTTCGAAATTGCGAAACAGAAATAAAAAATGTTTGATGAACTTTCAATTAAAACAAAACAAAAACAAAAACGTTAAAATATTTCATGTCAAATATTAGCTTAATGTGAACTTAGCATTAAGACCAATTTTTTGTTTTCACCTTTTATATTTTTGGACTCTGCCAAATCTGTCCATTTCTCATTTATTTATAATAAAGCAAACAAAATAATTGTAATAAGGAATAAAGAATAAAGGAAAAACAATAATCATTGTTTTTAATTTGATAATATGAAATAATTTAATTTCTTTCTCTCCATTTCTCTGTCTCTTCTTCTCAAACAATTTTATAAATTCGTCTCATAGTAACTTTTATAGGTGTCCATTTTGTCGCGTTGTCTTGTGTTTGATGATGACGAGATCGATTTTATATTGTTGGCTGTTTGATTTTGATAGGATTTGGAGGCAAATGCTGTTGAACCGTAATGTGTTGAGATCTGTAATAGAAAAATAAAGAAAATAATATTAATTAAAGACATATCAAAATAGAAAAGAAGATGATAATTAAGAAGAGAGAATGAAAAAAGTTTGTTTTTTAAAATTCTTTAGCAGAGAAATATCAAAATTTATTACACCCTCTACCACCACAGATGGTGAAGAGGGTATAATAACTTTGTCATGCCGTATGTAACGCTAAGAAGAAATCATCTCAGGCCTCAAAATGATTAAGCTATAGCCGTGTGTTTGTCTGTTGTTGGCACACTCACAACCACAATAATTGAGAAAACTCAATGAAATTTGGCCTGAAGATTCGTTTTAGTCCTGGGAAGTTTTCTATTTTAAACTAGAAAAATCGGTTCAGTAAATTAAAAGATATAGAGCGATATCTCAGACAATATCTAAGTTTTAGCAGAGAACTTTAGTATAATTATCAATTATAAACCAATAAATTGGATTTGAATTTTGGAATATTATCAAAATCAGTTCAGTTGGCTGAGGGTACTAAACATTCGGCATAGCGGAATATTTATTTTATTATTTGTTTGTAATCTAAATTTGGCAAAATATTTGAGATTAAGGTGTGAGACATCGTACAGATGCTTCCTTTTCCCCTGATCCTACCACAACACATATTGATTTTCATATATAAAAAGAAAAAGATGTTAAAGACATGAATATTTTATTAATCTGATTAAATTGAGTGACCCGAAAAAAAGCGTACTACTACAAAAGTGGGCTAAAGGCCTGCCTTCAAATTGTTCCAGTGGTATTCAATATTATCGAGAGAACTTGTCTATTGATAGAAAACAGGGTTCTTGTAAAAAGAATGGTCCACATGATGTTTCTAAAGCCAAAAAAAAATTTAAAGCATTTTCAAAATAGGTCCCAATACATAGGGTAACAAAGCAGCCCGTTTAGCTTAGTGCTTGGACTATTTGGTACGAAAAGTTAAAGCTAATGCTGGTTTTAAAACATACAAGGCTCAAAGAGTTCCTAACAGGAACGCTGCTAAAAATTTAGGAACCAAAACCAGAAAGCACAGAAATTCAAGTCAAGATTTTAAAAAGAAAATATTCTTGCTGTACAATAGATGGCGAAACGTGTGTTTTGGCAGAATTTTCGCATCATTTTGGTCAAAAAATTTTTTTGCAGATGTTCCAAGGAATGTTAAGGAAAATGACCCAAAAGCAGTCATAATTTCTCGAAAAGTTCTTGTTATGACAAGTAATATGCAGTTGCGACAAAAACTACTATCATTTGTTACAACAGGCTCTATAAAGATCGAAATTTACATCCAGGAATGTTTACAAAAAAGTCTGCTTTCATTCAAAATGTGAGTCCACTTATTTATGGCTTGACTTGGCATTCTGTCACTCTGATAAACAAACCTTTGAGAGAGGAACAAGAGCAATAATTTGGTATTTGTAAAAAGAAATGTAAATCCTTTAAACTGCCCCAAGCAAGGGCCAGTGTAGAGGTATTGGACTCTTGTTAAAAGAGAATTGAAAAAAATGGTATCTTTCTTCAACAAAAATTATCTTAATTCATTTTTAACCTCAAAATCAAAACTGTTTTATTCCGCCACTAGAGGAAGGAATTGACATTACTTAGTTGATATCCAAATAGTAATTTCTTTGCTAAAACGACATATTCGAACTTGCAACAGATTCTGAAATAGAATCTGAAATAAAATCTTCAATTTTAGTCCATTTAACAATATGACAAACTAATTTTATCTTTTCTGAAAAAAAATCATTTGCACAATTTCCGGTATATTAAATAAATTTCAATGTCATCCCCCCCGAAATAAGGAGCGGTGCATTAAAAAAATAAACTGTTTGTTTATTTTAAGATCAAATAAAATTTATTTATAAAAATAATAATAATAATTGTTAAAACACTTTTATAATTAATTGCAAAAAAAAAAAAAGAAACATTGAAAATCAATAAAGTAATAAAATGAAATAAAAAAATAAAATAAAAATAACATTTTCTGCGAAAATACTAAATGTGGGTAAGTCCCTTTTAAAATAATTTAATTTGTTTGTACTTTCATTATCTCAAAATATATAAATTCAGAAATCACGAAATGTTTTATTAAAACAACAACAACAAATTTGCAATAAATTTTTGATACGAAAACATCGAAATGCTCTTGATATGGAAAAAAGTTCTTAATTTAGTTCCCGAATAAAATTTATATAAAAAAAACAAAACAAATTTTAAATATAGATCAGTTTGAATTTTAATATTAAACAAGCTGACCCGACAAACTTCGTTTTGCCAAAACAAATTTGTTAGGCCGTTGCTGGACCTAAGCAAACATTAGTGTTGTATTATCATACGATTATAATTTAAGATTCTCGTTCTGTTATATTTCTTTAGATATTCGCTTTGTATGGTCTGTATCCCTCCTTTTGGTCATATCGGAAATATCTTTGAGATCGATCTGTTAGCATATATTACTGTTTTATTTTCATACGATTTAAGTAGATTATATGGGGGTTAGCGCTTCCCCTGGTCTTACCCGTCCTACGTTTTGTCCGTCAAAACAATTTCTTAAGAAAGTAGCTGGGACTTAATTTGAGAACTCATGCTATTGAAGTTCTTGAAATATTCGATAATCAATATTTGGTTTGTACTGGTCTGATCGTTCCTACATTTTGTCCAGTAAAACAGTTCCTTGAGAAAATAGTTTGTACCAAAGTTAAGAACTCTTGCAGTTATAGTTCTTTTGATATTGGATCATCAGTATTTGCTCTCCCCCAGGTATTATCTGTCCTATATTTTATCCAGTAAAACAGTTCCTTGAGAACTTTCGCTGTTATAGTTCTTCAGATATTCGATAATCAATATTTGATATTTCGATAATCAGCCAACCAAAAAAAATTGAAAACATTTTCAAAAGAGATCCCAATACGTTAGGAACTCATGGTTCAGACTATTTGTTACGAAAAGTTAAAGCTTATGCAAAACAAATAAGGCTCACGAAAGTTCCTGGCAGGAACGCTGCTAAAAATTAAGAGTTCAAAAAACAGAGAACATTATCGAAAACGAAACGTAAATTCTGGCAGATTTTTCACAACTTTCTAATCAAAAATTTTATGTTGCTCATAATCGAGGGAATTTTGAAGAAAAGTTTAGTACTTAAAAGCATTTAAGATTTCCCAAAACGTTTTTGATGTGGCAAGTAATATGCAGTTGCGACAAAAGAAGCCAATCATTTGTTACAACGGAATCTGAAATAACGAAATTTACATCAGGAAGTTTTAAAAAGTCTCCCTCCATTCAAAAGACTTCATAGTGTCCACTTATTTTTGACCTGATTTGGCATCCTGTCACTATGGTAACCAAGCTCTTGAGTGGTACAAATAATGTGGTATTTGTACCAAGAGAAGCAACTACTTCAAATTGTCCGGGGCTAAGACCAGTGGATAAATTTTGGGCTCTTGTTTAAAGAGAATTAAAGAGCACAAAAAAGGTATCCAAAAGTATGGTAGATTTTAAACGGTTATGGACTACTTGTTTCAGCAAAGTCATTATGCTTTTGTTTTGGTTCAACATAGGTATACTGCGTTAGTTAAACCATGATTAAGGCTATTTTGAAACATGTACCGAAGCATTATCTTAAAGGTAACATCGTTTGATCTGAAATTAAATATTTTTTCGTCAGAGAAAATTATCTTTTTCCACTTTTCTCCCCATTTCATGTATTTTCGAGAGAATTTTAGACGATTTTCTTTATGCTGTCTTTGAGCAATGGCTTCATCCATTTCACGTTCTCATCTCTTCGTAATACTTGAACAAAATATTCGGAAGTCACTGGAATATCTAGTTTGATCTTTATTTGTGTAGAATTTAATTTGTCTTTTTGTTAATTTTGTATTCCGCTTGGAAGGTTGCTAAAGACCATAATTGTGTCTTTTTTTACAGAATACTTTTGGAACATTTATTTTTACGACCAATTTCTCTATTGGAACATTCTTGATTAAGAAAAAAAGGAAAGAAAATTTATTATATTTTATTTTTGGTGATTTTTTAAAAACAATTTTCACGTTTGCGTTATTGAAATATTCCACATAAATAGCACCAATTTGATCGCATGACAAAAGACTAAGAAAAACTTCAACTTTACTATGAGATGAGAACAACAAAAATAAAACAAAAATAGAGATAAAAATTAAATGCGTTTACAGGAATATGCATCAGTGTGGATATAGTTTTTTTTTTAAATTTCGTTGTTTTTTTTTTAGTTGGTCTCATTATTTAAATAAATTATTTAATAAATGCAAAGCTCTCTGACGTTATTTGCTAAAAATATATTTTTTAAAGAAAAAATTATTTCTTCAGTTCTCTAGACTCATTTCTTTCTTCAAAATTATGAGAAAAAATAATAAATAAATATTTAAATAGAAAAAGTGATACGTTAATAATTTAAAAATAAATATTTTTTATCTATAAATGTTATGAGAGGCTTAAAAAGACTCAATAAAAAATAAAAAAAAAAACAAAAAGATCCAAGACATTTTGATAGGTTGAAGCCGAATATGAAGCACTTTATATTATTAGACAAAAGGCGAAACAATTGATCATTAATAGAAAATCAAGAGAGCGAAAGGCTTTTTATGAATGTTGGTTTTAGAGAAAAAATTAAAATTTTATTATCCCTCATACAGAGATCTGGTTGATCCCCTTGAAGAGAAGTCGAAGAGATCCTCTTTTTGAGGATCTTGAAGAGAAAGAGAGAAACATCATTAGGCTGACTTATATATGTATAATATACAATATTATAACTGACTTGTATTGTATATTTTTTTGTATAATAACTCTACAAATGAGGACCTTATACGAGGTCCTCATAATTAAGCATCTCCCTTAAACGATCCTTAAGCTTTTATTAATATTTAATTATATTTAATTTAAATTTATTTTTCATAAGTTGATCCTCATTAATAACTCTACAAGTGATCCTCATTTGAGGACCTCTTTGTTTCAAAGCCTTTATCCCCTTAAACGATTCTAAATAGAATGATATTGATGCTTTTGTAGAAGCTCTTTTTAGTATGATATTACAAACTATATGATATACAAATTTATTTTTCATAAAAGTGATCCTTATTGGAGAAATAAAAAAATCATACTTTCAATACATATAAAACTTGTTTGTTTCACTGAAATGATCCTGTCTTTAGCACTTAACAAAAAGCTTTTTTTAAATAGACACAATTCGGATAAGACATGTGGATTAATCTTTTCCACAAACTTATTCAGACGGACATTCTTTAAGATTTCTTTAATCCATTTAAAGCAGCACAAGTTATTCGTGGATCTGGATGACGGTTTGAAGATTTCCGAAATTTATCTCATTTTTGTTTATTAAAAACTCAAATGGAGATAAATATTATCTCTACAAAAGATATACTAATATGTTAGAGATATCTCTCACAGTTTAAGAGATATTAAAAATCATTTTTACCAAATTTCAGTCATAATTTTAGTAGTTCTTTTTTTTGAACTTGGTTGGCTCGACTTTTTTTTTAAATAATTTTTAAAATTATTCTGAACAATTTCCGTACAAGAACCATATATCTATGTGGATCCGAAAATAAGTTATATGATTTTGCATGTAAATCAAATCCGAGGCATAGGGAATTAACTTATGCGATAGCCCTATCAGAATTTCTTTAATTTAAAAGAATTTTCCTGAGTTTTTTGAAGTGTTAGAAGTTACAATTTAAGAAGAGGTACCTTGATCATATGTCTAAATATATTTGCTATATAATTAAGAAATCTGTCACGGGACAAATCACTAATAACGGCCGAATAACTAATTTGAAAAGAAACACATTTTTTAACGAGTTTTCCTAGAACCTTTCTAAAGACAAAATATAAGCTTTAGGGACTATAGAACATACCCCATATGGCATACTTCGCTGACCAGTTAGTTGCAGTAATTATCTAAGTCAAAGCGAAAACGATCGAACTGTAACTATGCAAAATTTTATCAAAATATCTCGACTGATTTTAAAGTAAAAAATCGTTTTGAAAATATTTTGCAGGTCCATATGATAGATTTGTACTATTTAAGGTGATTTCCCATAGTAAGAGTTACATGATGGGTTAGAAAAAATCATAGAAAGAAATATTAAATACTAACATTTCTCTGTTTTAATTTTAGAGCTATTTTCGGAAATGATTCTGAATGAAAGCATTTTTTAAACCGATGTTTTTGAAATTTACAAGTAAATTTGAACTAATACAAAATCTATTTTTGCCCCAAATACTAAAATATTGTCATATCTGAGTTTTGTGAGCTTGAATGCTCATTCTGGAAGGACATTTTAATAGACTACGTTCTTGACTCAATTACGTACCAAAATTCATCAATATATCGCTAAAATTGTGAGCTGTAAAGTGTTCATAGAGAACGGATATCGTTTAATCGATTCAGAAATTGATTCTAAGTCAATCGTTGTATTTAAAAGTGGGTGTAAACTCGAAAAAACCACTTAATTTGGTGTAGGGTATTATTACATGCTAAAATTAAATACATTTTTTATAAACTAAAAAAAAAAACAATTAAGTGACATAAAGTACAAAGTGATTACAAAACGAATAAGTGGAAAAAAATAAACATTAAAATAAAAAAAATACAATAAAATGTTTTACGTACGTCACATAATTAATTAATTATCACCACAAAAAAAGAAACAACAACAACAACAACACTAGAAATAACAATAAAATAAAAACTTAACAAATCAGCGCCCGACCGTTGAGTTTTCCAATCACAACATAAAGCGGAGAAGGCACAAAAACGGAAGTTAACATACAAACAAACATCTGTACATAAACGGAAGTTTACATGTTCTTCATGTTCTTAGTAAATTCTATATGTTTGTGTGTAACATACTTATAAACATACTTACATAAATTCTGATAAGCATTTTAATGTAATGGAACGAACTATTCCAAAAAAAAGTACTACAATTGTACGACGTGACATTCAAAAAATTAATTTTAAGAACGATTTAAGTTGTTAATGGTTGATTTTAGAAAAGTAATTAAGATTAAGGAAAAAACGCATAAAAACATGACAAAATATCATAAATTTAGCATTTAATTAATTTTTTATGTTTAAAATTAATGACTGATTATGTTTATTTAGGTATAGTAATTACGCGAATAATACTATTTTGTGATACAATAAAAATTAGAAATTAATTATTTATTTATTCGCAAATTGCGTTTATATAATAAGTAAAGTTCTCACAAAAAAGTATTAAATGTTGAATTCAGCCGTGCCGAATTTTCTATACCCTCCTTTCTTTGCTTACATGGATTTTTTTATTTTTTTTAGCAACGGACTTAACATTTAACGTTAGGTCCCTGTTATAAATATGCTTTCATAATATCATCACTTATAGAAGAAGGAGAAAATGACAGCCATTACAATAGACTTTATATGAGTCAATATAGATTCAGTTTTCGCTTCCACTAACACAATACTATATAATATATAAAAGTAATTAAGAACTCGGCTATTTATAGGCCGATTTCGAAAATTAAAAAAATTAAAATTTAGGAAAAAATTATTTATTTTTCAGCATCAAAATTATGTCCATATATCCCATAGGAGATTCAAAATATCGGAAAATGCTCGGAAACTAATGGACCGATTACAGTGATTCTTGTAATTCTCATAATTATTTCCCATCTACTAGTACACAAATTATGTCTCTAGCTTAAATTGAACATTCAAAAAGTCGAAAACATTACTTTGCCTTAACACTTAACACTTTATCCAACAACTTCTACAAGGAAAATAAAGAATTATTAATATATTGTCTATTTATGAACCGATTTGAAAATTAAAAAAAAATCGAGGAAAAAATTGGTGATTTTCTGAGTGGTAACTAGGTCCGTAGCTGCCCCAGGAATTTCAGAATAAGTTTTTGCCCCATATATCGGTCCAATCGAGTTTATGTCTTTAAATGAAAAATCTACAAAAATATTTTTGACCCATTAGTAAAACAATCAGGTTTCTAACATTAATAGAATGACCAAAATCTCAAAAAACATTATTTTAATCGTTGTTATTGTTTTCCTATAGTTATAAACAACAACAACAAACACAAGGTACTAAATTTTTAAAGAAAGAATTGACCATATCTCTGTGGTTTATGAACCGCTTTTGAGAAATGAAACAGATTAAATTCGGGACAAAAATTGTAATAAATCGGTGCCATAACTAAGTCCATAGATCTCACAAGGGTTTCAAAATATAGGAAAATGTTTTTTTGCCCATAAAGCAGGAATTCATTCAGGGTCCGATTCTTTTCATGTCTTCAGCACATATATCCGCTACATTAATTGAAATCTATGTGAATTATAATTAAATAAAAAATTAAGTCTCCAACTCTTGTAGATTCTTCAAAACCTAAAAAAATTCGAAAAAGTTAAGTTTTTTTGTTAATATCTGAGCCATTTATGAACCAAAATCGAGCAGGAGCTAATGACATATCAAAAATCACAGTGGATAGTTGTAAATACATTTATTTTAACGAATCTTATATAGTCTGTACCCAAAAATAGTTCTAAAGTCATAAGAAAAAACATTAATATGTTATGAAATAATTAAATTTTGCTTAGGTTTTGAACAGGGAATTTTTTAAATAAATTTTGTTTTTCTTTTATTACAATTTGCAAGGAAATGAATTATATTATTTAAACATTAACAATTTCAAATTTAATGACTCTTGCACTTAAATTTTGACTCTTGTACCTCCTGATAATGATATTTGAAATCCTTAATACCCTGAAGAAAATAATAATTCAAGTACTTATAGTATTTTAACTGGGCTAACACGAGTACTAACAACAGCAATTAAGATTATCATAAATTTCATTCGTAATGCACTTTAGATAAGATTTTATTATTTTCTATTTTCTTCATTTTTGTTATCATCATCATTATTATCATTATAATTATAATTATTATTATTTTGTGACTGTTTTTTTTAAAATGTGTCACCTTCATTTAATCTCGATAACTCTTTTTTTATGAGTGAATGTTTTTTTATTTATTTTTAAATTAATTCATAATTTATTGAGAAAATATAATGAAATTCATAAAATGTTTAAATAAAAGTTTTAAATTATTTTATGAATTTAAACAAAAAATATTTAAGTTTCAAAACTTCACAAAAAGTTTGTAAAGAAATAAACTGAAATTGTGTTAACAGATGTTTTATTTATTCAAATAAAAAAAGTTTATTTAAAGATGAGTGTTTATTACCCTTTTTTTAATGGATTAAGGAAAATGCAATCGCATGAGGAATTCTCCTTTCCCACCGGTCATCTAAAAAAAATATAATCTGTTTTACACAGTAGTTCCAAAACAGTTTTATATCCTCCATCGCCATAAGTAGTGATGAGTGTCATTCCGTTACACAGTAAGTTACGTGTAGGAATCATCTAAGACCCCATAAAGTATATATATATATTCTTGTATCAAATCAAAATTTGTCTGTCTGTTGGAAACATTCTCATGCCTAAAGTAATTGTCTGAATTCAATGAAATTTGGTCTAAAAATGGTTTTAAGCTTATAAAACTCCAATTCTATTGAAATTCGCCACAATTTTTTTAATGCCTTTATATCGCTCCTATATAACCCCTATTCTCGGAAAACGGGTTTGAATTTATAAAAGTCTTTAATATAGACCAATTTTATTGAAATTTCAAAGAATTTTTGTGAATATCGGTGCACGGAAATTGAAGTCCAGTTTTCTTAAAATATTTACGTTGCAAAATGAATGACAAAAGTATGTTTTTTTATTTTCCTTTTCAAAAACTTAATGTTGCTGATGTTCAAGGGAATGTTGAATAAAACTAATTAATTGGTGCCAATATTTCAGTTATAAAAATGTAATCCCATCGTCGATCTAATAAAATATATGATTTTATTATTTTACAAAACCAATAAACTTAAAACAATATAATTATAATTAAAGTTTTATACAAATTAAAAAAAAAACACATAAAAAGTGCCAAAATTCAGCTGATCTCTACAACTGATAAAATGACATTTTGACAGTTGTTTTTGTAAAAATAACACATAAAGTCTTAAATTGATATATTAAAAAAGTTAAGTGACAAAAACCATTAAGTTATATGTTAACGATATCTGTAAGATATTTTAAAATAAAATAAAAAGTAAACATTTTAATTTAATTCAGTTCCCTTTAAGTGGGTAAAATTTGAAAGCAACAGCTTTAAGGGGTTATTAAATTTTAATAAATATTTTACCCTTCATAAAATAATAAGTCATTATGTGCATCATTCCACACACATTCCACACTTAAGTAAACCGAAAATGCTATATTTTTTGGCTGAATGGTTCCAAAACCGTACAGGTGTTAGGGAATGATGAGTTTATGAATATATCGTATGTTTAAGATTTATACAACCAAAAACATAACACTATATTTTGCTATAAATCTCTCATATATTTGATCTGTTTAGGTTTCGTTCCTATGGTGGTTCAAAAACTGATGGACTTTCAAGAAGAGTCAGAATAACCAAACAATACGAAAGATAGTAAGGGTCCCGTTTACGTCTGTCTCTGTAACATATCTAAGTAGGTCGTTAAGTTTGACATGTGAAATGATTCTATATCTTCTCTAAATTATCACAGCTGCAACAGTGTTCATCAAAAAGTAATCCAATTTTACTTGCATGCCTTCCTAACACGCAGTGACCCTTGATTACTGAGACCAACTTAAATACATTCATGCGACTATGGCTGGTAACGTTAACGTCATCCGCTTTCCCGCTCCTTGGGCCTGAGGGTAGGTACTTTTTGACTTTAGCGTCAGGGATCCCGATGAACAGCTTTTAACCCACCTTCTCTAATTCAGCGGAACCGGATTTTGTGATGGCGAGTACTAAGCATGTATGTTCTTCACCTTGCTCAAACCAAATAATGAACCCTTCATCCTTAGAGATGCTTAAACTCTGAGCCTTCAGACAACCCAACATTTTTATGGGTTCGATCTCTATTTTTGGTTACCAACTCCTTGAACGCGGTCTCATGGGAATTTTCTTAACTTGGATAAGCTTCACTTACCTTGGAGATGTATTTGCCGAGGAAAACCTAAGAGCACTCGTCTAAGCTTTTGATAAGACTGTATCCTTTGTGACCTATACTGCATTCAAATCGAACTTCACTGGAGTCCTATTAGCGAGCATGTGATCCATTACGAGCTCAGCTTGTTTTGAATCGACAACAACCCCATTCTACAGCAACAGGGTTAATTCAGCCATCCTCTACCGTGGCCACTATGAGATGGGTCTGCACCATCTCATAGTATTACGGAAAGTTCCATTTTATAAGGATATATTATATCACATATCAGAAGAGTGCCTCACATCGCGTAAAATTCTATGCCAAATACTTGCGTAAAAAGTTCCTATTTTTGCTTAAAATCAAATCCAAATTGAGGTTCCTCTAAAATCTCAAATTGGGATCTTAAATGATTCCCTCTTGTTATTAAAAAATCTGAAACAGCTGCTGAAAAATATTCTGTAAACAGCTGAATCCGTTACTGTTGTTGTTATTCGTTTCAATTCAGCAGAGCTAATAATAACATCATTATTTGTTTTAATATTTTATTAATTTTTTATTTATATTTAATTATAATTTAAATAAATTTTATTATTTTAATTAATGATTTCTATAATTTAATACATAAATGCATTTCTAATACTCAGTTCAAATGAAATAAAATGAATCATTTTGTTTCAGATTTTTTTCGATTCGATTTCCATTTAAAGTTGAATCACTATAATTTGAATTAAAAATAAAAAAACTATTACTTTTGTTTTCGACTCACTTTGCTGACAGGCAGACGGACGGACGGTCGGACGGACAGACAAACAGCCAAAGAAACAAACAAACCAACAAAGCAGACGCCACTAAATGTTTTTAATACCGGTTTAATTTTTATATGTAATGGTTACTTTTTTATACGAACACAATCACTTTTATTCAGTTTAATATACAGTGTCGTATCCTGGTATTATTAATTCGATTGGGTGTTCATTACACCCACATCGTGATATTATTTTATTAAAAAAATTTGAGAGAGAAATTATTTGGAATAATCGATCTAACGATTAATTTTATATAAAAGAGGAAAAGTATACCTTATTTGGCTGTGCCATAGAAGTTATAGTCCAATGTGAAACTATTTACATAACATGAAACTAGTTACATATACCAAAGGCAATTGTCGTATTTCAATCAATATTTAAGATTTTTATAAACTCTATTCCAAAAAAGTGCTTAAGGTTCCCTCGGATATCGGTATATATTCCTTTTTAATATGAAATGGCTTAGGAACAACAAGCCGGCCAAATTTCATAGAATTCGTACGATTTTGTGCGTTACACATAAAACGACTGACGTAATGATGGTGCAGGTTATACAAATCGGATGAAATTTGAAACGTTCTAGCTTAAAATCTATGTTAAGATTTCTAAATTTTAAACAATGAAGTTTTGAAAGCCGTTCCAAGTCCCAAATATGGACACCTCGGCTCATAAAAAATATTTATATCTGAATCGATTTTATAAAAATGAATGAATTCTACTTGATATATGTACTTAATTCCAGAACCTACTGCGGAAAACTACTCATAATGAATAAGAAGGAGGTACTCACGCATACTCATAAATACTAAGTCTAGAATATCAGTTGATAGGTAGAGAGTATCAAATAGAAGATCGTTCTTCGATTCTCTTTCATATTTGACTTCATAAAACCAAGATGACAGAATGTTTTTGGAATCCAAGACAAATTGATTGGTTAGGAAAAATTCCAGCTAACAAAGACTCAAATGCTGGGATCAATTATGTGGTTAAAACTTTTAGTAATGAAAGACAAAGGCATTTGATATTTTCTGTCCCAAAACAAAGGTTAAGAAAAACTTCTCTCCATGGTGGAACTCACAATTAACTGGTTCTGTTCGCAACAAAAGCCACGGCCCCAAACATCCAAGCGGTTAGATGACTGCAAAATCCCTCTATCGAAGAGCACGAAACATTTAGCCATTATCCTAGACCCAAGATTTTCATGGAAACTGAACACGCAACAAACGGTAGATACAGTGCCCACAAAGTTCCTGACAGAAACGTTGCTACAAATTTAGAAGCCAAAAACAGAGCACGAAAATTGAAGTCAAGTTATCTAGAAAAAATATTCTTGCTACAAATAAGAGGTCTCAAAAGCTTGTTTATTATGGTAAACAAGCCCTTGAGTGTTTTTGTAAAAAATCAATAATGTGATGTAGGGTATAAAAAATGTAAACAAACTCTGACAGAAATATAATAAGAGAGAGAGAGCACAAAGTATTCAGCTTATACTGTCACCGTGTGAGAGTTTTTTCACCATGATGTTTATTTAAAAGGAAGATTGACTAACTGTTCGAGCAAAGTGATAGATAGCACTAACAAAACGTTAATGAAGGGTTTAGGAAAAAGTTATACGGTTTCATTTTTATTAACATATATGTATGTTAAGAATTTTTCGATCTAACTCCTTATTTATTTATTTTTTTCTTCAAAAATTAATTGCTCTAATAAATTTAATTTGCCGTAAATTTTCAATATTCGCCTTTTATTAATATTTCTTTGTTTATTTTTAGAGTCATAATTATTAAGTAAATAAATTAATAAAACAAATAATATTTTTTTTCTTTTTTGTTATTAACAATATTATTAACTAGACTCCAAAAATAAAATTGCGTTTTAATTTAATTGCAACATTTTTACAAGTTTCAACAAAAAAAGAAAAAGAAAAATTATTATTTTTATTATTTGCAGAGTTTTGTGCGATAAAATAATAATTAATTAAGAAAAAATTGTGTTGAAGGTAATAAAAAGAAAATGATAATGTCTAAAATGTAATACATCCATAACCTATGTGGCCTGGAGGTCTATAAAATTAACAAAGAACAAAATTTATCAGAAAAAGGTTTATAAACGATAACGATCTAAAGGACTTTAACCTAAAATAAAAAGAGATTCTTTAAATCAAAATAAAAAGAGATTCTTTAAATCAATCTATAAAATTGATTTTAAAAAGTATATATAACCACATAACTATTGGACTGATCTAATAAACCTTCATCCTTTAGTGGAATGTAATGATTTTTTTGGAAATATAAATATAACTTTTGATCGTTAGATTTAAATGAAATTTAATCCAAAATTATTTCAAATATAAATATTTGAAATTGTCTCGCTGTTTAGAAATAAGGAGTGTGAATGAAAAATTGTGAACATACATAAATGTTAATAAAAAACAAAAATAATTATTACAATTTACAATTTCATTATAGTTTTAATCACTAGTGATGATTCCAAAACTTTTTCATTAATATTTTTAAAATACTTTCCTGGACTTTGCTTGTTTTTGTACCACTCAATTGGCTTGTTAACCAAATGGCAGGATATCCAGTCAGGCCAAAGTTAAGTGGACTCATTTAAAGTTTTGTGAATGATGCATCCTTGTAAACAACTCCTGATGTAATATCGGTATTTATAGAGCCCGTTGTAATAAATTATTAGCTTCTTTGGTCGCAACTGTATATTGCTTGCACACACCAACAACTTTTAGGGAAATTTTGATTGCAAAACTTTTTTTCAATATTCCTAGAAGAAGTACCATTAAAGCGCACCAATCATATATAAGTACCATAATATACTACACACTTAAGCACAAATAAAAAATACGTTCATACGAGGGTCGATCATTAATTGTCGATAGCTACCATTAATAGCCAAAAGGATATTAAAAAGTCGAGCTTGACCGACTACAACTTTTAATTGTTTTCATTGAATTCAGAGAATTTTTTCAGGCGTAAGAATGTTTCCTGCAGACAGACGGACATAGCTAAATCGACGAAGATTTGGATTTGATGCAATAGTATATATACCTAATGGAATTTTTGGTGATTATTTCTTAGCGTTGCACACGGAATTAAAAAGTTAATAAACTTGTGGTGGTGAAGGCTATAAAAATGACATTAATATAGTTGAGTGTATTTTTCCACCGGAAATTAAAATTCCTACGGATATTTAATATCAATATTAAATCGTGATTATAAATACTTCTTCAGTATAAACACTGAACTTTATTTTTATTACAGCTGAAATAAATTTGCATTTCTGCAACTGGTGTTGATATATTTTTAACACGCACTATACTTCGATGACAAACTAATTAAAGAATCACAATATTTTCATTATCTAAATGAATTTGTATCTATGTGTGTATAAATTCATATAAATGAAATATATTTCAAGATCATATGTATATATACATATATAACATTTTAACTTTTAAAAAACAAACAAATATTGGTGATAGGAAAAATGTTAATATTGTAAAAACAAAATTGACATGATTTTTTTTAAAATTTTATTATTTTATTTTTGCCAACATTTTTATCAAACGTATTTAGGTCTATTATAATTAATAATAATGTCTCCAAACAGTCTTAAGGTAACAAAAAAAAACTACAACAAAAACAAAAATATATGACTCAGATTTAAGTTAAGACTTGGAGTTGTTTCTTTAGCTTTTTTTATTAAAAAAATTATAATTTTTAACAGAAGCCGTATAAATATGAATGTGTTTTTTATATATTTTTTATTAAATAAAAATATATATGTATATAGTATATATATAAATCTATATATAGTTAAATTCAAAAGTTTGTTTGGATTTTATTAAAAAAAACTCCCTTTTATTTCGAAACAAAGAAATGAAACGTACGAATGAACGAATGTACATATTTACGTACTGACGTACATACAAAGATAATACATACATACATACATACATACATACATACATACATACATACATACCTATATAAATTTTATAAAATATCAAAAACTTGAACAAACAAGTCATCAATTTTATATAATAAATTTATATACCTATATTTTTATATATATGCTAAATATCAGATCAGGGTTGGAAAATTTCACAATAATGAGAACAGATCAAACATATACAAATCGCCATTGTATATCATATAGCAAAATCCACTCATATAAAAATCTTTAAAATCAGTTAAGATATAAAGATTCGTTTTAATGATCTTTTAGAACCTTATTGTGCAATTTTATGATCATGTGTTCAATTGCCCGTAATGTCTATAAAGTCCAAAGATAAACCTTAAACTTGCCTAAACTTCTTCTTCTACTGTGTTTATATTGAAATCGGTTTAGGCATTCGGAATTTATAGATTTATTTTCATTTCAATTTTCATAGAAAACATTGTACAGTGGGGCAGAACTTTTTTAATAAATATTGGCCCTACAAAATGTTTTCCAAGCATTCATAGGTCTGTTGTCAAACTGTTTTCAATGTTATTAAACATATAAGCCACAAAATAGAAAGGATTGTCGAAAGTGCTCTAAACACATCCGCTTTTCTTAAATAATATTCTTGCCGCCTAATAAATGATAAAACGTCATTCCCGATTTTAAGTTTTATGTTGCTGATGCCCGCTGGAATGTTGAAGAAGAGTACTACAAAATTTCCCACAAATTTTCTTAATATAACAAGCATAATGAAAGAGTTTCCGAAAGAGGTTCAAAATTTCATCATAAATAATTAATAAATTAAAACTGTAAGTTAGTGAATTTCATTTTTATTAACATATATGTATGTTAAGAATTTTTCGATTTCACTCCTTGAATAATTTTTTAAAACGATATCGGGGTGCAAAATTACTCTCACACATTCGTATATTTAAGATTTATAAAACCAAAAATTTTCTTACCAAATTCTGCGAGATTCAATCTATAATTTCCTATAGCCTTCCACACCTCCATTTCTGAAAACATCATCAAATGGCAGACATTTGTTTTTTAACAAATAATATTTATTTGTAGGTAAATTAAAAAATATGAATGATATCGCTTGAATATTTATTAAACAAAAAACAGATTTAAGGTCTTGCAAAATTCGGAAAATCTCTAATATAGTGCTACAAAAAATTGACAATTTTTAATACAGAGATATCTTTTTTGAGGTCCATTAGTTACCTATGAGGTACTATTCCTCGGTATGTTAAATTTCATATAAATGAAACCAATCGATCTAAAGTAAAATAGTTTTTCCCACGACCAAAATACTGGATCAGACTCAAAACTATAATAATCCCCAATGCAAGGCCCATGACTATTTTAAAAGCAGCAGAAGAAAATTATAGCCTAACTAACACTACTGGAATATATTCCCACTACAATTTGATCCGTTCCGGAACTACCCGTCTTCCAATCGGATTGTAGATCTTCAATAGCAAAACTCACTCATATGAATAATCTTTAAAATCAATGACTATATAACTTGAGGTGCTAAACTTTGAGATCATGTGAAACGGCCCCCGTTAGATTCTCAGAGTCCAAACTCAAAACTTAAACTTACCTATAACTTGTTTTAAAGTTCATTGAAATCAGACCAGCAATTTATTTCCCCTTAATTTTTCATATGTTCGACCCAGATTCATTATATGTCAATTATGTTCCATTTATTCTATAAGGAAATTCCAAAATACCCACCACATAATATAACGTTTTCTAACTTTTTTTTAGTATTAGTTTTTCCATCTCTGAGATATATTAAATACAATTTATTAAATTTAATAATAACTTATTTAAATGTAGATCAACACTTTTATTTCTACCAACAAGATGAACAACAACAGCAACAGCAACAACAACAATAGTATTAATAATAAAGTTAATAAACCTAATAATACAATAACAAAAGAAATAAAAGAAAAGAGAATAACAATAAAATGTAACCTACTCACCTTATCCTTATCTGCAGAGGATGTGTTATAGGATGATGTTGCTGATGATGATGATGATGACGAAGACATTGCTGATGATGATGTATTTGTTGTGGCTGTTGTATGATCAAACATTTTACCATCGACAGCATTACGATGTTTATTTTTTGATTTAAAGCGACCTGAACGTGATATGGTGAAATTGCGCCATTGATGACTGTACTCACAACGTTTCTCCTCTTCGTTCAGGATGCTATCCAAGTAGTTTATGGGTTCATGAGCGGTCATTGTATTGCTCATATTTTGTTTAGCTTTTTTTCTCTTAAACTCAATATTATTTGTTGCTATTTTTTGTTTTTATTTTATTTTCAACTTTTTTCTTATATTTTTTTGTTATTTTTTTTAACAAAATCAAAACCAAAAAAATTTTTTAAATTCAAACAAAATTTTTGGTTTACTTTTTTTTAATATTTTTTTATTACACTCATGCAAAAACTTAAACAAGAGTTTTTATTATTTTTGGTTATTTTTTTTCTAAAAAAAATAATAATAATTAAAAATAAAATAATTTTTAAAACTTTTCTTAAATAAAAAACACATTTTAACACTCTTTTCTAAAGCAGAACACAGTGGTTTCAAAACGGTTATTTGAAACGTTGGATATTTTTTGGAGTTGACTTAACAAAGGTCAAGGGCTTAGCTGGTCAGGTGTGCTGTGAGTAACCTTCCAAAGTTGGCCGTCTCGATAGGTTGTCTTTTTTAAAAATTCACTATAAAATTCTTCAAAAGAGATCTTAATGGAAACACGTGTATATAAAATCCATATTGCCTTGGGGCCAGATCATTGCCTCAAGGCAATATCCAAACTTTAATTTTTTCTTAACATTTTTACGGTTTGGGATTTTAGGTATTAACTTTGTCATTCCGTGTGTAACGCCAAGAAGGAGTCATTTCGGACCCTATAAAGTATGTTCTTGCATCAAAAATTTTAGTCGATTGATTTGACGTCGTGTCTATTGGAAACATTCTCATGCCTAGAAAAATTGTTTGAATTTAATGAATGTTTTAGTCCCAGTCCATATGGCAATTTCAAGAAAGACGATTCACAAGTAACCATAGCTCTTCTAAAGATCCACTTCCGAAAATTATTTTGAAGTGCATTAATTAAAAAAAACTTAAGTGATAACAATTTGTAGAAAACACTGCACCACATTTTGCGAGGATCACTTTATAATTTTCATTAGTCCCATTTCCTAATAACACCTCAATTGGCTTAAATCTCTCAAATAGGTTAGTGAAATGACCTATCTGAATAAAATTGTAAACTCATAAAAATCTATAAAAGGAAAATATTAAAAACATATTGTCACAAATAAATTTTAATTAGTGCAAATCTCACGAAAACCGATCCACAAATAACCCTAAATCCCATAAAAACCCATTTTCGAAAATGACTTAAAAGTGCATAAGTCTAAAAAAATTATTATAATAATTTATATATTTAAAATATATACAACAAGAAAATATCAGAATAATTTTTACAAGGATCAGTCTTTAATTTCCTATAGCCGTCATAAAACCCCAACTTCCGCAAGTCTTATCATACAACATATTTTTTTTATTTAATAAATAATATTTATTTGTAACTAAATTACTAAATTCGAAAAAGATCGATTGAATATGTTCGAATATTTATTAAAAAAAAGTTATTTAAGGTATTCCAATATTGAGCAAATGTCTTTTGAAGCGCTTTTAAAAAGTTGAAACAAAATTTTGTAAATTGAGAGAAAATTTTGGAAAAAAATTGGGTATTAAGATAAACCCTTTTTAGACCTTATAGCAGCGTTCATTGGTCATCTATAATGCAAAAATAAGAGATTTTTTCCTGCTCTGCAATCATCTATAAACGACCCGAATATTGAACCAGACTCAAAACCATAATAAACCATCATGACAACTCAGTGGAAGAAAATTAACCACCTCATAGTCAAGATGTTGCAGCTTTTGACTTGCATTACTGCAATACGTTTCGTTTCCACTACGTATTCCGGGTCGTTGTGGATTCGTTCCGGAACTTATCGACTACCTAGCGGATACTCAATTGAATATCAACCGGAAGTATGCTAAAAAGCAAGTTTTTAATATAATAAACGCACGTTTAGAAAAACCGCTATTATTAACATGTATACCCAATATTTTCTAAATAACTTTTACACTCAAAAGTTAACGATTTAATTTTTTTTAAACTTTCTGTTACACTTTTCGCAGAAGATAAAAATCACATTTTCTAAACTTCTTTTTTTTATTAAGAAAAAAATCAAACGTCTTTAGTTTCGAAACAAAAGATATATTTTTTTATGATTTTTTCTCATTTATAAATAATTTATTTACCTAATTCTTTTATTAAGATACAAAATATAATAAAACAAATAATTCAAAATGTCTGTCTGTCCATCGGCCTGTCGGTCAAGCACATTTTGTTTACTTTCATTTATATTATTTTTACTGACAGCCGAAAAGAATATGATTAATTGGAAATAAAAGTAAAAACTTTAAAATGTTTTACAGTGGGACTAAATGAGAAAAAAGTGAGAAGAATTATGACTCCTTTTCTTTAAGCTGTAATCGACTGAATCGACTTTTTTGTGAGTGGATCAAAATGAATGATAATTTAAGAAGGACTAAATAGCCTACACCAGAGTGGTGGCACGAAGTAAAAAAGATATGGACGGACCCTTGTAAAATTTGATTCTATTTGCATACTTCACTCGAACTTTTGAGATTTATGAACTTATAAATGATGTTCGGAAGTGGATTATCCTTCAATTCGAATACGAAAATGATTCTGAGTCGAACAAACTGAGCCCGATACAGATATCTGCACAATCGTGTTATATCCTGACATCATTATATCGTATCAGTAAACGATTATTTACCTTTATGCCCGTTCCACATGCAAAAATGCACAGTGTGTTCAAACCGATTTTTTGAGAAATAATTATATAACTTTCGAGTTCATTTGGATTAGTACAGACCACTTTCTGAGTTATGCAGATTTTTTTAAGAAAATCACCAAAGATTCATTTATGAGTTAAGAAAATTTATATTAGGACTGAGATCGAAAAATTCTTTACTTATTTTAATGTTATTGAAGATTACCAGAAGAACTTGTTCGTTGATAGAAACCTTGGTTCAGTTAGAAGGTGAGGTCTACATGATATTTCTAAAGCGAAAAAAAATAGAAATCATTTTCAAAAGAGCTTTCAACACATCCATTAGGGAAGCAGATTGATTAGCTCAGTGCCCGGATTATTTGCTGCGAAAAGTTAAAGCTAATGAAGGTTTAAAAACATGATAAAACAGAGCTCGGAAATTCAAGCCAAAAAATATTCTTGCTGCACAATGGATGACTGAATTTGAAGTTGTTGATGCTGGAGAAAATATTAAAGAAAATTTTAGAACCCAAAAACAATCAAAATTTCTTAATAGAACAAGCAATATGCAGGTGCAGCAAAAGTAATTAATCATGTGTTACAAAAAGGCTGATTCCATTCAAAAGACTTCATAATGTGTCCACTTAATTATTTCAACCAAGAGAGGCAAATCCTGCCCGGAGCTAAGATCAGTGGAGAGATATTGGGCTCTTCTTAAAAGAGAATTGAAGATCACAAAATAGATACTGTAAACGGAGATATATATCCGTTCGATCAAAGTGGCAAAAAGCACCTCAAAAACATTAGTGGAAGGGTCTCCAAAAAAGGTTTAAAATTTCATCATCAGTAATTAAAGTTTTAAAATATAATTTCAATCAAATAAATAAAATAATTGAAACTGTTAGTTTAGTTATTTCATTTTGTTTAACACATATGTTAATAATTTTTCAATCTCACTCCTTATAACTTTGTCTGAAATCTTAAGCTATTTGGAATATATTTCTATACAAAATTTCTTTTATCTCCTATCAGAAATGAATTTTAGTTATTCATAGACCCCTGATCACTTGGGAACTCGAAATCCTCCAAATCAACTCGAAAATATCTCAGCTATAATCCAATCAGTTCCAAACAAAACTGTTTTGAAGCCATTGCACTATTGGGTAGAATGGTGTAAAAGAATTGGTAATTTGATTTGTTGTACGGTGTTATAAATCCAATTTAAAAAAATTGGAAAAACACTGTTTTTTTTTTTGGTTTAATGAAACTTTGACTTTAAAGCGTTCGGTTTATGGTTTCAAAAGTCTAAAGTTCATTTAATGGTTTGTTATTGTGTTTAATCGAATTTTATAAATTAAAACCAACAAAATCCTTCTCATACAGAATCATCATTATTGTTAAATGTTATTGTTATTATATTTTTCAAATATATAGTTGTAGTTGTTGTTTTATTATTGTCTAACAACAATAAAAATAACAATATATAAATATCTGTCTGTCTCTCTGTCTGTAAGTTATAAGTCAAGTTAATAGAGTTTAAGCCAGGCCACAGACACAACCCAACCAGCCGAACAATCAACCAACCAACAAACCATCCAACCAAACAAACAACAAGTTTAGTTCACTTTAATTTTGTTTAAATAAATCTTTACTTTTTTATTTGTTTCTCCCCAAAATCTTTATTGTTGTTGTTTTATAAACTTAATTATTATTTTTTTTCTTAATTATTTAATTTTTTTATTTTTAATATTTTAATTTTATTATTTTTTCTTTTCGAACATGTGTGTGTTTTTTTTCTTTTATTTATAATTCTTTTATTATTTTTATTTTCGATCTTCGCGATGTTTTTTTTTTTCAGAAAAATATATATTTTTTGTTGTTATTTAAGTACAAGACGAGTGTTTAAAGTAACCGTATCCGTTCGTAGCAAAAGCACTTTTATGAATGACACCGTCAAGCGACGAAGACTACAATAACTGATTTTTCTGTTTGTTCGAGTTGCACTCGAAATGCGAACGGTTTTTCGTCGTTGTATTTGTTGTTTTGATGATTGTATTGTTACCTCGTTTTATATATTTTTTTATTTCAGATATTATTTTGCTTTTTTGTTATCGTTGTTGTTGTTTTCTTTACATATACAGTGGGAAACAAAAAATATGAACACTGGAAAAATTTTTTGTTTGAAAATAATTCTGTAACTTCTTAAACAACAAGTAAGAATGCTATATTCGACTCTTCAAAACGTTACGTTTTGTACATACACACTCACACACAAACTTACACTTTTAAACAATATATATAGTTTTTAATATAACACGGAACACTTAATGAGTCATAAAATTAGTTATATTTTTGGCTTTAACTTTTTTATATTGGACCGATTTTGAAATTTTTGGAATGGTAAATTTTGGAATGGTTTCATAGATACGAAAGTTTTTTGCTTACTTCAGATATCGGTTTATATATCTTAACATACTAAACCAATTTTACAAGCTTTAAATAGGAAACGTCAGGACTATAACAAAAACTCAGGCCAAATTTCATTGAGCTCTGTCAATTGTTGTTGCAGATGTGAGCATGCCAACAACAACAAACTGAATCGTTTCTGTAACGCATCAGAAAAAACTTTTGCTTTTTCTCTGTGCGAAAAGTCCAAATGGTGAACTATTTAGCAACTTTTCAATAGCCAAAACCAAAGTTGAGCATTTAAAGTTCATTATACTCCCTCAAAAGGAATTATGTGCAGCTAAACTTTACGTTAAAATGACCTGTTCGATTCGAAAGCTATTAAAATTAGAAAATAAATCCTCATTTTTGTGGACAGATTGCAACATAGTTCTCGTGCGGCTACAAAAACCTGCATACACATGGACAACATTTGTGGCAAATTGTGTTAATCTAAAAAATGAAAATTTTGGCAGTAACATTTGGAGTCATGTCGACCCTAAAGAAAACCCCGCTGATTCAGCCGTCAAACAGTTTCCAATATTATATAACAGTACCGGGAGTACTTGTCCGTTAGTAGAATACTTAGTCCAGGTAGAATTAAATAGCAAGCAACTCGATTAGTTCAGTGCTCGGACTATTTATCACGAAATTTCAAAAGAAATGCAGATTTAAAAACATACAAGACTCAAAAAGTTCCTGGCAAAAACGCTGCTAAGAATTAAGAGGCAAAAAACAAAGCTGTTTCCATTTATAAAACTTCTTAAAATGTCTATTTATGTCTGACTTTATATAAAAGCCCTGAATGACACAAAAATAATAATGTTGCCTTTGTACCAAGAGATGCAAACTGCCCGGTACTAAGGCTGTTGGAGAGATATTGAGCTCCTGTTAAAATAGAATTGTCATTAATTAATATATCCCGACAATACCCATACAGATATCGGTTAAAACAGTTTTATTCATACAATTATATTTTTAATTTCTGCTCATCCAAACATAAAAATTTTATGCTTATAAAATTTTGATGATTTATTTTTGTGCCGCAGTGTAATTTGCAATAAATATATCTCTGTGTTGAAGTGTATTGTATTTTCTTAATGTTTTATTTCTGTAAACTTTATTTAGTGTCTGATGATTTTATTTTTATGATTATTTCGGTGAGATTTTTCTTTTTTTAAGACTCCACTGTGTGTACCACGATGTTTTACCTATCCATCCGTCCAACCAACAAATGCACAGTGGTCTCAAAAAAACAATTACTTTGGGATATGACTTTGTAAGTTTGAAACTATTGAATGTTTTTTTATGACGAATTTCAATAGCAGCGGAATATATTTAAGAGTTTTATATGTTTAAAACCTTATTCCCGGAAGGGACCTAATGAATAATGGACCTAGCACAATCTAGTTTTATTTAAAAAGGTTTATTATATCTTAATAAATACATGTGTCAATTTTCAAAAAAAGATATCTGCAAAATTGCGATCCATGTGGCACCCTGATTTTGGGCTGCATATAATTTTAGATATTTTACTGCACAACTTTTTTCTATTGATCCGATTTAGATGATTTTTTTGTACGATGATGAAGTACGGTTTAATTCCAGTTACTTTTTTGTTAACAAATTCAGATATCGGTATATATTATTATTGGGCCGATATAGCTGGTTTTAAATAGAAATCCCCATTTTACAACTGTAAATGTGGCCAACGTAACCATAGTAAGTTTTGCTGAGAATGGAATAAGTGAAGCGAAGTCTATTTATCATTCGGACGATCATAAATTGTTTAAAAGACAAAATCAATCATAAAATGGCGAAGCGAAGCAGAAGTCTCGCTTAAAAAAATTAACTGAAAGAGAACGTGTAAAAATTGATGTAAAACTAATACCACACTGGAAAGGAAGATTTTGGTAGGGAAGTGCACACTAAACTGTTGGAATAGCTACACAAAGCAGGTTAATTCAGAAATAGCCATGTAACTTATGGAATAAGATGCTATTTCCAGATGAGTCTTGATGATATAGGCCTGCATGTCCGCTGCGGAGGTCGAATAATTTTTCCGTGCTTCAATAACCTCCACATGGGTGTGTAACAAGTACATTATGTCTCACATGTAAACTCTAATACATCCATATACATAGTTACACATGCATACACACACACGCACTGATAAATACAAATTTTTCTTTGGGGAGTCATAAAATGTGTGCCAACATTCAACAGATAGACGGACAGACAGATGTACATGGACTCAGATTTTCATGTGATATACTTTATGGGGTCTTTGATGATCCTTCTTGGTGTTAATATACACTGTTAATATACTCTCATCACTACTTGTTTTACCACATCCTCCGTAGCCTCTAGACATATATCCCATGTGCATCTAAAAGAAGGATCGAAGAACAGGAACGTGGAATATTTCCAGCAAATGTGATTTGAAAGTAAATGTTTTTTTATAATTCCAAAAGTATTTTTAATAAAAATTCATTTAAAGCAAATCCGACAGGATAAGGAGAATCTTCTCCTTCCAAAAAATGTCAATTTATTAAAGAATATTTTTAATGGATCCAATATTATAGAATTATTAATGAAAACGTTTCGGAACCACTGTACAAATGAAACAATAACCAACCATTTGATTGTGTGTTCAATTTAAATTCAATGTTTCTTTATTTTGTTTTTGGTTTTAGTTTCTTATTCCATTTGTTTGTATGACATTCATTCGAGATCACTGTGTGTTTTTTTCTTTTCCTTTTGACTGTATTGTTGTACTAAATGTTCTTCATTTTTTTATTATTATTTATTTTTATTTCACCATTATCATCATCTATAGCTGACTACTCTACTGAGACGACTTCGAATTCGTTTAAGAAAAAAGTTTTGTTTTTATTTGTATCGTCTAGATACGACGTGTGATCAACAAACTTTAACAAACATTAAACAGCTTTTAGAGTGGCCAATTTTAAAGGTTCGTATACCGGAAATATCAAAATGAATAATAATTTTACAATTTATATAAACTCTTCTTGGAACAGTTTTTTTCATCTTCAATAATTTAAGAATACATTCGAACACATACGACTGGAAAGCAGCCCGCTTAGCTTAGAGCTCAGACAATTTGTTATGAAAAGTTAAAATTTGAAAAACATAAAATGCCCAAAAAGTTCCTGATAGAAGCGCTGCTCGGAAATCAAATAAATTTGTAAAAATGTATTCTTGTTGCAAAATAGATAAAGGAACTTATGTTCTTGTACATTTTCGCAACTTCCTGATCAAAAATTTTATATTGCTGATGCTCGAGGGAATGTTGAAAAAGTTTTGGGCCCAAAAGCAGTCAACATTTCTTAAAAGGTTCTAGGTATGAACGTTCTCTATAAATACAGAAATTTACACAAAAAAATGTCTACAAAAAAGGTTGCTTCCCTTCATAAGTCTTCATAATGTATTACATATTTTTGGCCTAATTTGGCATCCTATCACTATGGTCAACAAGCCCTTGAGAGATAAAATAACAATTATAAGGTATTTGCATCAAGAGTGACAAATCCTCCAAACTGCCCGGAGCTAAAACTCTTATAAAAATAGAATTGAAGAGCACATAAAGGTGTAGAGCAAATTGATGTAGTTTTTAAACGGAGATGGACTAACTGTGCGAGCAAAGTGATAGAAAGCACTATAAAAACGTAATTGGAAGATTTTCCGAAAAAGGTTCAAAATTTCATCTCTAGTGATTCAAACTATGAATTTTTTTGTGAATTAAAAAAATTAAATCAAATAAAACACTTAAAACTGTAGGTTTAGTGGTTTTTATTATATATATGTATGTTGAGAATTTTTCGATCTCACTCCTTGTAATAGTAATTTTAACTAAAAAATATGGTCACCCCATAGTAAAAGCACTCACTGACACAAACAAATGTCATATTAAGTACAGTGATAACAACAAGAAAGCACACAAATCACGAGAAGAAAATACAACAACAAAAACACACAACAATTAAACAACAAAAACAATAATAACAAAATACAGTGATTCTAAAATAAATTATTTTAGAAATAATTTTATAATTTTTCGTGTACAACTTCGCGTGTGAATTAATTACTGAACGTGAATAATCTTCAAATAAAATGCAATTGATTTGGAGGAGCTAAGATTCTTAGGTAATCAAAGTAAGCGACCTCGTTTATATAAATAGCTTACTATAGCAACCATTCTGAAGTAGCGAATGAAGCTAATAAGACTCTTAAAGTATCTACATATTTCTCTAAAACTGCTGGGCGTATTTAAAGAATTTCAAGAACGTCAGACTCTATTTCCCAGTATCTTCCATAAAGACTATTTCAGAGGATCATATTCTTTAAGCAAAATGTTTTTAAATATTAGTGGCATTTCAGGCTTCTTACTAGTTTAAAATCAGATCATTAATAAAATGCGATGTAACCATATTTTATGGCCCATATCCGATCCGAAACTCACATTGCATTATTCAAATGTAACAGAATTAATTCCAAACAATTTCATGTCGGAACTACTGTGCAACATTAACTAAGAGCAAATAAATAAAAATAAAAACAAACACGAAGAGTTCAATTTTTAGAGTTAAATCGAACAAAAAAAGTTTTTTACTCTCCCTGAAACCTTTTGAGAATAAAGAAGAGCTTAAACTTGGGAGCAGAAAAAGTTTTCTTGTGTTTGGTTTTATTTTTACTTTATATTCCAAACCCAAAAGGAGAAATTGCATTAAAACAAGACAAAATCCAGAAAACCGGAAATGTTACCCTTTTTTTCTAACGGTAACCCAACTTAATACTGTTTACACCCTACACCACCGAACGTGGTTGGGGTGTTATAGGTTTTTACTGTTTGTTTGTAACATATTGAAAATCAAAATCAATCATTTTACTATGATCGACACATAATCACTTTCTGAGTAGATTTTACATTATGCGTCAGTCTTTCTGAACGGTTGACTGTCTATATAAACGGCAGCGTAGTATATGTAGGATTTTCGATCAAGTAAAAGTTTTTAATACATACTTTTGGTATCCATAGAACTTGAAGATAAACATTTTTTAAAGAAAATGTAGATTAAATATTACTTAATTTCATAACCTCGAAATATATTTTATTTTTTGAATAAAATTTATATTTAAACTTTAAACTTTAAATTGAAACAAATTAAGATATTTATCTGAAATTCATTATTTCCATGAATAAGAAAATAAAAAATATTTCCTCTTTTCCATATGAAAATACCCAAAATCTCCATCCATGTAAATCATATTGAAACTTAACCGAAAAGATTGCATTTTATTTGATTGAACAATTTTAGATAGGGCTTGCGGGCAGATTTTTAATCCGATTAATCCAAATTTAATTTGCACGCATTCCCGTTATGTTTTTATAAAACAAAAAAGAAATTATTAACTTCAGAACTTCGGTGAATAATTGTTGCCACTTTTTGAGAAAAAAACCGAAAAAATTCAATTACTTTTTCAAAGCTTCAAAATCAGATTAATATAACTTTTAAGAGGATTCATATATTTCTATGGTTATTGTATCAATATTTTTTGGAATTATTTTGGGAGTCATGGCACATAATTTATAAAAAATTTAACTTATATTTAACAGAAAGGTCAAGTCCGTTTGAAATCTATTACACTGTTGGACACATTTTTTTTGTAATCTTCAATAATATTTTAACAAGAGCCGAATATCTCTACACTGGCCGTAGTTTCGGGTAGGTTGGAAGGTTTGCCTCTCTTGAAACAAATACCACATTATTGTTCTTTTACCACCAAGGGTTTGTTTACCATAGTGACAGGATGCCAAGGAGGCCAAAAATAAGTGAAGTCGTATATATCGATGCAACCTTGCTGTAAATCTCGGTTTTAATAAAGCCCGTTGTAACAAATTATTGACTTTTTGCCGTACCTGCATATTGCTGGCCAGAACTTATTGCAAAAATTTTAACTCCTAATCTTTTTGAACATTTCCTCGAGCGTAAACAATATAAATTTTTTGACCGGGAAGATGCGAAAAATCTGCCAGAACATATCTTTCGTCTTTCATTATGCAGCAAAAAGATTTCTTTTTTAACTTGACTCCATTTTCCGAGCTCAGTTTTTGTTGTCTAAATTTTTAGTAGTCTTTTTTAGCATTAGCTTTTTCGTACCACACAGAGCTAACCGGACCTCTTTCCTACCGGATATGTTTGGGACTCTTTTGAAAATGCTTACTATTTTCTGTTGCTTTAGAAACATCATGTGGTCTATCTCTTCTACCTGAGCCAGTATTTGTCTATCAATGGACAAATACTCTCGGTACTGTTAAATAACATTGGAAACAGTTTACGGCAGACTTTTGAATGCTTGCCCAAATTGGGTTTCTTTTAGTACTATGGAGAAACATTGACTACGGCACTGACCACATAGGCATTCGTACTCTTTCAGATTAGCTCTAAACCTCCTCAGCTCTAATCCTGTAAAATTTCATTAGGATATTTTCAATGGTTCAACAATTTCTGTATTTTTTCCAAAAAATTGATTTAGACAAACTTTGCCTTAAGAATATTCTATTGGTCGCAATATTTTATAATAGAAGAAATCATAAAATCAAATTCTACCAGGGTGGGTCCATAATTTTTCAGGCCTTCGCCAATGGTGTATGATATTTTAAAGGCGGCCTTAACCGACTTTTATACTCTTAGTTGTTTTATTATTTAGTTTAAATATAAATCTTTACATAGATATGTATGAGGGTATGTGTGTGGATTTGTATGCACGATTACACACAACTTCATGTTGGACATTAACGTCTAAAATAAGAGTCAAACAACTTTTCAATGTTTAATAATTGATTTTTTTTTTGAAAAAAATTGAGAAAGAAAGAAAGACTTTTACTAAAATTTAATATCATTTTTCCTTTCCATTAAAAAATCCTATTGTTTGAGGTTGTTCGTAAAAATTGAACAAAAATATGTTAACTTAGAAATATACGAGGGTTGTTGTGAAATTTATGAAAATAACAAAAGATTTATCAAAAAGAAAATATAAGAATTGAGAGCAAAAATTCCTTAACACACGTTTTTCATTGAAACTTTTCACTCAAGTATTATTTGATTTACATTTTTTACCAAATTACCTCTGATATCAGAGTGATGAAATTTTGAACTCTTTTCGGAAGCACTTTCGTTAACATTTTTATAGTGCTTTCTGTCATTTTGTGTTCTTATATTTTCTTTCAAAAAAAGTTCAATATATTTCCACTGGCCTTAGCTCCGGGTAGTTTGGATTATTTGCCTCTTTTGGTATAAATACCACATTTTTGGTTCTTAAACTCTCAAGGACTTGTATGCCAGGTCAGACCAAAAATAAGTGAAGTCATTATGAAGCCATGTAAACATTCCCCTATATAAATTTCGGTATTTATAAAACCGGTTGTAACAAATGATTCGTTACTATTGGCGCAACTGCATATTGCTTGCCACCCCAAAAATTTTTTCTGAAATTTTGACTGGTTTTTGGTTCTAAACTTTTCTTTAACATTCTCTCGAGTATCAGCAATATAATTTTTTTGTTCAGAAAGTTGCGAAAAATTTGCCAGAACATACAGTTCGTGATAAATTATGCAGCAAGAACTTTTTGAGTCTTGTATGATTTGAAGCTTTAACTTTTCGTACCAAATTCCTACCGGATGCGTTTAAAATGCTTTCTAATTTTGTTTGGCTTTTGAGACACCATGTGAACCTTCTACCGATACCAGTTTTTCTCTAAACGAATAAGTTTTCCCAGTTCTGTTTAATAATATTAGAAACATATTGACGGTGGACCTTTGAATGCTGAGCCAACTTTTTGCAGGATGAAGTTAGGTTTTATTGAAAATATTTAATAATATTTCCTGATCATTATTTTAATCAGACTGACAATAAACTCTTTGTTTAGACATTAAACATAATAACTGACATGTTTTGCAAAGTTAATGAAAAACGTCAGTTAAGAATTTTTTAATCTCACATGCTTATTCATAAAAAACTTTCTTAAAGGCGGGGCTTCTGGAATATTCTAGAGAATAATTATTCAAACTCCTTAAATCGCTTCGCTTATACCGTTTTTTTTTTCTTTGCGACAATAAAGGGAATATTTTTTATTAATCCGCTTAGAACATTAACAGGAACTCTTAAATCGGTAATAGATTTATAAAGCTATTGAATTATAAATCGGAAAAATATATACATTTACTCAGCAATACAATTAGATGACTCCATGCCATTCAGTTTGCCAGAGGCAGTAGAGCTTAACAAACCAAAAATATTATTTTCAACAGAAAAATCTTCATATTTAAGATAACGTTTACTCAGCGTTACATTCGCAGTGTTCGCAACTGTATATACAGTATGAACTTGATGAGTACTTGTACATCATGGTTATTAACACTTAAGATGTCTGTTTTATTTTTTTTAACAATTTTTTCAGTTCTAATTAAATTGTCACACATGTTTGTATTAAATTTTCCAAGTACCAAATCGGACACTAAATATTTAAGTTAAATATTATAACCGGTTAGTGGTTTCTAATTAAATGTAGAATAATTTCTTCTTTCTTACAACAATTTACAGTGAATTAACAATTACGACAAAAAAATAAAAATTGAAAAAGTTACACTGGGCTACTAAAATTAACTAAAAACTTTATTATAAAATTACCCCAAAAGAACTTAAAAGAATTCTAATAGAACTTACTAAAGTACAAATGTAGCACTGTGTAGTTGATAAGATTCACCATAACCAAACATTGTTAATTGAATCTAAATGCTGTGGATAAATTAATTAAACTTCTTATTTAATTGCCTTCGTAATTATTTTGTCTATTAAAAAGTGAAATAGAAAAAATTTTATTGTGAAATATCTCCCTTGATCAGTCGGCTGCCCGATCTTCAATAGCGGCACTCATTTCTTCAATAAGACAATTGAACCATTGAATTTCTCAATGGAAATAGCTCTTACTGTTCAAAAGTTACAGAATTATTTGGATACACTGTTCCATGGATTGCTAAAGAGACCTGATCAAAAAGATTGAATATAAGGAATTGAAAGCATTACAGTTGTTGTAATATCTATCGTACCACTTCTATGGGGTGACTCCATAGATCTTCTGGACTAAGAAGATCTATGGATTGGTTAGGTAGTTAAACAAATGTTATGCATCATGTAATCCTTGGATGGACAAATAATGGACAAATATTGGACACGGTACGGTCAATAGCTTATTACTCCATTCTGCACATTCTATCTATATATCTTCTATATCTCGGGAGATTCTGTTCTAAGTCTGCGATTGCGAATGCACGACATTCATACAGTGACATATAGCTGCTTTATATTACTCCTGATCATGTTGAACTCGTCGTGTTATATTGAAGTTAAAATGATGTCCCCGATGGCATCCAAGAAGGAACTGTTTACTGAGCATTTCATTACCTTTCTTAATCAGCAAGATCTTCGTCTCCTCATGCAGATCTTGTATTCAGGTATTTTGTATACAACCCGAACGTCTGCATCTTGAATATTTTTCCATGGCGTATCGCTTAACGAAAGAGGCCACACTGGAGCAGCATAATTTTTCACAACAGCTTTGAAGACCTTATTCCAACTACACAATTTTTGTGTAATTACAGTGGCAGTACGATCTTCAGTTGTTAATTGTCAGAATTAGAATTCCTATGATGACTTAATTTGTGTTCACCTCATTAGTCCAGGTGGTGAAGAGTTTTGTTGTCGATTTCGAAGAAGTAATTTTGGATTTTGAATAGGTCATCAACTCTATGTTCCGTCGCCGTTATTTTCCATAAGTTACCACGTCAACTCCTCCTGGAGGTGCTGAGAGTTTCGAGAAGTGGAATTTAAATAAAGATTGGAGACAAGACATAGACCTGCAGAACTCCTTGTTTAACTCTTCGGGTTTGATTTAGGTAACGAAACTTTACAAATGACTGACGTCCACTCAAGTGATTCACGATCCATCTCTTCAAGTTGTTCAGTAAAGAGAAAGAGAACTCAATGGCTGACTGTATCAAGGATTTTGGCAGATGGAGTGCCACAAAGATTCGCCTGGTCTATGCTTGTACAGAACATATTTTGCTATTTGAGTGGATATAGCTGTTATTGCTGTAGCTGTACTGTGCATTTAGTATAATCTATTCTGGTGACGAACAGCTATAGGATGCTAGTTAGCTGGGGGAGAAGAAGAGTCTCAAGAGTCTTCGCGACTGTTGATAGGAGGGAAATCAGCCTGTAAAATTGGCCCTCGTTCGCGTCTTTCTCAGGTTTTTGTATTGGGAGGACTCTAGCATCTAACTCAAGTACCCATAATCCGTGTGAGGCATAATCATTTAACGTGTAAAATGTGGATTCATCAATTTCTTCCACACACACGCATCTCTTTGGTCTTCCCCGAGTTTTTAGGGCCAAAGTTGATGGTGCGCATTATCCTCAAGGACTAGTCTAATATTTCCATCCAAAATAGTCCTGATATCGGAACAGTAGCATGTTGGACAGCAATACCATAAGCTTCAAGATATTGATCCCTTGAGGTCAAATCAAAGGAAAGAGCTCTATACCGCACAGTTCTAGATTATGAATGCAATGCATCTATCTTTGCTTCAGGCGCGGACCGGGGAATGTTGTATCCGTTACAGCTTTGTAGAGTTTTTTATTCTCTTTAGTCACCTGGACCGCAACGACTTTTGTTTTGCTTTATGAATCAATTTATCTCATCAACTTTATATTGGAGACCGTTGCAAATAAACTGCATATGGATATCAACGGCATTATGTGTGGTGGCTGCTGAAGATATAGTTGTTGCTGCTTTTGTGGTTGGTTGTGATTGGGGATGGTGGTGGAGTTGCGAACGAAAAGAAGTTGGCAGCAAAGTGCAATAAATTCCTTCGACCGGAACAGTTCCTGATGTCACACCAGCCCATGCAAGCATTACACCTTATTTGAATTATCATACGGAGTTGAACTTCACCCAGAACCAGTAAAATTCGGAGCCATATTCCCCCTGCCCCATTGTGCAATGTGGTCTAGGGTATTTAATAGTCGAGTTTGATCAACATAAGTTTCTCACGTTTTTGAAATAAAATCATTAATGAATTTTTTGATGACCATTTTTGAAAGTCCACCCCTCGTCCCTTACTTAGAACTTCTTCTCCTTTTCATGTGAAATTTCATTAAAATTTATTTTGTAGTTCTAAAGTTAAAGAATTATTCCCAACAAAAGCGTTTTGGAACCTCTGTGCTCTGTTAACAAAGTTAACGGCTAATTTTATAGGTTTTATTTATAGTTTGGTAACACAACTATACAACCAAACAATAACAACTTTTCTCCCCCTTCTAACCGTTTCACTTACCAACGATTCCCATTCTAAGTTTCAATTCAGTTAGAACTTTGATAAGAGCAAATAAAGATAAAACACATAAATAAAAACAAACACACAAACACACACATACACAAATAAATTTCGTGATTTGTTCATCATAATTCAAGAATTAGAACCCAAAAACAACAAAAATAAAGTATTTTTGGTAAACAGAGACGTAATGTTTATAACAATGATTTGTTAACTGTTATAAGTTTTGGTATTTAAGTCTTTATTTATTTGTTAGAAAGACAAGATACTTCATTCTAACTTTTTCATGTTATTTCTGTAAATTTCAGTATTATTCCATCAGGGAGTTATTTTTTATCTTATCAATACAAAAAAAAGAACAACATTGAAATGCATTCAATAATGTATATAATCGCTAAATTTATGATGAAGCACAGTGGTTCCCAAAACGATTTTTTTTGGAAAAAATTCAGAAAGTTTAAATATTTAGGTTAAATTTTAAGGTGGTTATAGGCTGAGGTGTTTTCAAGTGAACTTGGAAAATAACAGACTATCAGCTGTGTAAATGGGTGTCATTCCCAAATTGGTCATCTCAAGTATGTTGATTTTTTTTTTTTGCAAATTTATATGGATTTTTGAACCAATCAAATTTAGCTTTAACGTTCTACAGAGTGTCCAAATGTGTTTATAAACACTAGTCCAGTGAGTTTTAATTTTATATGCCTTATAGTCATAATTGTCCTGCGAATTATGTCAAATCGGAAAATTTATTATGTAGCACAGTGGTTGGAGAACGATTTATTTTGTAAAAAATTCTTAAAGTTTAGAACCGTTACAAATATGTAAGCTTTAACATTAGATGGTTATAGCTGAAGTGTTTTCGTGTGGATTTGGGAGATAGCAGGCTTTCAGCTGAGTTGAGAGGCTAATGGGTAACATTCCCAAATTGATCATCTCAAGTATGTTGCAAACACCAAAAATTCATGCAAATTTTAGAACCAAATCAAATTTAGCTCTAACATCCTACAGTATGTCCAATTTAGTATATTCAAAAACCGAAAACCGGTCAACCGGTTTTTTTGCATTTTTGAAAACCGACCGTTGCAACAAAAAAACCGGTTAACCGGTTTGTTTTCATTTTAGAAAACCGACCGGTTTTGAATAATTTATATTTTCGAATTATTTGACATGGTATTTTTTAGTCGGTTAACCGGTTTATAATGAAAAGCACTTTAGCATTTTACTAAAATAATCGGCTCCTTTTTTGTATATTCGGCCATGACTGAGAATGTTTACAATTTTTCATTCCGTGTGTTACATGAGTAAAGTACAGTATGCATATTAGATATCATATTCTGAATCGATTTTGCTATATCCGTCTATTTCAAACATAATCAAGTCAATATAAGAATAAATGCACAATTTGATTACGATGGAACGATTATTTCAACTTCATTCCATATAAAGGCCATTACACGGCATTGGCTTTTTATTCGTTTAACTCTAAATTTCTATTAAATAATATTTTCTATAGATTTATAATAATCAAGTAAAAAACGGTTAACCGGTTTTTTGGAATCACATTTTTCGGTTTTCTGAAAATGTTGGTTTAAATTAGATAGGCCTCATAGTCATAATTCAGATGACACTGTTAAATGGCTTTGCATTCTAATTCGGATTTTTTCAGCTTTAAGAGCTAACATAAGGAGTGAGATCGATCGATTCTTAACATACATGTGTTCATAAAAACAAAACTTCTATTTTTAAATCATTAGTGATAGAATTTTGAACCTTTTTCGGAAACCCTTCCATCAAAGTTTTTAAAGAGTTTTCTTCGTTTTGATTTTAACAAGAGCTCAATAGCTCTCCATTGGCCTTAGCTCCGGGTAGTTTGGAAGACCTGTCTCTCTTGGTACAAACTCCATATTATTGTTTTTGTACCACTCAACGGCTTGTTTACCATGGTGAAAGGATGAAAAGTCATGCCAATAATTAGTGGACAAATTATGAATTCTTATGAATATTTCGGTTTTTATGGAGCTCATTATAACAAATTATTGGCTTATTTTGCCGTTACATACTGCTTGCCTTACGAAAAATTCTTGGGTCCTAAACTTTTCATCAACATTCCCTCGAGCATCAGTAACACACAATTTTTGACCAGAAATATTGCGAAAAATTTGCCAGAACATACGTTTCGTCATCCATTATGCAGTAAAAATATTTCTTTGTCAACAATTTCCGTCATCTGTTTTTGGCCTCCAAATTTCTAGATGTTCTTGTCAGGAACTTGTTGAGCCTTGTGCGTTTAAAAACCTGCATTAGCTGTAACTTTTTCTTCCAAATTTCACTGAGCTTACCGGGCTGCTTTTCTACTAGATGTGTTGGAAGCTCTTTAGAAAAAGCTTCTTATTTCCTTGACTTTAGGTTTTCTGTTACCGATCATGTTTGTAGGACCAAGTTGGGTTTTGTTGGAAATATTTTAAATTTTAGTGCGCACTTTTTTCTGATCTCTAATTTTAATCGGATTAACAACATTTGTTGGATGTTAAATATTATAACTGACATGTTTTACAAAATTTAAATGAAAAACAAGTAAGAATACTATATTCGGCTGTGACGAATTTTAAAAACACGCACCACTGGAGTAAAATATGGGCCGATATTGGTTAGATTAATAACATATATTGAAAATAGTTAGAAAAATATTTGAGCCGAATTTAAAGAGAATGGGTCAATATTTACTAGCTTTATAAGTAAAAACTGGTTTCCGGAAAGATATGGACCGAGATCGGCCAAATAAATAATTTATATTAAAGATAATTGTGAATTCAATACAATTGAGGTTTATATAAGAGTTTTATAAGAGACGTTATATGGGAACAATAGCAAAATTTTTACTGAATTTAATCAAATTTTATGGGCACAAAACAGTTTTCCGGGTAGTGGCCTAATATGGACAGAGATTGTTCAAATTAATATATATAGTTTCTTTGGGTTTATAAATGTATTAAAATAAATTATATGACAAATTTTGCATATTTCAGAATATAATTTTTTTTATAATGATCAGATTTTGATGGTACGATGTTTTGAAAAATATATAACTGTATTTTATAGTTAAATTTTTGTTTGAATTCATTCAAACATTTGTTGTAAACATTAGAAAAGTTCTTTATCGAAGTTTTTAGGTTGGTTTTAATTAGGAAACTGCTGAGGACAATAAGATACAATGATAATTATTCAAGGCATGAGAATGTATCCAACCGACAGACAGACGAACGACTCAGTTTTTGATTTGATGCAAGAATATATGTACTTTTTGGGGTCTGAAATGATTCCATCTTAGCCGTACACGCAGAATGACAATTTTAATGTACCCTCATCACAAAACCTAGCTAAATTCTAAGCATAGGTTTTGAAACATATTGGTATTAGTCAATCCTGTAATTATTTTTTGAAAAAAAAAAAAAAAACAGTTTTGCAATAGTTTTTAATCCATTTTTAAAAATCCCCTACTTGAACAAGTTGATACTCCAGTTAATCTTAATTGAATTTAAAAAAAAACTTATATTTTATTTATTTATTTTTTATTTCATGTTGTTTTTTATAATAAATAACTTAAAAACTGACTGCAAACATTGAAATTCAACAAATAACATTTTAGTTCGGAAAAAATAAAATATAAAATAATTAATTAAAAAAAGTGTTTTAAAATTTAAATTAATATCTTTTTTTTTAAGATTCAGATGGCAATATTGAATTAATTAAAAATTATTAATTATTAAATAAGTAAAATTTATTTTATTTCTGTTAAGAGAATTTATATAAAGCTATTTTTATACATAATATTATAATTTTTCAATTTTATTTTATTTTAATTAATTTTATTTCTTTTATTCAATCAACCTAAACTAATTGAATAATAATTTTATTTAAAAGTTCTTTTAATCAATATAATTAATTTAAATTGTAATTCCACTTTTCTTTTAATGTAATAGTGAAGAAACATGGAAGAAAAAATATTTATTTTTAGATTTTTTTTAATTTATTTTCTAATAATGGTGCACATTATTAATGCTTCAACAATGGAAATCGATTTTTAAATAAAAAAGGAATTTTAAGGAAGGGTGTTGCACTTAAAACACAAAAATAAGATTATAATTTTGTGGCCAAAAACAAGATTTTGTTCTTAAAAGCGTTGAAGAATTAAGAAGTCAAACTAGAACTGAACTAAAAATAAACAAGAATTGAACCAGAACTAAACTAGAACTGAACTAGAATTGAACTAGAACTGAACTAAAACTGAAATAGAACTAAACTAGAATTAGAACTGAATTAGAACTGAACTAAAACTGAACAAAAACAGAACTAAAACTGAAACTAGAACGGAAAAGCTTATTTTTCTCTTAAAATCCTTATTCAAAATATTTTGCTTAACCAAAATTGGAGGAATAAGTACCTAATAGGATTACTTAGAGTAGACAATTTCTTTGTCAAAACAAGACTCTAACGAGGAATAACGAGAGTTACTGAAGATCTTGGTTCTTTTACGGCTAAAAGAAATTTTCAATCTCTTGTTTTAAAGCAAAAACGACAAGAAATATATTTTCTTAAAAACTATATAAAACAAACTAAGTTGATCTCTATAGTAGCTTTTCGTAATTTGTGGACCGATCTTTCGAAGTAGTAGATTTGCACTAATACGGAATTAATTTGTTGCACTAAAATATCGGACTATTCAAAATTTACCAATACAAGAAATAATTTAAAACTATGACTGCTTAGGGAAATTGTTACAGTATGCACTCAGGCATGATATAATCCAAGGATGTGGAGATAGGTTAGAGTAGTCTAAATAGTCTGGAAGCATTTGTCAATCAGAAGATTATACTCTTGTATCCTTTTTGTATACCAAAAGATCTTTCAATAACATCACTACAAAAACTATCAGCACTCGATAAGTCTAGTAATCGAGTAGTTTAGTTTTATCCTTAGTAATAGGAATACTGAATCGACTTGGCGCCAGGGAAAGGATGGTAAGATAGTTACTAAAGTACACCACAAAGTGCTATCTCTTGCTTTTGAGTTGATTGCCGTAAATGAGAAGTAAACAGATTTTGAGAGTGAAAGAGAGCAGATTCTTTTTTATGCTGATGACTTAGTGATATTGGTTACTTGAAAGTTTCTTTTTACTATATGCACTGAAGGCATTTGAAAATGTTATATTATGTGACATTTTGTTGGGAGAGCACAAAGCGGCAAAATAGTCTCATGTCAGAATATGTAGTTACGGAAACAAAATTTAAACGAACTCGTAAGATCGGGATCGCAGATGGTTTTGGTAACTGAGGAAGAATTTTATAGGCCACCTTTTGCATTTCTCTTTCAGAGAGATTAATAGGAGGCTCATTTCTCCTAGGGCAAAGGGTTATGCTTTGTTCCTTCCTTCTCTAAGTTCTACGGTGAAGCAGATGATATTGTGTTTATCTCAACGCTTGCAAGTTGAAGGATCTTAGGAAGTTTGCTTTTATCTAATTTATCATTTCTTCTTTAGATAATATTATATAAATATTTATAGTAATCACAAATGACCAGACTTGTTTCTGTTCAATGTAGGTTGTTGCGTCGCCCTTCCAAACTAATCTATAATTAATTTTTAATCCTTAAAAATTAAACATTCTTTGTACCATATAAAAATATATATTTTATATTTCTATATTCTACAACTATTTTTATTTAAATTGTTGAAACTTAAAAAAAAATATTATTATAAATATTTTGTAACATGTGCAATTTGTATAATTTAATTCTGAAAAATATAATGCAAAATTCGATTTTCCAAGACCAATATTTTATATTATGACAATTTTCAATTTCTTTTATTTTGGAAAGGATGATGAAATTGGATATTTGGTATATTATGGCAAACAAAATTTTGTTTAAAGAAGTGAAATTTAAATAAACAAATTTTATTTAACATTTGTTTTATTTTTAACAGAGTTCTAATTTCTTTTTATTATTTATGTATGTCTGTAAGTATGTATATATAAAAAATCAATTTACTAGTATACGACGGAACTTGTTTTTATGTAAATTTTTTTTGTTTAGTTCTTATTCTCTTACCCATTTTTTCCTTTAATTAACGTTAATTTGTGAAATATTTCAATATTCTTTACACCATACTATCTCGTGTATTTGGTCTTGGCACATAAGCTTGTTGTTGTGGTTGTTGCTGTTGTTGTTGCTGTTGGGCACCAGCTCCGGCTGCCGCAGCAGCAGCAGCAGCTGCTGCTGCAGCGGCTGCAGCTCCATGATTTCTTGATGAACCATTACGATTTACATAAGTTCTTACATTTTCTTCTGTATAATCGACTATATGACGTTTCTTTTTACGTGTATATTGTTGTTGTTTTAAATAAATTTTTAAAATTCCTTTAACTGTTATAAATGTTAAGCCACCTAACAGAGTACGATGTAAAGTATTCTCAATTGATTCGAATAGCAAACGTCCTACAATTGATGATATTGTTGGCAATAATAAAGCACCACAAAAAACTCTTGTAGCTGAGACTGGATCTGAAAGTGTTGGTGTTGCAGGATTTTGTGCAGTTTGTTCTTCTTCTTCCTCGCTAATGAATTAAAGATATAAAAATAAATTAATTTCAAATATTTCTTTATCAATCTTAATTTTAAAATAACTAAAATAAAAAATAAAGATAAATAAATTAGTTTTTATTTATTTATTTATTTTTATTTTTTTTTTTTTTCAAAATTATTCCATAAAGTTTATTAACATCTTATTTGGCAGAACCTTACATAGAAAGAAATAAAAAATGTCATAATCGGTCTTGACCGACTAAGACCCTACACCACATTGTTGGTTATAAATGGTAATAATGATTATTTTATGAACGACCGACGTATGACAGTAACATTTATGTGAATTTTGTGTGTTTTTTATGGAAGGGTTTTATGTGAGCTGAATGAAATTATGCTCCTAAAATTTCGAACATCGAATTTTTCTTATAAATTATAAAAACCAAATTTTGTAATAACACCAATATAAGGAGTGAGATCGAATAATTCTTAACACACGTTTTTCATTAAAACTTTTAACCCAAGTTTGTAAACCATGCCAGTTATTATGTTTTATGTTAAATAAATGAATATATTGTTAATCTGATTAAATAAGTTTACAAAAATAAATACGTAATAAAATTATTTATTATTATTATATTTTTTTACAAAACCCAACTTGGTCCCACAAGAAGTTGAAGAAGCATTCAAAGCTCTTTCGTTAAAATATTTCCCTTGTTATTGAGTTAGCGAGAGAACTTTTACGTTAATAGAAATCCTGGTTCAGATAGAAGAAAGGGTCCACATAATGTCTTTAAAGCCTAACAATAGAAAGCATTTTTAAAAGAGCTCCCAACACATCCGATAAAAACAGCCCAATTAGCTCAGTACTAGGACTATTTTATACGAAAAAAGCTAGGTTAGTTTAAAAAGATACAAGGTCCAAAAAGTTTCTGACAAGAACACTGCTAAAAATTTAGAGGCCAAAAACAGAGCACGGGAATTGATGTTAAGTTTCTAAAAATACATTCTTGCTGCATAATGGATAACGAAACGTGTGTTTTTGGCAGTCTTCACAACCTCCCGGCCAAAATTTTAGGTTGCTGATGCTCATGGGAAGGTGGAGGAAAAGTTTAAGAACTAAAAGCAGTCTAAAATTTCCAAAAAAATCTTAGTATGGCAAGCAATATCCAGTTGCGGCAAAAGAACACAATTATTTGTTACAACGCGATCTACAAATACCGACATTTATATCAAGAAAATGTTTACAAAAAACGATTCCATTCATAGACTTTATAATGTGTCCACTTAGTTTTGGCCTGACTTAGCATCCTGTTAGTAATTAGATATCAAAAAAAAAAAAAAATGATTTTACCTAAATCTAACGAAAGGAATCGTAGCATATTCAAGAAGACTTAGTCAGTTAAGGTCTATAGAAAGTTATGTTCGAAAAATCCTTATAATGTAATATTTGTATCAAGAGAGGAAAATTCCTCAATGCTTGAGCAAAGTAAAGGAAGCACTATAAAAACGTTAATAGAAGGGTTTTCGAAAAATGTTCAAAATTTCATGTGACTAGTGATTAAAAATATAAAAATACATTTCTTGCAAATTGTAACAAGAATTTCAATCAAATCATTCATATTCCATTAGAATAAAGAAAAGATCTGATACAGTACGTTGATATATATTGGAGTAAATATTTGTGGATTAATGAAAAAAGTAACTTAGAGTCCTATATTGAATCCAATTTTTCATATAATTTCTTTCTCTGAAACGTTCTAACTTCATGATTACAATGGTCGAACTTCAATTTAAAAAAATTTGCATTAGCCTACAATTTGTTTCTATAAATCGAATGAAGTACTTAAAGGATTGTTTTAGGGATAAATTCATTCAGAATAACTTAAATATAACCTTTTTTCTTCTAAACCGATTTTTTTTTTTTATAATTTCGTTTTTGTTTAATATTTTTAAGTCATAATTATAGTGGTCAGATTAATATCTGGGCATTACACACAAATGCAACCCATATGATAGTGAAGGATATAATTAATACAATAAATGTTTAAATAACTTACGGATATGGTATTATGAAACTCATAAGAGGTAATTTACGAGCCACATTACGACGATTACGAATCAAACGTATAACAGCATCTTCCCAACGAATCATGCGTCCCAAAACTAAAAATACGGGTATGGCAGGAAGACCAATAAGCAATATAAGTGGATCACCATTTTCCATAAGAGCCAAACCTTTTTTGTGGCCCACAATCTTGTAAATAAAATAAATCGATTTTTAAAATAAATTTAAAATTAAATATACATTTTTTTTACCTGTAGAAATGTTACCGCACCATATGTTACAGCTGTCCAGTAGAGAGAACCCACGAATATACCAGCCGCCAAAAATGGACTAACTCGTTTAATTAAATTATCAAAAGCCTCTAAGATATTGGCTACTTTTCCCATTTGGGGGAAAACAATAATGTATTCAGTTTGACATTGTTGACAACTAACCGTACGTAGGGCATTCCCTTTTTGTTTTTCATCTACCCAACGATAGAGACAACTTTGATGTACCCATTTTGTAGAACCACGACATTTGCATGGTTGAACCCAAGCTGCTAAACGATTATCCTCATCTGAAGCGAAACATATCCAACAACTTCGTTCAGTATCACCAACTTCTTGTGGTTGCAACAGCTGACATTGTTGACTTTGAGACTGGGTTTGATCGCCGTCTTCACTACCAACATTTGAAGTTGTAGTTGTATTCTGTGACGTTGAGGGTAAAGCGGCCACAAATTGATCTATATCTTGATACACTTGTATAGCTGAACTATTTGATTCATTAGATACAGAACGTTTTATATCCTTCACATAGACATTTTTCTTGATGTCATCATCAGATCGGCGTGATATATCATCGGGTGTGGCCGTAATTCCGGCTGCAAACTTTTCATTTTGTCCCACATCATCAACATTATCTCTTTGGGTGTCCATTCTTGTCTCAATGTTTGCTTTGGTTACAATTCTATTGGAAGTTGAGGGACTTTCGCTATTTCGATCCATTTAATCTGTCGTCGTCGTCCGTCCGTCACTATTGTACACTGATTATTATGTTTATTATTTATTTTTTCTTTTCTTCAAAAAACGAAAAACAAAAATATATTTTCTATTATTTATCAGATAAATGATTAATCTGTTTAAAAGTGCAGTTTTATTTGTTTTCTTTTCAGATTAGAAAAATAAAATATGCGTATCAAATACCTTTAGACTTCAGAAATTCACTTATTTTGCTTTCATTTCTTTTTTCCCTTTTTTGTTTTTTTTTCTTATATAGAAGAAGAAAACTAACCACTTTATTCAACAGAAAACAAAAATAGCAAAAACAGTTTGACGTTTCTTAATTTATGTCATTATTTACTTTAAATAAATTGACAAATGACTTCAATTGTCGATTCATTTTTTTAATATTATTTTTGACAGTTGAAATTCCTTTATTCCTGGTTTAATTTTAATCAAAACAGTGTTGCAATAATTACATTTAAAAATGTAATTTAATCAGTGTTGCCAGGTACAATCTACAAAATTTTTTTTACTTCAAAAATTGCTGAATTTCTGATTCAACCATACAAGCGTACTAGAATTTGTTATACCCTACACCACCACCAATAGTGGAGAGGGTATATTAACTTTGTCATTCCGTGTGTAACGAATCTTCTCAGACTCCTTTATATGTATATATTTATTCATCAAATCAAAATATGAGTCAAAAATTATCATATATCGAAAAAATTGTCACCTTTTTTACCCCCAAAAAAGGTACAATATCGATATCTTACGAATCTTAATTTGTTCCTAGCCTTTTTTATATATTTTCGCAAGAGCGAAATATAAATCATGATCATGATTTCACCTATTCAATGCGCCGTGGTTAGTATTCATTAAACCTGCCTTGTGTTTTTATCATTGTTTACAATTTTAGTAAACATGTGCGTTTTGTCTGTTTTGATTATTTAATTCAACAATTTTTCCTATAATATTTATGATCTATTATCAATATGGAGTGGTGTAAAGAGGCCAATGACCACATGGATAATTTCCAGAATTTCATAAAAATACAAAAAGAAATAATGGAAGCTATTTTTGATGATGTCCCCAGTACTGTGCCGCAAGTGGATGAGTTATTTAAATTTTTTAACCAACATTTTAATCAATTCCATGAAAAGGAGAATCTTCGTGTCACATTAGTATTTATCCATCGATGTATCAAAGTATGGATCATCCGCGGTGATCTTTTAAAATGTGATATCGGAATTTCTATGGTTGATTTTGTTACAGCTCATCGAGACCATGAGAATGATTTAAATGCTGCTTTGCAAATAGTGTATCAAATAATGAATTCTATTAAATACGTTGGAAGAAATGGTATTAAAATATCTCATAAAGTAAGTAAAATCGTTAAAGGGGAAATTATCGCTTAAACAAAAAATAATAATAATAAAAATAATATAATTGGTCAAGTCTGTTATTTAATACCCTACACCATACTGTTAATTGAACATGGTAACTATGAATAATTGTAAATGGACCCTCCAATAATTTAACTTTCCCATTTATGTTTTACTGTAATGTACCGATCCTCGAATAATTTGTTCACAAGATTTAGAATGACAACAGCCAGCTGGCCAGACGGACGGACTTATGCACACATGCACAATCTTTAGGACATCTTGAAAATAAGCAAAGATTCCTAATATTAATACAGTCACAGAGATAATGGAAAATTATTCTCAATGAATGCAATTTTATATATTATAGACCATTTGAAGTACTTTCGAATCAAGAATAGCCAATAACACAATCAGTAAAAACATATTAATTTCGAATTAACCTATTTTTCTTCTATATATGGAACTGTTTGGCTCTATTTCTGCAAAAGACCTGATCCATTTTGCTATTTAATATCACATACGTTAATGTGGAGGAAATGTAGATACCAAACTTAATTTCGTATTTACCCTACGGTAATTGGTTTGGGTGTTATGCGTTATTGTGAAGTTTAAAACATACATAAAAATTATGTTACTACAAACACCTTTAAATATAACGTTCCACTCGGCAACATTTTCTAAATCGATTTAACGTGTAAACATTGTGTACACTGAAATTTGTTATATATCCCGGAACGAAATCTATGAAAGTTGGCACCTCCCATAACAATGTCGGAATAAAGTTTAAAGTTCATAAAGGTTCAAATATTTATAGATTTTAACGAAAATTTTCAAAAAAATGTCTTATAATATTTTAAAACGATGTGTCAAATTATGTGAGGTTCTGTCCACGGTTTCTCATCGGTTCCATAACAGTTCCCTTCCAAATATCACTTTGAAGGGCATTATCTTACATATACTTTGGTATTGTAAAATAAATTGGACTTATTATGACAGGTAATGGAAATGGATGGAAAAAAGTGTAAAAAAGTCCATAATTTCTTGTAACTCCCATATAAATATGTTTTCACAATTATGTTAATATTTTAAAATAAATAAATAAATAAATAAATTTTAACATTTATATTATTCTTAGTTCCTACACGAATTAATAACTTTACTGGATGGAATTAAATGTCGAATCCTTGTATCAAATTGCATTGCATGCATTCAACTATATGTGAAAATATTCCCGGAGAATCAAAATATCTTGTCTTCATTATGGTCAAATTTAGGAATAAAAATGAAAACAAATTTAGATCGCGACATTATACATGATGCTGAAATCGATATATTAATACAATTAATGGACGATTTTAATTTAATTAACTCAACCTTTCATCAGGAACGAATTTTAATCAACACCATTCAACATTTGCTTAAATCAGATCAAAGACAATACAGAAAATGTGCTTATTATCTTTTAAAGAAAATGTTACAATATTTAATCGCAAATGATCATAATAACAAATTGAAAATTCTTGGATAATATATATAACAATAATGGAAAATCTCGAAGAAGAACAATCACATTTAATACTGCCATCTCTTGAAAATCTTAAAATATTGTGTGAAAATAAATGTTTGCAATCATTTTGGTTGGACATTTTGTACATGAGAATATTAACTCATAATAATAATTTAGTATTGCGCTGGTCTATTGAATTTATTTTAAATAACTTTTCGTGCTCAGACTTATCGAGAGATACTTTAAAACATTTTCTGCAAGCAACAAATTCCAATTTACTCTTCAACTATGAAGGTTATTTCCTTAAAGAGGAGCTGTTTTATAATTTTTTAAAAAATGATTTGCAAAATGTACTCACCTTATTGCCTGAAATTGATAACTGGAAATCGATACCATTGTATATGTGGCTGAATATTTTCAATAAGTCCACATTACCAAAACATTTAACATATGAGGGAGTTCTAAAAATATCGGCTTGTGTTAGAAAATTACAAAATTCCATAATACGAAATGAAGCTATTAAAATTTGTAATGAACTTTTTAAAGAAATTATAGATAGTATGTCTATGGAAGAATATGTTACATATGTAGAAACTCTTTACAATGTTAGTGATTGTTATAATGAACACAAAAAATTTTTTGACAAAAAAAGTTCCCTACTTGAATCAAAAACAAAAGACGAAACTTTTAAACAAAGATTTTATGAAATTTTCATAAACAATTTTCACAACATGGATGTATTGTTGGAATTTCTTAATGATTTACCAATTTCAAAACATGGTTGGCTAAAATTTGCACCCTTCCAATTTCAACTTGACGAATTTAATTGTCAGATTGTTAAGAATTTATATGAAATAGATTTAAATAATCTTAAACGATGCGATTTCCAAACATTTATAAAATGTTTTGAAAATTCTTTGTTGGAAATGAAACCATATGATAAACATGAAGAAAGAATGTGTCACCAGGCGGCAATATCACAATATGTCTTTCAAAAACCTGATTTAATAATGCTAAATGAAGATGAGGTACGATTTATATTGAACTCTCAAATTAACAAATATGCAGTAGGGACATTCACGAAAAAATTATTAAAATGTGCTAACGAAAAAATGGATCTTTGGATTATCGATGAGCTTTTGAAATATGAACATTGGGAAGTGTAAGTAATTTACAATTAAATTACAAATTTATATATTTCTTGAAAATTTGTTAATGTATATTTTTCAAAATAGTAATTCTATATATGACATACTTAGATAGACAAAAGTCGTGCTCATTTACCTTAATGTAAGTTTGAAGGGCCTCTGTGCCAATAAGACAAATGATATATAACAAGTAAGAGAGCAATATTCGGTTATGCTGAATCTTCAATACCCTCCACCACAAATGCGTGTTAAGTAAGTTATGTTTCGTTCATACACATTCACACATACACTCAAAAATGCATACAATATATAAAAGTTTTTCTTAAATATAACACAGGAACATTTCATGAGTCAAAAAATTATTTATATAACTTTTTTCCATTAAATCGATTTTGATAAATTTTGGAATGGTAATGAAGTACATGTATTATATTAATATTATAGCAAAATTTTATTGTAATTTGGCGACTTATAATTGACAATACAACGAAAGTTCATGGCTTGTATTTAGAGGTTGCTTTAGATATCGGTCTATATCTTTAAATATACTGAACCGATTTTGCTGGTTTTAATTAGGAAACTTCTTAAGACTATAGGAAATACTCAGGCCAAATTTCATTAATTCTAAGCTAAATAGACTCAGATTTTGTATGTATATATGTCTAGATATATAGACTCTGATTTTATATGTATATGTGTGTCATGGAAAAAGAAGGGCAATGCTTTATAGGATAAACACATTTAGTCGATTGTAATACATGATGGCCCTAATGTCATTGTATAAGGTTCTGTTTTTACGTCTGGGATTGGGAAAATAGTATTTATTGATGAAGTAATTTGGCATTAAATCCAACTATATTTTCAAGCAGGACAATGACCCTAAGCACATGACGGAAATTGTTCGATTATAGATCTTACATAATACTCCTCACATTTTTTAAACTCCTCCTTAATTATCCGACATTAACCCAATATAGAATTTATGGGATCATTTGAATAGACGGATACGAGAACATCACATTACTTCCAAAAATATGACCAAAGTAAATGCGAAAGTGACGAAAATTTTAGTACATTTTATGTTTGAAAGAGTGTATTAACAATTATGGCAAACATAAATCATATTAAAATAACAAACATTTTAAATAAACTTTAAATAAACTTTAACTTAAACTTTAACTGCTTGCAACATGCAGCAATTGGCTTTACTGCCATCTTTAAGTATACCGTTCGACTCTGAATTCCTGAAACATTTGAAGATGGCTGTCCATATAAACACTCTACAGATCGCAATTTTTGAAGATATCTTCATAGAATTTTCACATATTATTTTAGCCCAGGACGAAGCCTATTGAATTGGCTTTGTTCGGTCTAATGGAATAAGTCTTTACGCTCATACTTTAAAAAATTTGACAGAAATAAGTCTTATGATATAAATGACTTATTTTATTTTTAATAAGTATAAGATAAACTTATTGTTTAGATGACGGTGACTTTTGTCCATCTTTATATAAAATCTTAATTTGCACAACATATTTTCGATTTTTCGATGTTAAAATTAATAACGATTACGAATATTTATGTACTAATTGATTTAAACCTATATATTGCAGTTTTTGTGAAGTATTTGATTATCTTAACCGATTTTGTGATATTAAAATGATTGATGAGTATGCAGTAAAGCTGTTCAATGTTGAAGAATATAAATATTTAATTGTAAAAAATTTTGATGATAAATGGGCGAATTTCAAAAAACACTTTATAAATACGTTTTTGGAAAGAGTAGTAAGCAAAGGCGAAACTAGGTAAGTGGAAAATTTGATTCTTCTTAATTCACCAATTAATTAATTTTTCTTTAAATTGTTATTTAGAATTGAAGAGTCCTTTATATTTCATTCTATTGACAACAAACATATATTTAAACGTACGACCATTCCTTTAGAATTTCTTAATACACTTAAAGAATTTTTTGAGGAATCATTAGACTATCATATTGAATTGTCTAAGAAAAAACCACGATATTTTGAAAATTCAAACGAACATCGTATTAAAATGAGAATTGCATTTTGTATCAATTGTTTCTTTTCTTTATGTGATTATAAAGAGATAAATTATTCTGTATTAGACAAAATGTGGAATATTATTATAAATGAAAATAACCAATTAAATATAACATACTTCTATGAGGTAACTCTTGGATATTTCGAAAATAGAGAAAAACTTATTTTAAATAAATTAAAAGAGGTTAGTTATTACAACAAGTACTAAAATATTATCCATAATATTAAATAAATCATTTTACCATTTCAGGCACAAACTTTAACATCTACTCAACAAGTATCAATAATATCAGTAACATATGGATATTTTTTAAATAAAACTGCACGAGCAGAAGTTTATAATGAAGTTATATCATATTTACTGGCGCTTACAATGGGTGCTAACTTCCAAACTCGTCTTGTGGCGCAGATGACATTGTATAAACTTTTAAAACTGGACAAATTCCGAGAGTATGTAACGTCTAACTTGAATTTGGAATAGAAATTATTTTTTTTTAGAAAATAATTTTTTCCCCTCAAAATATTAAACGATAATATTTTTTCTTTAAAATTGCTTTTATGCTGTAACGCACAAAAGTAATTTTAAAATCGACACATCATTATACTTACATACGAACATGGACAAAAGTCACCGTCGTCTATCATTTACAATGTTTAAAGCCTCCTTATGCTCAGAAAATTATTAAAAAATAATAAGTAAGAATACTATATTTGGTAATGCCCTTCACCACAAACTCGTGTGAAGTAAATATGTTATGTTGCGTACATACACACACACATACACTCATTAACGTATAGAATATATAAACGTTTTTCTTAAATATACCGCAGGAAAACTTAATGAGTCTTAACATTAGTTATATTTTTGGTTATAATTTTTTTACTGAACCGATTTTAATAAATTTTTGAATGATAATGAAGAGCATATAACTTAATATTATAGCAAAATTTCATTGTAATAATTACGAAAGTTCTTCGCTAAACTTAGGGGTTGCCTCTGATATCAGTCTATATCTTTTAATATATTGATACGAATTTGCTGGTTTTAAATAGGAATATTTACAGGACTATAAAAAAATTTAAGCGTGCCCACAACAGATGGACATGGCTTAATCGACTCAGATTTTTAGTTGATGCAAGAATATAAATACATTATGGATCAGAACATTTTTAGCCTTACACACCGAATGACAAAGTTAGTACTTTTTCACTTCATCACTTGTGGTGATGGAGGTTATAAAAATTTGTCTAAATTTTATTACCTTTTTCATTCTTACTTGTTTTAAATTTTTTTATTTATATAATAAATTAATGCACATAATTTTTCAGAATAGCGAATCGTCAACAAATTATTGATTCCATTGAATATGCGTCCGGAGAAAAATTACAGGAATATTTAGATGATATACGTTTTTACTTACATACGCTTAAGTATGATAATTATATATTTTCAACAATTTTATTTATTACAAATGCACCATTTGATGAATCCTATCAACATTATTCACTATTTAATCCAGTGAATTTAAACTATTATCGCGAAAAATTTATGAAAAAATTTAAATGTGTCAAAAGTGATGATACTATGATAACAAATACCATAATAAATCAACAGTTACAAAGAAAAATGAATCCTGTTAATGATTTAACTAAACCACAAAATTTAATTATTTATCCAATTGAAGAAAAAATTTCAGAGGTAATAAAATTTGTATTGTTATACTTAATAATATTTAATGAATATAAAAAAAATATTTCATTTTTTCTTTTTTTTATATATATAAATTTAAAGATGTATGTGATTGCAAGTCTTATAGATAAATTACCTAATTTGGGTGGTATTGCACGAACATGTGAAGTTCTGGGAATACAAAACCTTGTTATGGATTCTAAAATGCATACTGAAAAAAGTGATTTTAAAAATTTAAGGTATATTAAGAACAATTCACTTGAGTATCTGTATAATCATGTAGAATTTATTATTTTAATTTTTTTAGTATGACTGCTGAAAAATCTTTAAACATAATTGAAGTAAAGCCAAAAGTTTTAAATGAATTTCTAATGACTAAAAAATTAGAAGGGTTTTCTATAATTGGTGCTGAACAAACCAATAACAGTCAAAATTTTGCTGATTTTAAATTTCCACAGAAAAGTGTTTTATTATTGGGGTAAGTATCGAATAGAAAAGAATCGAAATTTTTTTAAATAAAAAAAGAAACAATTCAAGTCAATAAAAGAAAATTTGAAAAATTGTTGATCAGGGGTGGTTAGTGACCCTCTTAAGTTTTTGTTTATCCCCTTTTAAATTCCCTTTATCTCTCGAAATACATTTTTAACCCATTTTTACCCATATCTTGTTTAAAAGTTAAAGGGTTTAATATAAGGAGTAATATCCTCAGATTTTTTAAATATGTGTGTAAGAGTCCTTATAAAATTCTAAAAGGTATTAATGCAATCACCATATAAATATAAAAATCCGTTAAAAAATTATATTAATCAAAAGTGGCAATATCGATTTTATTTATAATTTTTATTCCAAAAAGTGGTAACATTTGTTTATTGATAAGATTTTTTGTTGGTTCTGAACTTTATAATCTGTTTATTATTTATAAAGAAATCTTAGCGGAAATACGCATAAACTCAATCGTAGGGAAAAGATTAAATAAATGTTTTGTTAAGTTCTCAAATCGCAAAGGTGGAATTATATTTAAATGATCCTTAATAAGGAGTGAGATTGAAAATTCTTAACATACATATATGTTCATAAATCCAACAATAGTGAAATTTTGGACCTTTTCGAAAATCCTTCCTTTAACATTTTTTAGTGCTTTCTGTAATTTTGCTCGAACAGGTAGTCTATTTCCGTTTAAAATCTAACAAACTTTTGAACACCTTTTTTGTACTCTTCAATTTTCTATCAACAATGAGACATTATTGTTCTTGTACCACTAAAGAGCTTGTTTACCATAGTGACAGAATACCAAGTCAGTATAAAAATAAGTGGTCACATTGGGAAGTCTTATGAATTGAAGCAGCCTTTTTTGTAAACATTCCATGATATAGAGCCCGTTGTAACAAATTATTGGCCGCAACTGCATATTGCTTAATATACCAAGAACTTTTTGGGAAAATTTGACTGCTTTTTCAAAATTCACACGAGCATCAGCAACATTAAATTGTTGACCAGTAATTAGCAGAAAAGTCTGCCAGTAAATACGTTTTGGCGTCCATTATACAGCAAAAGTATATATTTTTTTAATTTGATTCAATTTCCGTGCTCTTTTTTGATCTCTACATTTTTAGCAGCGTTCATGTCAAGAACACTTTGAGCCTTGCATTTTTTTAAACCTACATTAGCTTTAATTTTTCATACCAATAATAGTCCGAGCATTGAGGTACTTAATTTTTTCGTATGGAACTTAAAAGACATATAATGTTTCACATATCCAGAATTGCCAAGACATAAAGAAAAATTCCTAATGACATAATTTTATAACCATAAAATTTATTTGTTGTTTTACAAATTCTATGTATAAATTTTTATAAAAATATAATAAATTCTATTTTAATTGCAGACATGAAAAAGATGGTATACCCGCACCATTACTTGGACTATTAGATTACGCCGTTGAAATACCACAATTTGGTCTAGTACGTTCTTTGAATGTTCACGTAACTGGAGCATTATTTATGTGGGAATATTGTAAACAGCATTTAATTAAACAATATACTTAATTAACGTATATAAATTTCAGAAAAACTTTCATCATAAATCTATAGACATATGTATATATAAAACTAAATAAACCTTTATACACAAAAATATAAAAAATGACTGTTTTTGTATTTAGCTGTAAGTTGGAAATCACTTAAAGCCTCCTCGAAATCTATTGTCCTGCTGAACAATTATACATCGACTAGATTTGCTATTCTGAACTGTATATCGGTTGATTTGATTACCATGGTCATGCTAGTATATTAGAAATGACTTGTCAGGAAATGCAAATCATTAAGCAAGATGGTAAAGCATTCGAACAGTAAACTGATCTGAATGCATAGATACGGAACTAACAAGGGTACCCAAAGCTCTGATGAAATGACAAAAGAGGTGTGGTTTATTCCTCACCACTTGTAAGATGAGCTCTATGCCATAGCAAACACCGATGGAACAATGAGGTCATGTTTGATTATCAGAATGATATGATCAAGGTTGAATGGGCCATATATAATTTTTACTCAAGAATTCTCTTTAAGGACTGCAGTTTCTGGACATTAACGCTTTGGAATACATAAAGCGAGAATAAGTTGTCCTTAATACCTTTTTGCAAGAGTTGTCAGAATGAGAGGGAGGTAACGATTCCTCATCTTATCTTATTAAGAATATATTTATTTGTTTGATTTGTTTGATAAGATTTTTAAGAATTTTTATCCAACACCTTATTTCTCAGAAATTATCATAGGGCGGAAAAAATTTGTAGGTGATTTTGAATTTTATGCGAAGGGTTTCCATAATTTGAAAATAATTGAATACAATGATTTCACCTAGTCCATACGCCTTGGTTTACCACAAAAAAATGTAACGTGTATATTGACTACGTTAAAGCAATAGTGTCACCCTGTAAGATTAATTATTGTTATCCAACACTGAAATAAAAAACACATCGAGAAAAACATTTTGCCGGTATGTTTTTTAATACATTCGGCAGAAAATAATAATTTGCTAGAAAACTTTAAAAGAAATCAATATGACCCAAAGAAATGATGGAAATGTACCAGCAGAAGAAAGTGATTTATTACTCATTAAACCACTGTAAGTATAACTTTTAAAATTAAACTCACATGTATGTAATATGTGTGTTTGTTTTTTTTGTTTACATGAACAGCGGAGCTGGTCAGGAGGTGGGTCGATCATGTATAATGCTGGAGTTTAAGGGAAAGAAAATAATGGTTGGTTCAAATTGTTTGGAAAAGCTTTTAAATTTAAATTACTAAAGAATTTTATTGCAGTTGGATTGTGGCATTCACCCCGGCTTATCTGGCATGGACGCATTACCATATGTGGACTTAATTGAAGCTGATGAAGTAGATCTTTTATTTATATCGCAGTAAGTTTTACAATATATATTCCAGAAGTTTCATTTCCCTGAATTTCTTCAGCCCTTACAACTGGAACTTACTATTTATTTTCCCAATTTGAATTTAATTTGTTAAAGCGTTAAGTGCTTTTAGTAAGAGTAGACATCATGATCCATGATAATTATAAAAATAAGACATTATAACGTTGCCACTCATTAATCTTTATGTTCCACTGCAATCTCTTCAAGGTAAATATATGTAAACGAATGTGAAGTAGAAGAGAGTAATAGAAAGAAATTTAGGACTTAAAACAAAGTATTGGAAGAAAGAAGAACATGTGGTTAGTTGCAAAACTTTGCGTTACAGAGGTAGTTTTGTCTATAGAAATTTCCTTAGTGATTCTATGCTATTGACGCACCGTAACCACTTTGGTTGCATCAGTAAAAATTGCCCAACCACTGCCATAACTCAAAAATTCGTTTCAGTATTGCCACTTCCAAATTTCAACTAAAGTATACACTGGGAATCATGTAATACTTCACATTGTGATCAACTCCAACTCGAAGTACCACAGTATGCCCCACCTTAAAGGAATTCACCAGCTTTGACTTACTCATTCTAAAGAAAGAAATTGAAGATTATATTAAGAACGCTGTAAAAAGTTTGATTGTATTCAATAGTTCTTTCTTGGAGAAAAAATTTTCGTTTGATACAACTGTCGTTTCTCAATTAGAATTTTAGACATTTCTTATGGTCGAATTTTAAGTTAAGGAGTGGCATCGTAAAAATCCATAACACACGTTTTTATTAAAAAGTCACTTTAAGTTTAATGCAAAAAATTAATTAATTAATCTGATTAAAACGAGTGACTAGATGGCTAAGTATTTAAACCTTTTTAACAAACAGCTTCTAATATTATTAAATAGTACCGAAAGAACTTGTCCGTTGATAAAAAAGCTAGTTCAGATAAGGTCAAAAAACAAAAATTTAATATAACTGATGCTCAGGGAATGTTTAAGAAAAGTCTAAGACCCAAAAGCTGTCAACATTTCCCAAAAAGTTCTCCAAACTGAAGGATTTGCTAAGACAAGTGGTCATATTAGGCTCTTGTTAAAAGATAATTAAAGAAGTGTGGTAAATTTTAAACGGAGATTACTCGTTCGAGCAACGTGACAAAAATTACTTTGAAAAGGCTAATGGAAGGGTTTCCGAAAAAAGGTTAAATTTTAGCACTAATGATTAAAACTATGAACATATTTTTTGTATATACATTAACCATATAATGTAATGAAATAATATTCTTCTTTTATTTTTATTTTATAAAAAAATAACTTTCATTGATAGCTTCCATTTGGATCATTGCGGTGCTCTACCATGGTTTTTAATGAAAACAAGTTTTCGTGGTCGCTGTTTTATGACCCATGCAACCAAAGCTATTTATAGATGGATGTTGTCGGATTATATAAAAATTAGTAATATATCAACAGAACAAATGTTATATACAGAAGCTGATCTGGAAGCTTCAATGGAAAAGATTGAAACTATAAATTTTCATGAGGAACGTGATGTTATGGGTGTACGTTTTTGTGCCTACAATGCTGGTCATGTACTTGGGGCTGCCATGTTTATGATTGAAATAGCTGGTGTTAAAATTCTCTATACTGGAGATTTTTCCCGTCAGGAAGATCGACACTTAATGGCGGCCGAAATACCAACTATGAAACCAGATGTTTTAATTACTGAATCAACTTATGGTACACATATACATGAAAAACGTGAGGATAGAGAGAATCGTTTCACATCATTGGTTCAAAAAATTGTTACACAAGGTGGTCGTTGCCTTATACCTGTCTTTGCTTTAGGGAGAGCTCAGGAATTACTTTTGATTTTAGATGAATATTGGTCGCAAAATCCCGATCTTCATGATATACCCATTTATTATGCATCCTCATTGGCTAAAAAATGTATGGCCGTATATCAAACTTACATAAATGCCATGAATGATAAGATTCGTAGACAGATAGCAGTTAACAATCCATTTGTATTCCGTCACATTTCCAATTTAAAGGGTATAGATCATTTTGATGATATTGGCCCATGTGTTGTTATGGCCTCACCTGGTATGATGCAGAGTGGTCTATCACGAGAATTATTTGAAAATTGGTGTACGGATCCCAAGAATGGTGTTATTATAGCTGGTTATTGTGTAGAGGGAACTTTGGCCAAGACTATACTTTCCGAACCTGAGGAAATAACAACACTGTCGGGTCAAAAATTACCACTTAACATGTCAGTCGATTATATATCATTCTCGGCACACACTGACTACCAGCAAACTAGTGAATTTATACGTCTATTAAAACCGCAACATGTGGTAATATAGTTTAGTTCACTTATTCTAAAAATAATGTTTACATACAACAAATTTTTTGTATTTTTTAGGTTTTAGTGCATGGAGAGCAAAATGAAATGTCTCGTCTTAAGATGGCCTTGCAACGTGAATACGAAGCTGACCCTAATACTGATATAAAATTCTATAATCCACGTAACACGCATTCTGTGGAATTGTATTTTCGTGGTGAAAAAACTGCTAAGGTAATGGGAAGTTTGGCGGCAACAAAACCCGAAGTAGGTAATAAATTATCTGGTGTTTTGGTAAAAAGGGATTTCAACTATCATCTTTTAGCAGCCTCAGATTTGTCTAGTATGTATTAATTAAAAAACGTTCAATAGGAAAATATACATAAAATGTATTTCTGTAGAATACACCGATATGAGCATGTCCGTGGTAACACAACGCCAATCTATACCCTGGAATAGTTCTTTAATTACTTTACAATTACTTTTGGATCGTATTGGAGGCGTTGGCACTGTAGAAGTTAAAGAAGAAGATAAACATATACGTGCATTCAGCTGTATTGATCTTATGGTTGAAGGAAAAATTATAATTATGGAATGGCAGGCTACACCAGTGAATGATATGTTTGCTGATTCAGTTCTTGCATGCGTAATGCAAACCGAAATGGGTGGTACAAATATTAAAGGTACCACAGCGCAATCCAAATCGGATCGCACACATTTTAAGGAATGTCTTTTAGAGACATTACAAGATACTTTTGGCGAAAGCACAGTACCAAAAATGTTTAAAGGAGACATTCTACCAGTAACGGTGGCTGGTAAATGTGTAGAAGTAAATCTAGAAACTTTGGTTAGTAGGAACTCTAAATTAAAAAATAATATTTATGACATCTTTAATACTTTTTTCAGGCGGTTACTACAAAAGATGATGAAAATTTACGTCAAATTGTTAATACAACGGTTCAAAAATTATATCAAGCCTTGGTAACGTTGTAAATTATGCAAAAGAATTTAAAGTTAATATTTTAGTAATAAGTAATAAAAAGAAAATTTAATAATAAAAAATAATATTTGAGTTGTTTTTCCTGCTTACGAGGACGACGTTGTTATACTGGTCAGGGAAGTTTCTTCACATGATCAATAATGACGTACAGTCGTCGCTTGATTATCTATTATTGTGGGCTGACGATAAAGGGCTATCAAAAGCAGTTGAATAATTTTCCCAGGAGGTATAATATTGAAGATACAAGTCTCCCGTTTAAGGAAGACTGGAAGAGGAATACACCGAAAAGGTATAAATAAGATCTCAACGCCTACTACACGTGCAGTAACTCTATTGGTAAGAGTTGGGATATTAAGCTCCAGGTTGGAAACAGTATTCACACCTGGGAAATGAGAGCAGTACTTCCTATTGGTGTTCTGTTTGGTGGGAGGCATAGTTAACTGGTAGTAGAAGATTCTTCTGTCTATAATGCAAAGGTGTTGTTTATTAGGTATAATAGGAGTAGACAGAAACACACTTCAGGCGGCCCTTGATGTAATTCTCGAACTACCCCTATTGATGAGTTTGTATGGGGATCGGCAGCAAAGATTTGAATACCGCGTTTTTTACTCAAGTTACTTGGGAAAATTGAACACAGATGATCGATGAATAAATCGTTTAATTAATTAATCCAGAATTTTCCGGAAGTGATTAGTCCGGTTAGAAATCACTGAATAGTGGCAGATAGCATCTTAACAGGCTATTTAATCTCACTGACTCACTGGGCTTGAAGTAAATATGATGAGAAATAATATAATTAGGTCATTCAGGCTTTCTGACAAATGTAGCTCATCCTAGGTCGAGGTTCTATTTATAAAGGAATGTATGGATGGTGGTTAATATCTTTGTTAAGTCAGGCGGCGCTGAAGGACCTTAGGCTTCATTCATTCTATATTTGTACAAAAATTTAAAAACAAATATCGATAATACAAGCATATATGTCTTTCCTAACCCCAAAGAACTTTTTTTTATTAAAAAAAATTATAAATATTTTTGGAATCCATATATTATATATTAAAATATAATAAAATCATATCAAAATCTTTGCAATTAGAATATTTAGCGTTGTGTGCTTTTAGCAATTTGCTCTTTTAATACTAAAATACTAGTTCTTTGTTCGGGTGGTAACTGAGAAATTTGCTCATCGGTTAATTGCAAAACTTGCATAATTAATGCTGCCTTTTCTTGATCGGAGGCATCATTGGGTAATCCACAATTAGTTGCCAGACGATTATGTAATTGTTGTTGAGCAGTTTGTTGGGCTGTCTGAGCAGCAGTAGGTCCTGATGGTCCTGGTCCAGCACCTCTCAAACGAGGATCCATTGGCCTTTGACGTGGATCACTGGGAAATGAGGGTGGCGTATTCATTTGAGGTTGAGGCATTTGATTACGTTGATTACGGGGATCCATTAGGGGTGGTGGTACTGGATTTGGCATTGATCTCATATCTTGATCCATATTACGTGACATACGCGGATCCATTTGACGAGGATCCATAGGTAGCTGCTGAGGCATATTTACTCCAGACATGGCTCTCAAATCGATATCATTTCCTGGCAAATTATTAAAGTTGGGTACTGGCACCGGCATTGGGGGGCCACTCATACTGGGTGCTGGTGGCACAATTTGGGTTTGTTGCATGGGATTCATGGCTTGGGAGACCGGACCGCCAGACAAAGGTTTAGCTCCCAAAACTGGAGGCATTTGATTTGCTTTAAACAACATTCCCTAAAATATATACAAAAATTGTTTAAATATATTATCTTATGTATAAAATGCTTTGACGTACCAAGGCTGTTGGAGGATCCACAATACGCATAACTACCATAGATTGCAGCAAAGCATAAGCTAGTTGGGGATTTAACATGAGCATTTGTCTTGCTTCCGAAGGATTATTTTGTATACACAATTTCATTTGTTTCATTAGTTCAAACATTTGTTCCGGCGGCAAAGATGCCACAGTTTTTGTTATAATTTCTGGAGCCTGATCTGGGTCACAATGTTCACCATAAGGATTCTCAACTTGTGGACCTTGCAAAAGTTGTTGCATTTCCATACGTGACTTCTCTGTACAAGCATTATCTACACGCAAAGTACGTCCGCCTATTTCATAACCATTTAAATTACGCATAGCACTAAGAGCTGTCTCCTGATCCTTGTATTCGCAAAAACCAAAACCTTTTGGTTTACCACTCTCACGGTCAAAAACGAGTCTTAAAAGAAATATTTGTTTATGAATATAAAATAAAATATATAACAATTTAATTAGCAACAAAGTACTTTAATGAAACAACCGGACCAACTTCACTGAAAATTTCCTTCAATTTTTCCTCGGTAGCTTCGTAGGGAATATTGCCCACTGTAATAGAAATGAGTGACATTATTGTCTAAGTAAGAATTGTTTTTAACATTTCAAGTATACACTTACCGAATACCGATCTCATGGATTTATCCATAATACTTTGATCTGAACTTTTATCAACCATTTTTATTTATTATTTTTTAAAAACCAAAATATTAACAAATAGTTTAAAAAATTTATGTTTGTCCACACAATACGATTCCCAGCTAGTGTTTGAAGAATCGATTATTGTTGAAAATCGATTTTTAGGCAAAAAAGATTTATTTTATAATCGATTCTACACTGACAAAATCTTTGCTGCTGTCTACACAATCGTTTAATATTGCACTGAGCACATTTTTATCAGCAAAAGCCTTCAAGCAATTATTATCACTTAATTATCACTTTTTCGGCTCAATGAAGACCTGTCCTAGACGGCCCAATTTAATTGCGCAGTTTTTGGCAAGGTGTATAAAATAACAAATTTGAAGCAATATAATAATTGTTAACAAAATTCGACAAGCATTTATGACTCTGATACTACCTCTGCACCACCTCAAGTATATCGCAAAACAACACTGGCAGAACAGAGCTGAATTTTATGTCAAGTATTTTTTAAGTACCAATGCCTCAGAATATTTTCAATGACGTCGGTGTGATTTTAACAATAACCAGTAAAAAGCTATATTCGACTATTCCGAATCAGCAATACTCTCCACCACAAATACGTGTGCAGTAAATTCGCCACGTTTCGTACTTTCACACTCTATATAACTTTTTCTTACGGATCGATTTTGATAATTTTTGGTATGGTAATGATAGATTAACATTATGGCAATATTTCATTAAAATTTGTTGATTTATAACTTTTCAGAAGTATAAGAAATATTCTCAATTTCATTGAGCTTTATCCTATACACCACTTGTGATAGTAGGATCTTAGTTTAATTCATTTTATTTATTTATTTATTTTGTTTGAATTCAGTAACATAAAGATTCAAATTCAAGTACCAAATATTCTGAGATAATTATTATAAAACAAGAAAAACATATTTTATTGATGGTATAGACACAACGAACTTAAGTGTTGCCTAAGTTGACAACACACACTCGTACAACGAATACAGTCTATTACAAATTGAAACATGTTTAATCTACTACAATCGAAAATTACCAGACGACGGAATCATTGTCGTAATTTTTTCCAATTTGTTAAGAGAAAATTTTTCAAATAAATAATTTACTTGTAAATTGATATAGAAATTTCGAAATTTTTAATGAAAAACTCTAATTGAATACGTAAAAATTGCGTAACATATAAATTTATTATGGATTTATTAAAATTAAAGTGTTTAAATTGCAAGTGAAAAAATCTTTTGTGTGGCCTCGTCTAGTATCACATACAAAGGTGGATATATTTTGTCGTTGTTGTTGTTGTTATTATTATTATATTTTGTATGTAGAAGTTGGATGGAGGCAGTAGGTAGGTAGGTGTACAATAAAACATACAAAAAGAAATACGAAGACGATTAAAATATATAAAAAAGAAATAATAAAAGAAATATAATGTGAAAAAGAAGATATCTTTGTGTGTCATTGAACGAGTGCACATAGTAAATGTGAGACAAGTTCCAAATACCCTCATTTAATACAATTCCAAAAAATAGCTAAGACTAAAAATCAAAAAAACAAAAAATTCATTCATTCATGAATCAAATAAAAATATTATAAAATTATTAAAATGCAATAAAAAATTGTATTATCTGTTATCAGGATAATTCATATCTGAAATTCAGGATTATATCATATAATTTCGAAATCATTGAATATATTCCCAATATTCCCAAACACAATATTAAAAAGAATCAGTGAGTGTAATTAAAATACGTGAGAATCAGTGGATACACATGCATGAACATTTTTTTTGATGAGAATGTATTTGTGTTATAAAAATTATAATGAAGAAACAACAAACAAAAATACACAATAACGATTATAAAGGGATCAGCTAGCAGAAGCAACAAAAACAAATACTATAACAATAATAATGAGCAAATCACTCCAAAAAAAAAAAAAAAATTATAAGGGCAAAAAAAAAAAAAAACAAAAAGAGTAAAAAATGGAAACGTTGATAAATAATATACGAGACCAAAAAAGAGGGCAACAAAACAAAACAAAAACGCATTCATTCACTCAATAATCATTTGCTCACGCAAAGTTTACACTGGCAATAAATTTTGTTTCAACATTTGTTATGCCATTATGGCTTGTTATAGTGGAAAAAATTATAACATTTTAGAATATAAATTAAGAAATAAGATTGAAAAATTCTTAACGTACATATATGTTAGTAAAAACGAAACCACTAAGCTTATAGTTTTATTATACATTCACCGCCAAAAGTGAAGAAGAGGGTATATAAACTTTATTATTACATGTTTAAGGTTAAGAAGAAATCATCTCAGATGACATAATGAATACATTATTGCATCAAATCAAAACCTGAGTTGAGTTAGCTATGTCTGAGTGTCTGTTGATGACACGCTCTCATTTGGTCTAAGTTTTTCTCATAGTCCTGAGAAGTTTCGTATATAAAACCAATTCAGTATATTAAATATATATATATATATATATATATATATATATATATATATATATATATATATATATATATATATATATATATATATATATATATATATATATATATATATATATATATATATATATATATATATATATATATATATATATATATATATATATATATATATATATATATATTATATAAAATATATATATATATAAAATATATAATTTTTTTAAACCTTTTTTAGAAACCCTCCCAATAACGTTTGTATTGTGATTTCTGTTCATTTCATTTTGCCTCAATAGATTGTTGTTGTACCAGTTTGGCTGTACCCGATAGTTTTCTCTTGGAGAAAAAATTGGAGCTTCTGCTGGGTTTACACTCTTTGGCCGGGTTTGTCCCGAGAAGGACATCCATGAGTGATGGTAGTCCATCTCTGTTTAAAATCCATCACACTTTTGGACAACTATTTACAGCTCTTCGACTCTCTTTTAACAATAACCAATATCTCTCCACTGGCCTCAGCTCAAGCAGTTTGGAGGATTTGTCTTTTTTGTACAAATAGCATATTATTGTTCTTGTACCACTCAAGGACTTTCTACAGGACGGCAAGCAAGGCAAAAAAGAAGTGGACACATTATGTCTTATGAATGAAAGCAATCTTTGCAAACGCTTCTTGATGTAAATTTCGGTATTTATAAAGCCCGTTTTAAGAAGTGACTGCCTTTTTTTCGCAACTCAGTATAATACCAAGACCCTTTGTCAGAGAGCAGAAGAAAATGTATAGTTCTTTTTTTAATTTTTTGTGCGAAGGCCTTTCATAATATTTAAAACTGATTAAATTAAATAGTGTAGGGATCTTGATTTAAGACACTCAGTGCATCTAAAATGATTTTTTTTAAGTAATTCTCCAATATTTTAACCTTTGGACGTATTATTATAAAATTCAATATAGTTATATCTGAGGTAATTTGAATTAATATGAGGAACTACAGGCTTTCGTCTGGTCAGAGGGAAGTGGTCGGTCCTCTTAAGTTGGCCATATGGATTATGTTGATTTTTAAAATTCTCCTAAAATTTATTTTTAAAATAACATATATGAAATTTTGCCTATGTATATATATGTAGGCTACCACTTATAGTTTTGGATAATTTTTTTTTTCAATTTTAGTTAAATTGAAAAATAATTAGAATACTAAATTTTTTCAATATAAATAAACAGAACCGGAAAAAATTTTTCATTGATAAAAGTACGGATAGGTTTATATAAGTCTCAAAAAATTTTACGGGGATCGGACCATTTTTTCTTATAGCTCCCACACAAGAACCCTTTCGAATATCATTTGAAAATGCATAAATCTTAAATATTCATTGGTATTTATATTTGGCTTAAATAAAATAAATTAGTTTTAGAAATTTTATGAGAGTGAGTAGAGAAATTTCAAAATCCCCACCTCCGAATACCATAAAAAAATCGCAACACTGTCCTTTTATATATCTATGATATTGTATTGTGAAACAAATATTTAATTATTTGTTCTCTTATATTTACAGATCAATATGGATTATAATATATTTACGACAAAATTGATTTTATGATTAAGACGTAACATTTGATATTTAGTCTTAATCACTTAAAAAAAACTGATATACAGGTGTAAAAGAAATTATATATTAAAAAATAGTCAACATACACACACACGCACATACGCAAACGAAAGACGATATTTGAATCGCAAAATGACTGAAAACGTTCAGTGCCCAGTATGCACGTTATACCTGCATGCAGGTATGAATCTTTCGGATCACTTGGAGACACATCCGAAAGAACAAGTGATACGAGCTTTAGTACAAATGACTATATCTGGCACCGGAATTGGAGGTAGTAATAATAATACCTTAGCCTCCGTCTTAGCTGGAGAAAGTAGTAGTAGTAGTATAGGCAATGGTAATAAAAAACCAACTAATAACGAGTTGGATGAAAAACCTGTGCCGAATCTTAATGATAAGGAGCTCAACATTAGCAGTGCTAATAGTAGTAGCAGCAGCCCTAGTGCGAGTTTGAGTAATTCCGCCAGCAATTGTTCAGTGTCAAACTTAAGTGTTAGCAGTGGTCAAAATTCAAACAATGTTTTAAATTTTTCCACAACAAAAATCGAACGACACAATGATACGGAAAGAGATAAATTGACAAGATCACCTACATCTAAATCTTTGGTTAAAGCAGAAACTAATACGGTGGCAATGGCAAAAGATAATAATATAGCTGCTAATGAAAATGTCAACACATGTTTTCCAAAACAAAATTTTAATCAAACCAATTCCTCATCTAACACAACAAGAAACGCAAATCATTCATACAGTACAAATACTGTTGAATTGTCAAATGGTGGTAATATTGCAAATAATTTTAATGTCTTCGGTGGAAATCGGTATGATCATCAACAGCAGCGTGCTAATGCTAATAATCAAAATCAGTTAAATACTTCACCCCACATGCCACCACCACCTGCACCAGGAACTGCTAATGTGCAAAGTCAAAATGTTGGTCATCATCAACATGATGTTGGACGCGGAATTGTACCAACAAGTTCCAGTGGTTCATTTCATACGTTGCAGGCACAACAATTACCACCACCCCCACCGCATCATAGCACAACACATCTGGGTAATGCATCAAATAGTCATCGTCAGACAACACATATGTTTGCAACAGGTCAACATCAACATCAAACCTCAACGACAACATCTCATCATCAACAAGGTTTAAAAGTTATTTACACACCAAATTTGCCGCCACCGCCACCTTTGCAGGTATAAATTAATTACATAGTTATAAAGTTTTGTTATTTTATATATATTGTTATATCATAATTATCATATATTTCATAATTATTGTTATATCATTAATTTTTAGCTATTTACTTATCAACCACAAACACATTTGCAACATCATCAGAAACCCCCACCGGCCTATGGCACTGCAATTAGTCAAATACGATCTCAACATAATCAAAATAAGCATCAAGTGACAGCAGGATCATTGGCAACACAACAACAAAGTCATACACTAACAAATCAAACACATTCAATTTTACAACAGCAACAGCAACAGCATATGCAACAGCAACAAACATTGCAACATAATATAAGAATTCAAGTACCACCGCCACCACCGTTACCAATTCCAGCAAAACATGGTTTGTCAATCTCTCATCATTCAACATCAGCATCTGCAACATCAACTGCAATAGCAACAGCAACAACATCCACATCATCAAGACATAATCTGCAGCCCCAACACCAAAATTCTCAACAAATACCCAAAACGGAATTAGCCCACCAACAGCATCAGCAGCTACAACAACAGCAGCGAGAACATGAACAAAATTCTGGTAATTCCGTTAATAACAACCAAAATTCCAATGTAAATGAAAATTCAAATAAAACCACAAAAGGAACATCTCTTTCGACAGTCCAAAATTCAAATAACAATATTCCATCATATTCACAAGTTTCGATTAGCCCATCTACTGCTTCGGCGTCAATAGCCGCAGTAGCAGCGACCACATTAGGTAGACACACAAATTCCCCATTTGCAGCATTACTGGCAGCTGCGGCTGGAACACCGTCTCCATCAAATCCATCGTCTGTTTTACGTTATGCCGAATCACCAGTAGCTCACTATTTAGAACGAGAAAATGGTGACTTTATTGTACAGGAAACACCCAAACATATTGTTGAATGTGTTGAAACTGACAATGGAGAGTTTTCTGTTATTGAACGTATATATCAATCACCACCTAGTGTTTTACATATACATGATGATGATGATGACGACGATGATGATGAGGACGGCAATGGCGGAAAGTCTAAGAAATCACTGAACCCAGATAGTGAAAATAAACGTAAACAATCTGAAAGTGACAACAATAAAAATGTAAAGGATGAAACGAACGAAAAGCAATGTAAACTGAATGTAGATAATAATAAAAATTCGAATGAAATACATACCACAACTAATAAGAAATCTAAAATAAATGAGGAAAATTTAGATAATAGCGATATTGTCGATTTTGTTAGTATTTCGAGTGACAGCGGAGATGAAGAGGAATTTATTTCGCAAGAAAGTAAGGAGATCAACAATACCACCGAAAAGAATAAAAACAATTCAAATTCCTCCACATCCACATTTGAACCAACACCAAGTACATCAACCTCAGTTGTAACACCATCAACAACAGTCACACAAAGCGGTGGTGGTGAAAATCAATCTACGTCCTCGTCATTATTAAATTCGACTGCTTCAACTTCTGCAGTCATGATGAATACCACCCAAACACAACAAAACACTGGAGCCATTACAACTAACAATGGCAGTAGAAAAAAATCGTCAAAAAATACTATCACCGTTCTAAGCGATGTTCAATTAAATTTAAATGAATACTTGGATCTAGTGGGTAATATTATTGCTTCGAGTAAAGTAGCAGCAGCTCAACGTAAAACACTTGCAACAATTGCACCCTTACCACTTGTAAAAATTGAAAAAGAAGAACCTATGGATGAGTATATAGCAACAAATCCAACTACAACTGCAACACCAACTACAAAAACAACTTTTGAAACTCCACCACCACCAACAACTCCTTTTAAGGCCAATAAACATGAGACTGAAGAAACAACTGATACCCCTAGCAGTAGTAATAACAGTAATAATAAAAATAATAGTTATAATAATAGACAAACAATTAATAGTAATCATAATACAAATTTAACAAAAGATCTAGAATACGATGATCAAGAGGAGAAAAAACCTCAGATCTTCGAAAATGGAAATGAAAACGAAAGCTCATCTTCTAATGTTATGTCAAACACATCTTCTAATCTTATGTCTATAAATTCCAGTCACGTTACCAGTGTTATACGTATGGCCACAACTAGTCAGCATCAAACTCAGCAAGATCAGCACCTATTAAATTCATCAGAGAATAATAAAACCACTGCTATAGCTGAGGATCTCTCACAGCCCCAACGTAAAGTTCAATCGTTAGGTCATCAGATGCCATTGGCTCGTAAAGGTCCAAAGAAACTAGTTATTAAGCCGAAATCTTCAAAGACTGAAGTTTTGAACAACACAGCTTTAACCACTCCATATAAATCAAACCAAAATCAATTCGATAACGGACAAGAAATGCCCACAACTTCTGCTAAAGCTAGAAAAGAATATACTAAGCAAATATCTGCTGATGAAGATGCTTTAATAAATGCCTCAGATATAAAAGTTAAAAATGAACCTATCACATCTATAACATATGAGAATCAGCAGCAACTACAACAGCATCAGCATGCTATTCATCAACCCAACAACACCACAAGTTTCAGTATCTTGGAGCAACATCTTAATGCTAAAGAACCAATACTCGAGTTTAAAGAAGAAAAACCCTGCATTCAGGAAGCAAGTGTACCTTCAACATCGATCATAAAAGAAATGAAAGTTGAAAATAATGTTAACGATGATGCACGTGTACTCTATGATTTTGCAAATTCAAAAAAGTCACAAAACGAAACATCAACAACATTTCCATCATCCACATCGCTATTCTCTACTTCTAAACAAACTTCAATAGAAATGTCATCAGTTGATGAAGCACAGCAACAACTAACAAAAAATATAAATCATGAACATGATACATCATCATCTTCATCTACTTATTCATCACAATCGGCCATGGATGCAACTGTACCAGTAGAAGATCATAATGAAAATTCTTCTACAACAAATGCAGTTCAAACAGCTGGAACACATCAATCCAATCAAATGTATACGGAATTTCATTTCAACTATTTATATAACAATGGTGGAAGTAATGTAACTGCTATTGCTCCAGAACAAGTGGACATTAAAAATTCGCAGGAATTCAATACATTTTATCAAAACTCCAATAATAATAATAATTCCATGTTATTGGAAGACTCCTCATCTAGCAAACACTATACAGATTATCAACAACATAATAGTAATCATAATCATCATCAATTGCAAACGCAACAGCAGCAACAACATCATCAATCAGTTGGAACATCACACCATCATCAGTGGTTTAATAATGGCAATAATTATCAAACTTCTGAATCTAATGTTACACCAATCACCTCAAATCATTCAGTTTCAAATATGAATAGTGCTTTATCTGTGGATGGCAATAGTGGTGCAATGGATGGCAGTGAAGTTGGTAAATATTTAGATTTGGATTCATGTAAACGAGAACAAAATCTTGATATGATTGTGGGTGAACGCATTACCGTACCACCTCCACCCCCACCATCTTCGTCAACATCGTGTTCATTTAATGGTGCAACTGACAACAGTATGGCTGGTATTTGTTCAACCGCTGCCACTCTTAATATACGAACAGATGAGAAAATGCCAGCGAAAGGAGAAATATCTGAACAGGAAAGTAATTGCGACATAGACAATTCTTGGAGTCAACCGGTAAGTGAATTTCAAAAATGTTTTTTGTTGTTGAAATAAATTGAATTTACAATTTTTAAACGTTTGATGATAGATGTATGGTGACATTTCTGCCCGTTTCTTTAAAACAACATTTCCCGGTATCTTCCCGCAGGATAACGGTTGGAATCATGAGGAATATTTTACGGTTCAGGATTTGAGTGCCTCAACAACTGCTCAAGCCACTAACAGTGCCAGCAGTAGGTTGAAAAGGTAATGTTTTTTTATTGTTTTCTATTAATGATTTTATTTAACTAAAACATTTATTAAAAAAACAGTTTTGAGCCTTTAAATAGCAACAGTAGCAATGGTATGCAAATATTTTCTCAAAATTCCAATGATAATTGTAATATTGATGTAATGCCCTCAACATCAGCTAAAATACGCAAGAGACGTAAGCGTAATTCTCAAGATGGCAAAAATTTGTCACAACCAAATGGTAAACGTATGCAGCCAACATCTACTGTGACATCACAACAAATGATGATACAACATCAAAATGATATAACAGGGGTAGAATTTAACTTCCAACATCATCAACAGTTGCAACATGAAGGACAACATTTGCAGTCTCAACAACATTTACAAGAACCTAGTACATCATCAGCATTTTTGGCCGGACCATCAAATGCTAATAGTACTAATTTTAATATGCAACAACATAATCAACAACAGTTCCCGCAAAATCAACAAACAACACAGCCACAACCACATCAAACCCAACAAAAACAACGCACAAAAGTTTACGAATGTGGCCATTGTAATGCCAAATATTCAAAACTTAAAGATCGTAATGCCCATATGGTTGACGTACACAATTATATACGCCAAAATAGAAGATTAGTATGTCCTACTACTGGTCTTGTCACGCCTCTAACGAATTCCGATATACAAGATGTTGCTTTGCCTACAACAAGCGCTGCTGGTAATATGTTAATGCCATCCCTTCAAAATGCCGACTGTATGGGCGATTACAAACAGGGTATAGTTAAAATAGAAAATGATCAGCGTGATCTAATGGGTGTAGAACCAATCAATGCAAATTTAAGTGCTAAAACGGAATTTGTGGAAGATGATAAACGAAATCTAGCACTAGTTCCATTAAATACCGGCAGTGGCGAAACAAATCTTGATTGTGATACCAAACCACCAACAAATAGTTTACCATTATCATTAACAACACCCACCAGTAAATTAACAACACTTTATCGTATGTTGGTCTCCTTTAATATGACAACATTAAAACAAAACCAAAGTCTATCAGAATTTGATGAGAATCTTATAAAATCTTCAATATTCTTTTGTTATATTTGTCGTCAGAATTTTAATTCGGTGAAATTTTACGATGCTCATTTAACTGAACATCCGGCAGAATGTTTTACGTGCGGAAAAAAATTCCAAAGATGGAAAAATTTTTCATTGCATTTAAAACGTCATTTAGGCTGGAAGGAATTTGGTTGTACCGTATGCGATAAAAAATTTGTTGTACGAAGTGCACTCGTCGAACATATGCGTATGCATTCGGGTCTATCGCCATTAAAATGTAAAATTTGTGGTAAGTGAAAATTAATCATTTCAGAATTAGTTATTATTTAAACAAAATAAAATGTGATATTTATGATGTGAACTATCTATGGTGTGGAAATCTCTACAAAATATATCTTTATGTATGTTGATTATAACGTATCGAGCCAGAGATATTCTTGTTTGAAATAAAATACTCTATTATAATTGACACTTTTTCAGTTCAATATTCCAGGAAACTACCGTACAAATGCCCTCTCGGAATGGTGTTTTAATCTTATAAAACTCTTTTTCTAGTTTGCATTAGCCCAATGCAAAATTTCAAGAAGAAAACCGTAGCTTCTATACAGATCCTATTTCGAAAATCACTTTAGGTGCATAAATCTCAGAAACCAGAAATGCTTAAATACAGATCTCACATTACCATCACTTCTGAAAACCACCTCAAAAGACATAAAACTCACATGTATGCAAGTTTCATGAAAATTTTCTAATAAATCATAAAATCTAATTTTACGAGGTGTCCTTGTATTTTCACATTCTTTAATGATTCAAAAATTTCAGAAATATTTGCAAAAATTAGCTATTTATTTCAATGTTTTTTTTAAAGATTTTTAGCTTATAAAATATTGTAAACATTATTAAAAAGAGGCGATTTTTAATGTATCAATATTGTGTTTTATCTTTTATTCGTTTCATAGGTAAACACTTCAAGCGTTATTCAAACTTGACGCAACATCGTAAACGTCACACGAAACAAATTGTTCGTAGGAAAGAATACGTATGTTATTGTGGTGAAGTTTTACCTTCGAAAGCACGCTTCTTGTGGCATAAGGAAACTCATGACTCTAAACCAAAATGTTGTCCACATTGTTGTGATCGTTTTGTGCATGTTAACTCTTTGCGACGCCACATACGTCTTGCACACTCAGATAAATTCGATTACACCGAACCAATGGAGTGCCCCATCTGTAAGCAGATATTTGCCAAAGCCTCTATGAAAGCACACATGGCAACACATACCACTGAAACGCAATATGATTGTGCTATTTGCAATAAATCGTTCTCAACAAAATGGAATTTAAAAATACACTCTTGGGTACATGCAAATCGAACGGCCAAACCTTTTAAATGTGAACACTGCCCCAAGGCATTTGTGCGCGAAGTTGATTTTAAAAATCATATGAATTCCCACAAACAAATCAAACCATACACCTGCGAAGTGTGTGGCTGTAAGTTTATACGCAAATACAATTATATGCGCCATCGACGAGAGCATCATGGCAATAAAAAATATACCTGTGATCTATGTAAAAAATCGTTCCATCGTCATTACTATCTCATCGAGCATAGGCGCATCCATACCGGCGAACGACCTTTTCAATGTACGATTTGCGGTAAAAGTTCAACAACCAAAACTAATCATAATAAACACTTAAAGATACATCATTCACGTGATCCATTTACAGTGGAAGTATAAATTGTAAGCATGCATTATTATAAATATTATATAATTTTCCTGTAGATTTTTATCTCTAACTATTTCTGCTGATTGTGGGTAATGATTTATGTATTTATTGTCTAATTCTCTCGCTCTAGATATTTGTCTGAGTGTAGTTTGTAGCAAATTCATTTTGTTTAAAAATAAAATGTTTTTCTTTTCCATCTCACACTCTTCTACTTTTTATTAATATAAATGTAGGATAGAAAATTTCTATACTAATATTTTATTATAGTCATAGAAATTATCAAAATAAAAAAACAACCGAAACAATTGAAAAATTAATACATAAAGAAATTCTTATATTTCTAATCTATATGTGTGTGTGTATGTTGATTTGTTAAATTTAATATAAAATTGGATTTAAAAATACAAAAAAAAGAAAATTAGTAAAAAAACACAAATTTAGAAAAAAGTATTAATTAGAAATTAGTAATAAAATTAAAATGGAATAATAATATTGCTACCACTACTACTACTACTACCACAACATACTAATAACAATTAATTGATGTATAAAATTCACAAGATTGTAGAACAATATTTCAATTTCAATATTATGAGTTTGAAAAGTTAATTTATTTTTAAAGAATCTTTATAACTAAACATTGAATAAATTTCTTCCAACTTTGTGATTTTCATTATAGTATATTAATTCTTGTACAATAGGCTCTCACAAATTCGAAATGTCCAGATATTGGAACCTCTCATTTCAATACACTGAACTATTTTAATTTTTAAAGACATAGGAGATTTTTGCTCAGTGCTATAAATATAAAAAGGAAATATACGTTGTAAATACCATTCTTTAAATATACATCTATGTGAAATTTGCGATGCGTGCACATATTTGGGTCAGTTAAGAATTGAAACGACAAATACCTTTGTCAATAACTATGTTTGAGAAGAGTGATATGATAAGACCTCATATGTGTAATAGAAGATTATCTCCCATTCGAAAGTACTTGAAAACATATTTTGAACCTCTGCAAAGCAAAGAAGTTTTAATTTGTGAGAGTCTAGTGTTGCTTCTGATTCATATCTAGTAATATGTTATACCTACATTGTACAGTGGTTCCAAAGCGATTTTTGGAATAATTCGATAACTTTTGAAACGTTTGCGTTATTTTAATAAAATTTAATACGAAATTTAACAGGAAATGCTGATGATACATAACAAAAGCAGAATGCATAGCTATCGACTCATAATCAATTTTTGAATGTAATGATTTTAACGTTTGCATTTTTTAATAGTTTTCTAAACGAATATTTTTTTCCGGTTAGTTCTTGTCAAGTAAAAAATAAAAACGATAACCAGTTGTTGGCTTGCTCAGTAAACAGTTCCTTCTTGGATGTTGTTGTAACATCATTCTTACTTCAATATAAAATAATTGAATTTTATCTCGAAGCTGATCTTCGAATATTTAAAAAAAGCGTACGTAAATATTTCCAAGATTCTTTGGATCCACACGATTTCAAGTTACTATATGAATATCGTACTTAGTAGTCGTGGATGTTGAACAGAATCTCTCCCTCTCTAACTTATGTGCAGCTTGTGGGCAAGGACCACGACATTTGTTTAACTGCTAAGACAATCCTACCACTCTAAGTAAAGAAGAACTTTGGACTTTTCATGAATTCTATTATCACACAATTCTTAACACATGTCAATCTTTTCATAGATATAAATATTTACCACACCTATCTTTATAAAATATTTATTTGTCTCTATCACAAATGAAAAAAAGCATTATATCCAAATTGGCAAACTTGGTAGTGCTTCAAATCATCTTTGCTGTAACTGTGCTAAAATATTTCCAACAGTTTAGTTTTTACAGAATTATTTCCAAAAAATCTTTTCTTGAATCTCTGTGCTTTTTTCCAAAAGCAATCCTTTTTACCTTTTGAAATTTTGCTCAGCAGAGTTAATGATGTCCGTCTGTTCGGCCAGTTATCCGTGTAAACGTTATGCAAACTCTATAGGTCGGTTTTTCGAGATAACATGATGTAATTTGGTATAAGAACGAAGCTCATTGAAATTGGTCAATATTATTTATTTAAAGACGTATCAAAATTATGAAATGTTAAGTTCTTCACGAGGTTCAAAAGTTGCCGAATTATTTCCGAAAAATCGATAAACACTGCGATTCATTATTGATCTCTATTCTTATTGAAATATACAGCATAATATTTGAAGTTCTACTAATGTCAAGAAAATTTATCGTTTTAATTTGTTTGATTTATTTTGTGTTTTGTAATAACAAAAAGTATATAAATAATTTTCTACAATCTTTTAGATAAATTAAATGTCTGACCAATAAGTTTCTTTAAATTAACTTTAAAATATTATTTAAAGAAATAAATATAAATTTATAAAATTTTATAACATTAAAAAAATTATTTTCTTTAAAAAAGAGACAACAAACAAGTGACATTAATAAAATTCCGTAAAGAAAGAAAAGAAAAATAATGGTAGCAAATTATTTTATTAAAAAGAGAAAAAAAAACGAATTATAGTTGTAAGTTTAATTAGTATAACTAAATTGAAATATTGACATAAAATATAATTAAGAAAATGTCAGAAAAAGAATCAAAAATATATATTTGCCAGTAAGAAATTGACTTTTCAATAATATACAATTTCAGATATCATTTTAACTAAATATTTTTTATATAAAGTATATTTCTGTATTTAATACTTGATTGTACATTTGAATTGTCTATTTTTAAATTTCTTAGAATGTTTTATCTTTATTTTTTAAAGTAGTCATTTTGACTGTTTTGGTAGAATAGACTAGGGGACAGAATCGAGTTTTTTAAATAAATCTGTAATTTTTGGTCGGCTGGATGGATTTGCAAAAATTAGCTTGATAGCAGATGACCCTATAGTTCTTGTCGAGGCATTTAAAAAATAAGTTCACATGTATTATTTATCTCTTATCATTTTGCATTAAACTTAATCAGTCTTTTTTAATATAAAATACTTACATGCACTTATTTTACAGGCCTCGCAAGAGGCTAAAAATTTGCACATTTCACACTGCAATAAATTACCTGAAAAACAGGCCATCATTTCTAGAAGTAATTTTTGTTGCAATAATTTTATAAAACAGCCCAGCCCCCATACAAATTTTGTGATCAAATTTACCATGGTTCAGATGAAAATCGGAACACATTGGTACTTAGTCTCCATATATAGTCCTCTTATGAAATCAAATTCCAAGTTCAATGATATAAACATTTTTTCTAGCACTCTTAATCGTTTTACCAAGCAATTAAAATATTTAAAAGTGTCCTTAAAAAATTAAAAGGTAACAAATGAGAAATTCAAAAAGCACAACAATTCTATCCAGTTGGTATATGTCATTCCCGCAATCATTTCTGTTTTTTTCCAAAAAAAGGTGTGACATTTTTTAATTTTATTATTATTTTAAGGAATGGTTTGTTTCAAGCTAAATATATAAGAAATGATTTTATACCCTACATCTCTGTAGGTGGTTGGGGTATAATGCGTTTATTGTGATGTTTGTAACACACAGAAAAAATGTAAAATGATATCTTTATAAAATTTGGTGCATATTATAATTTTGTCCCCAGAACGAATCCCATTAAAATTGGCAATGTTTGGTCTAGTATTACAGGTACTTCCCATACAAATGTCAGAATGGGGTTTTAAGCTCATAAAGCAAAAATAACTCGTAGGATATTTTAAAACGATGTAACTAATTATACGAAGATTGGTACATTAAAAAATTAAATGTACAGAGTATTCCATTTTGCACACCTATCATTATGTTACATTTAATGCAAATCCATCAAGCGGATCAAAAGTAACAGATTTATTTTCTGCAAAATCAAATTTGTCCCACTGTCACAAAGTTTTTCTAGTGTTTAAACATGTTTCTGTTTTTTTACTCAACTAATGAAATAAAAGTCGAACTTAAATATTTTTATTTTTTCTTTTTAAATTTCAATTCGTTTTCTTTTTTTTATATTTTAAATTGTTGAAATTATTAACACGAATTCTTATTTGTTTATTGTTTAATTCTTACTGGCATTTTTGATTCTAATAATCCTCATAAACTATTTAGATAATTATAAACGAAAAATATAATTTTAAAATTATAATTTGCTTTTATTATTTAATTTTTTTCTTCAAACATTTTATTAATTGATTTTTATACTTTTTTTATTTAATTTGCTTTAATTTTGTAATATTTTTGAAATATTTTCTTTTTCCTTTTTATATAAATTTTATAATAAGCTTTAAATTTGTAAAAAAAAACTTTCTATATAACCTCAAATTTGAATATAAATATCAAATAAAAAAATATTTTTTATATATAATTTTCATAAGAAAATATAATTAATAATATGGTCCTAAACAAAACACAAACACAGTGCAATAAAAAATTCACCATATATAATTTACATTAATATATAACATATATATACATACATAAGTTTTGTGTTGTATAATATAATTTTTTCTTGTTTTTTTTTTTTTTTTAATTATATATACAGTATTGTTCGTAACATAAGCCACATTTCCATCTTTAATTACTCATTGACTTATATATTGATTTTAAAGATATTATTTATTAATTAACATATAATCTATATTTTAACAACAACTTGGGTTTTCCTTTTTCCAGTTTTTCCAGTAAAACTGGGGACATATAACTCTATTCTAAGTAGTAGCCCTAATTTGAAGTCGATATTGCGGAATTGTTTAAAGTAGAATGTGAATTGATGTTCTTAATGTTATTTTAACTGAATTCCATCTTTAAGGATTTTTTAGCTTAATTCTTTTGTGGAAAATGGAAAAATTATATTTTATACAATGATAACAAATTAAGCTGAATTTTGGATGGAATTCAAGTCCGTTTTCCGTATATGCATCTGTATTCGTTATATTAATAACATATATTAAAGACAGTAAAAAAATGATTTTACCAAATTCAAGTACAAGTATTCCGAATAAAGTCCTTGTTTTGGAGCTAGATCGGATAACCACAAATGTTCGAAGTTATATTATCTAACTAAAATAAATGTAATTGATATTCTGTTAATCTGATTTAGATGAGTTTTTGTATTATGATGGAACCTAATGAAATGCTCAGTAAACAGTTCCATCTTGAATGTTATGGGAAACACTATCTTAACTTCGATTTAATACAACTGGAGTCTCCCTCAAGCACATTAGAAAATATCAGTGATAAATTGTGCTGCTAAAGTGTGGTCTCCTTGGTTAATTGATACGCAGAGTAGAAATATTAAAAGTTGCCATAATACAGCCTTAATGACCGTAACAGTCTGCTTCAGATATCCTTAGTACAACATCTACATGAGGAGACGAACATCTTACCGGTTAAGGAACATAATGAAATGCTCACAAATTCCTCCGTTTCAAGTTACCCTATGAATTTCGTATTTAAATGGCTCTACGCTATCAATTAATAAAATTCAAGTCTTAGTCTATGGATTTGAATCTCACAGACTTTTTTTGCTATTTATGAAGGAAGAGTTTAAACATGATGCTACAAAAATAAATAGCAGCTGATGATTTATTTAAAATCAGGGTTGAAGGTTATAATAACATCTATTCCAAACGAATTTTATATAATCTGCGCCCATAAATAAATTTTGAATAAATCCAAAATACATACAGTCCACAATGACCATAGCTACCATACAGACCCTTCTTAACATTACGTAAGTTTAAAATATTCACAACCAGAAAATATCATGATAAATTTTGTGAGAAACAGTCCCACTTCGGAAAATAACCGCAAATGACATAAAACTCTCATTAGGTGCGTCTCATTTAATTATTTTAAATATATTTTAGACAAACACATATCATAAAATCAAATTTTACGAGGATCTGTCCAAGTTTGCGTTATGGTGTAGAGTATTTGGTAGTCTGTCTTTCACTCTTACTTGTTACACTATAAGACATAATATGAAATAGTAAAAAATAGGTTTCATTTATCTATTTAAAGAAGAACGTAAAAAACAATGAGTACTTTTTGAGGAAAAGTTGATTATGTTTTGAACAATACTGAATATTATTTTTTCCATTTTTTTATTATAAAATTATTAAACATTTGTATATGAAATATATTAATAATAAAAAATAATTAAAAAAACACATACACATAATTGAAATTTTCATTAGTAAATTGAATTTAGTAAAATTTTGTTTATTTTAAAAATATATTTCTTTTTCATTTCTTTATTTTTATTATACCAATTTATTTTTCTTTGCTTTAAATATAATTCTTAAAAAAGAAAATTTTGGTAATAAAAATTGTTATTGCATTGACTGCAATTGTTTATATACATACATATAAATATATATATTTTTTCTATTATGAATAAATTTATTTCTTTGTCATATTCTTAGTTTAGTTTATAAACAAGCGCTACGTTTTTTTATTTTATAATTTTTTTATTTCAATAATTTTTTATCATTATAATTTAGCATTTTATTATTTTTATTTTATAAAATTTAACAATAATTAGTTTAATTTTAATTCTAAGCATAAGTCTTTAATATTTATGATATATTAAAGTAAAAGTATAAAAAGAAGTAAATGGTAATAAAAAAACAATAAATTTAATATTACATTTAATAATAATAAATCATAAATTTAATTAATAGTAAAAAATATAAATAAAAAACAATTTAATTATGAACTCTATTATTATATAATTCAATCGATAATATACAATTTACAATGAATTACAAATAAAATTTAAATAACTTACAAAACAAATTGAAATATAATTACAATCAATTCATTATAAATTATAAACTAAAAATTGTTTTTTTTTATTATCATTTGAGGACTGTTTAGGTTCACTATTGAAAGCGCTATGGTGCGCAAAAATTGAACATTAGATTCAATATCTACTGGTCTCGTTTTGATCGTGCCATTCCTAACATATGTCCAGCTTCGGGCAGTTTTGAAGATTTGGTACAAATACCACATTATTGTTCTTGTACCACTCAAGAGTTTGTTTTTCAAAGTGACAGGATACTAAGGCAAAATATAAGTGGACACATTATGAGGTCTTATGAATGGAAGCAGTATTTTTTAATTCCTTAAAGTAAATTTCATTATTTATAGAGCCCGTTTTAACAAATGTTTGGCTTCTATTGCCGCAACTGCATATTGCTTGCCATAACAAGAATTATTTGGAAAATGTTGGAGGCTTTTGGTTCCTTAACTTCTCATCAACATTCCCGCAAATATTACCAACATAAAAATTTTGGCCATGAAGTTTCGAAAAATCTGCTAGGACATACATTTCATCATGCATGTAGCAAGTATTTTTTTTAGAAAAATTGACTTAAATTTTCGTGCTCTGTTTTTACCTCTAAATTTTAGTAAAAAAACGTGTATTTAGTGTTTTTTATCGCACTTTGTCCAGCATATAACCAATAACCACATGATATATGAAATTAGTTTTGTTGCAGTTTGAACACATCGATGGACACATACATCAATTACAATTAATTGACTTGTTTTAAACATTTGTCACAATGTTTCATGTTAAAACGCGTTAAAAGCTTCTTAAATATAGGAGTTATAATTTTGATGCTACTAATACGTTTCGGTCATTAGGTATGACTGGATGAAAATCTTCCTCCTTTAAAAATAAAGAAAATATTTTTTTTTTCAAAATGTTTAAAAATTTTCTCGGAGTAACAGGCAAACAGAATTTTGTAGTAAGTAAATTCTCAATACAAATTTTTATTTAGTTGCATAACTCGGAAACTACTTTAGTTATTTGAATAAATCTTTCACCTTTGGAAAGGAGGAGGTGTGACCATTTGACTAGTATATGTTTTCCCGCCCACTGCCACGCCTTCTTATAGAAATTTCTTATAATTTATTTTAAAACGCTTTGTTAATGCTAAACATATTAAGCTTTAAGAGTAGTTTTTTATAAAACTTGATTCGTAAGCAAATTATGCAACTGTATGAAAAATTGCATGTTGAAAGCTTATTAAATATTAGAGTTATAAACAAAAACTAATCAACCAATAGTTTATTACAAAATTACATGTTGATTCAATAAACAAAAAAATTTAAATATGTTTAAAAACTTTTCGGAGTAACAGGCAAACAGAATTTTGTAGTAAGTAAATTCTCAATACAAATTTTTTATTTAGTTGCATAACTCGGAAACTACTTAAGATATTTGAATAAATCTTTCACCATTTGAAAGGCGGAGATGTAACTGTTAGATTGGTATATATTTTTCTCGCCCATTGTCACGCCTTTCTTATAGAAATTTCCTATAATTTATTTTAAAACGCTTTATTAACATCTAGAAGTTTCTTTTGATAGTTTTGTATTGCCAATATTATATTGCAATTCTATACCAAATTAATGTCAAAAGCTCCTAAAAGATTGAACATAAAAACCTAAACGCTAAAGAATTAGGCTTTATTCGATTTAAAATGTGTGTGAGTTTTTATGTGAGACAATTGGGTTTTGAGTTTTGATAATTATTACTCTATAACTTACCTGGCCTTTTTCATTCCTTTTCAATAAAAGAATCTAAAGATTTATTATAAATTCTTATTAACATCAGAAAGTGAATTATATACTTTCAAATAAAGTAAAATAATAAACGAAAAAATTAAAAATGTTTCATTCATAAAAAACAAAGAATAAAGATAACATAACAAAAATAAAACAATTAGTAACGTTGAAAAAAATTCTTTTTAATAAGAGATTCATAAATCGTTACACCTTTCAAAGATGTATCTTTTGATTCATATAGAGCAATTTCACTAAGATCTAAACTGTTTTGACTGTTACCCAAAATCAAACTGTTATAGTTTGGATGTCTCTTAACGACGGCAAATAATTTACGTTTGGTCAAGAGACGATGTAAAGCCATGCGTACTTCATGTTCTTTAACATGGGGATTTATTTGTATGCCATGCAAACGTACGCGGAATGTACGTAGGGGCCAGCCCAATAATTCTTTTGGACATTGTCTTATATATTTTAAAGGCAATGTCTCACTGTTCAAATAGTCCACATATAAGACATCGACAGTTTTGGCATTTGGATTATAGGAACGTATTATGGCACGATACCAAATTTTATCCTTTGAGTAACAAGCCAAACATAAAGTTCTTGGTTCGAATTTCGTTAAGGGGGGCAGAGATCTTCTTACCATCTCCTTTATAGAACGTTGAAGTTCCAGCTCACGATAACGAAATTCTGTATGATGGGGAAATATTTGTAAAATAGTTGGAGTTATGATAGAGACCACACGACAATTGAAATGATGCATAGTAACGGGTAACTGAGGCGGTTTGAAGTTTTCAATACCACTGAAATGCGAGAAAACTGTTGAGGCATCGTTGGGATGAAATCCATCAAAATCTGAATCGATATCCTGGAATAAATAAATATATAAATGTTATGATGAGGAGAATTTTGTTTGGAAATTGTTTTGTTACCGAACCGTTTGAGATACTTTAATATAATTTGATAGAATTAAAGCTGAGGCGTTTTTGAGTCTGGTCACCTCAGCTACAACATTTTTATTTTTAAATCTCAAACGTTTCAAAGATACAGAACAAATCGATTTACCCACCATATCATCATAATTTGAGGCTCTACGATCTAAGTGCTCATTAATTTCTTCATCTTCTTCTACACGCATATCTTCTACGGTATTATGCCAATAGTTCATAGCAAAACTTTCACCCAATTCAATAATATCTTCATCGTCTTCCTCATCATCTACATCATCATGTTCAAACTCCTCTAATATATCATCAGCATCATAAACCATCATAACATTCATCATTTTCGTATAATCTTTATTATTGAACATACGTTTTTTAGGTGGAGGTGGTTTATTTGTAACTGTATTAGTGGTCGTTGTTGTTGTTGTTTTCAGTAGTAGTCCTTATCATTGTTGTTTTAGAAAACTGTGGCTCATTAATTGGATTTTTTGACAAACGATCAAGCATTTCATTGAGATGATCATATTTATCACTATCACTTTCATAGTCATTGTCATCATTATCATCATCAACATCTACACTGTTATCGGATAAATCGTTATTGTGAACAATATTATTATTGTTATTCAGATAATTACAATCGATACTCATGTTATTGGCTTGACTAAAAATCTATAAGATTTAAAATGATTTAAAAACGTTTAAATTTTTTTTGCATAATTAAAAATTACCGCATAATCTTCTGTGGTTGCAACCGGCAAAGGATTGCGACTTTTATGAGGTTTGTGTACATGTGGTGGTTTTAAATTATCTTCCGGTTGTATTAAATTGAAATCTGTTATTTCATTTGTTACATTTTCATACAATGGTTGATAGTCTGGTTCAGCTAGACCTCTAGCAATTATTTCACTTGCCACATCTTGAGCTCCCAAACGCATGTTACAACGTTTGATTCTGTTTTGCATCTCTGTCGATGGTATACGTATTGACACAAGTTTTGTCACAATCATCGCATGTATTTGATCCAAATCGTTTGTATTGAATTTGTCCGCACCATCTTTTGGTTTGATGCCATCTATTATGTATTTATTAGCCATCGCTGGTAAATTTGGAAATGGAGCAAAAGGACGTAAATCCTTAGCCTCAACAGTCTCCACATTACCATAATCAATGAATCGTACTCCCCATTCACTTTGGGAATTTATATCATCTGTTATGATGCCACGATAATATTTTCCATCAATGTGATATTTAACCACACATGGCTGATTAATGCTATAGTTGTGATGCATCCCATGAGTATCCATTGGCCCGTAAATTTCAGTTAATTTTTTAGTAATATTCTCTAAGAATTTTTTATCATCTGCCTCATGCAAATAAACAATACAATCAAAGTCAATATATGTTGGATAACCGGAAAATAAAGTTTTAGTTATAATTTTTGATGATAACCAAGCGGTAGGCACATCTTGGCTAGTGGTTTCATGAAAGGCCACTTCAGTAAGATGATTGCCAAATGGATGATCGTCTATAGAGTATTCATTTGTTTCAATCTCGTCAGCATTTAGGCTTAAGTGTAACGGATGTTTTTCCGAATTTTCTATTTCTGTAAAAAGAGAGTGAAATAAATTCAAAATTTGGATTAATCGGGAATTATAAAAATAATAAAAATTTAAAAAAATTAACACTACCTGATCCTAAAATTTGTTTAATATAGTTCTTTTACTTTGGAACTATTACCTTCGGACAAATCCCAGAATTGGTTATTGCGGGCAGAGATGGTATTTAATGTTCGAGATTGAAATCCTGTGAGTACTAAAGGCCTCGGAGTTGGTCATGAAGCACGATGAAATTGGGACTGGCGTAACTATTTTCGTCGCACTAAAGTAAGGCAAGATTTAGGGCAAATCTGATGAGAACGATTCAAGTAAGGAAGTGCTAATAAGGGATTAGGGAACTAAAAGTTAACTATGACATCAGATTTTGATAGGTGCATGTATTGAAAGACAAGATCTGACTGTAGAGCATCAAGGGTCATTTGCCTAGAAATTAATTCGCCAATAACAGCTAAGATTCCGTGTATGTTAAACACAAGTTTATGAAAAATAATTGAGATGATTACAGGGCACTGGTATATAAGAAGATTATGCTTGAACACAGCACGTCGGTGCCAGTAGGTTGTGTGACGATAAGAATGAGATAGAATTCGTGGAACATCTACTTTATCATGGTCCGGGACTCCAACAATTTCGGATGAAGTGATCGAGCCAGTGATTCCCGAATGAAGTGGCAACTGTTAGAAAAACCACGAACGGAACAGAACTAGTAAGTTCTTAGGTGAATTTGTCGGATATTTTGAACTTCTTCACAATGGGTGATTGGGATATTATGCGATTGAGCAGTTTGTAACGGATAAAGAAATATAGATGCTCATCTTTATTAAAATATTTTAAGTACATTTGATACAAATAAGTTTTTACTACTTCAAATGCGCATAATAAATGGCCGTAGTAACTCATTCAGATCCACCTTCAAAGTGCATAAATCTCGAAAAATATATTTTCCCTATAAATTTGGAATTTTGTGCAGAGTCCAGATAATAATTTTGAAATTATTTTCGAAAATGACTTTGCGTAATGATGGCATTCAAAAGCACCACATTATTTCAATATTATGTCCCATATTTATCCCAAAATGGATAAACATTTTACTTACCTTTTAGTAACACATTATCCGAAACCGTTTTAAACCATTCCTCCAAAGTTATTTCACCATTTGCCAGTTCTATTTCTTCAATTTGGTCGAATTGTCGTTTCGTATCCAAAGGCTCTACCATATAAGCCAAACCCTTACGTACTAAATTGCGATTTATGTTCGAATATTTTGTTATACATGGTGCCAAAGGATTAGAAGTTTCCATTTTTGAACTCCACAACACAACGGCCAAAGAATCTTCCTTTTTCTTAACGGTTTTACTATACAATGAAACGGATAGAGTTTCTGCCGTTAAAATGTAATGTTTAAAACTATCGATAGCTGAATGTGACCAAGTGTTACCACCAGCTGGCTCAATACAAGCCAAATGGCAACAATAGACTGCATTTGTAACACGATCTAATTGTGGATCTATTGAGTATAACTGTTGACTATAAATTGAACTTATAGTGACTCCTATATCTCTTAGAAATACTGAAAATTTTGGTTCTTCTCCAGGAAGATAAGTGATTTTGGTAATTACACCGCGATACCATTCAAAGTTCTCCAACAGTGGCCCATCTAACGGATGTGGAAACTGGAAATTCTCATATTTGGTGTAGACCAGACAATGATTATTCTCAAACCATTCACGTGTTTCATAAGCCAATGACGGCTTTGAACCACATTTTTTGGCTTGAGCTTCTTGGATTTGTTGATGGAATGCTTTTGTACCTTGAATGAGATTTGCCAATTGTATGTAAAACTCACCGGGACTAACAAAATATGTCACTTTAACCAGTGTTCGCTTAATTGGTTTTGCCACAGTTCCCATATTTTTATTCCAATTATCTTCATTGGTATTAACATTAAATGGCTGTTGTTGATCATTATTTTTACCCTTAGGAGTTTTAATAACTTCTGTTATTTGTGTAGATTCTCCAGTAGAAATGCCATATTTATTTTTCACCATTGTTGCACCTACATTAATATCCAGTGACCTCTTACAAATGTACAAAGCAACTTTACAAACTTTTGGTGTAACAGCCACTACTTCCATTCGCAAATGGGGATTTGTGGTCATTTGTTTAAAGTCTTTAATAGCATCTGTCGTATAAACATATTTATTTTCCTGCAGTGGCTCAATATCGGCCAATGTGCAGCCTATGGCAAACTCGCGCTTTTTGCGAAATTGTTCATTTAAAACAAAAGCCTGCCGCCAGTTAATACATTCTCTTCGACCTTCATCTATCAAACGTACATTTAATTGTCCACGGTCTTTGATAGCCTCTATGACACCACGATACCAAATATCATTTATATTTACTGCACAACACATTTGTACAGTTCCCAAATATATTTGTTGAATTGTTTTTGTATTATTTTGATAGTACTGATTTAATTCATTTCTTAGTTCTTCTTTCGACTTCAATAATTCGTTCTGTTGAATAAAGTTTACAATAAATAAAAATGATATATTGGCAGTGTCGAATCTTTAACACCCTCCACCACTTTTACATTATGGAAACATTTGTAGGAGTTGAAGATATTGGGGATTACAAAAATTATTTTACGTTTTATAAGCTTTTTTAAATGTATTTATTGCTAAAAACAGATTTGGAATGGAGGACTTCCAATGAAACTATAATTTTATGCCAAATACAAAATTGTAATCGCTAAATTTATAAACTTAACTTCAGGAAAGGCCCTTACATGGAATCTATAACAAAATATGGATTGCTTATTGTCAAATTAGTTTATATTATAAAAAAAGTTAGAAGAATTATAGTGGCGAATTTAAAATCCATTTCCGAAATGCTGGCTTATATGAGAGCTATAACTAAATAGGAACCGATAATCGTCAAATAAAATACAAATACTGAAGAGCGAAAAACACTCGTTTGTTTTCCAATAGAATCGGTTTATATTTAAGTGTTTTATCTATCTATTGGTGGAGGATATAAAAGATAGTTTTAGGCACTATTGAAGTGCTTGAAGTTTTAGTTTAAATTTACCTTAATAACGTAAAATTCTTCTGGACCTTCCACATGTAATACTGTAACAGATAATATTTCACTTGTTTGTATGTTTGTTTTAGGAATCCGTTCTTCTATTTTAATTATAGGAAGATTTGTCTAAAAAAATATTAATATATTTATATTTAATAAAAATATATATTATCAACTAATTATTATTACCTTATATTGCAGTTTAAAACTATGTGCACCTGGCCTCTCACGGGCCAGGCCTGTATATAAAAAAGCATCATGTACTGATTTTGTTAGATCTGTGTGTAAATCTATTTTAAGCATATCATTGCCAACTTTTTCAATAATACTAATACGAGCCGGTTTGCTGCAAATAAAATTCAAGAATTGTAATTATTTTTTTTAATTGAATGTAGGTAATCAAAATTTCAGTTCCTTCAGTAGTAAACATTTCAAATTTCTAATAATAATTATTTTTTAGAGTTCAATACACGGCGCAATGGATCGAATCGATTATTTGGATAACTAGTCATTTAGAAGTTTTCAAATTTATTTCCATATCATTTTAATTATGACAAACTGTCAACACGAAAACACCTCAGCTATAAACATGTTAAATTTATTAAGGTATCTTTAACCGGTCACAGGTTAAAGTTATTTTCATAATATATAGTTTTGAAACCACTGCTACCTTGTTCTAATGGACTATATATTCAATATTACAAATATATAAGATAAAATTTACTTTTTTTGGTGAATGAATAATTACTTACTTGTGCAAAAGTTCTAATAACAAATTACTTTCCACCTCAGTCCATTTCTTACCCACTGGCATTATATCATAAATAGCACAGCGTATAGCAGCAAAAGGTATTTTTAAATGATTTTCTTCTATATCGCAAAGTCTTAACCATAAAAGAAGAAGAAAAAAAAAACAGTTAATAAATATTAAATACAGTCATGAACAGAAATATAAGTACAAATTGAAAATTGACATAAAATGCAAATTTGTAAGTAAAGAAAAATCTGCCCCACTTTTTGACACCTTTTTTGTTCTCTTCAATTCTCATTTACCAAGAACCCGGTATCTCTCCATTAGCTTAGCTTCGGCTAGTTTGGAACGCAAATGTTCCATCGTACATTATTATTCTTGTACCAATCAAGGATATTTTTTACCATAGTGACAGGATGCCAAGTCAGGCCCAACATAAATAAACACATTATGAAGTCTTGTGAATGGAAGCAGAATTTATTGTAAACATTCGTTAACTTAATTTCGGCTCTTTGTAACAAATAATTGGCTACTTTTGTGGCAACTGCATATTGCTTGTGATACCAAGAACTTTAAAAATTCGCAACTTACAATTTTTGACCAGTAAGTTGCAAAAAATCTACCAGAACACACGTTTCGTCATCCATTAGGCAGCAAAATAATTTTTTAAGAAAACTTGACTTCAATTTTCGTGCTATGATTTTGGCCTTTAAATTTTTAGTAAAAGGAAGATTGCTACACACTGCTGGCTACAATTCAAGAAAAACTAAAATTACAGAGTATGAAGAAAGTATGAAAATCTTACACAAACAACTAAATATAGTGGAGAATGGTGTAGGGAGCATATCTGCTGTAGATTTTGAAGAACTTATCATTATTAATGAAATAGTTGAAAACATTTTTTATCTTGATATTTTAAAGGAAAATAATAGGAAAAGTGCAAAGAAATTGAATTTACTACAGTCTTTGCACATTACAACTTGCACGAGTGGGATGTCGAGATGTGTCTTGCATATAATACTGCTCATATTTTGCCACATTCTCTGTAGTCCCCACACCAAAATCCCATGCACGTAGAAAGAATTGTAGAAAGAATTTTATCGAAGAGTACGAATTACTAGAAGATTGGAAATAATTTGCAAAGATATCACAAAGTTAATGCATTCCATGTCAGGAATACTGGAAGACGTTATAAAACAAAATATTAATTCAAGTTTTGAACAAAATTTTCGTCTTCGTAACAATAGATGTGTCCATAGTTTCATCCTTTCGAGAACTTATATTTTTTAACATTTTTTGTTATTGTTATGTTCTCTTAGTTTATTCGGTTAATTTTTTTAATTGTATGCCAATTTTTTAGTTTATATCTATACTTATGACCGTGACTGTATTGAAAATTTAATTTAAATATAAAATACTCACTTATCCTTTGAAACTTCCATACATATGCCAAAATCCACTAAAAATATTTTATATAAATTATTGGGTAGAATTTTATTTAAAATTCCACGATACCACTGTTTATCGGTTACATGATAGGCCATATAGTAATAACCTTCAGCTATAATTTTCGGAATATTATTCGCAATAGCATTTAGCAAATAAGTATGTGATAGTTTACGTATCGATTGTATATCATTAACATTTTGTATGTAAAAATTTTCTGGTGATTTAATATATGTTACATGAACTAAATTTCCAACTCCTTCGTGATTCGAACTATGTGGTGGTGGTGGTGGGGGGGTTTTTGTAATATTTGTCATACATATATCTTCTTTAGGTTTATTATTCTTTTTATGTTTATTCTTCTTATTATTTTTAGGTTTTGGAGATTTACAGTTATTCAGAGTTACATTTAAAGTTGAAGGTATACTGGTGGTGGTGGTATCAATAGTTGAGGGATTCGAATCATAAAATGATGTATCAATTTTGATTAATAATTTTGGATCTTTATATTGATAATTAATGGAATTTTGTATATCCGATTTGATATCATCTTTAACTTCGAAACTGCAAAAGAGATTTTATTGTTATTTTAAAATTAATTAAAAATAAAAAATAAAATAAAACTTACATGAATGGATTTGTATGAGGTTTATTTATTTGTATATTTGTTGGTATTTGTTGTATAAGTTGATTATATTTTGACAAAATATGACCCAAATAGAAATTTCTTGGAGGAGAGTTTTCAAATTGTTCGAGAGTGTTGCGTATGGACTGTAAAAAATTTTAGATATAAAAGAAATAAATAAATAAATTATTTTTATCAATTAAAAAATTGGAAATGAACAACTACAAATTACTAGCAGACCCGGTTAACTTCTTATTGCCAAAAAAATGTACGGCGTTGCAAATATTGATTATTTTCCGTCCTACGTTTTGTTTAGTATAACAGTTCCTGGAGAATGTAGTTGGTACCAAATTCGAAAACTCTCGTTGTTATAGTTCTTTAGATAGTCGATAATAAATATTTGCTTTGAATAGAGGATATCCCTCCCTCTGGTTCCATCCAGAGAATTTTTCGGTCTCAATATTTTATCTGATTTTAACGATCTTTCATAGGGTAATAAAGGAGGTTGTCTCAGTCATCGGTTCATAACTTAAGAGGACAATAACAAACATTTGATTATAACCGGAATATTCTTCTAAAAGATGGACACATGTTTTACAAAGGTAACTTAATAAAAAAGGGGCTTAAGACCTGACTTCTTATCTATATATTTTTTGTCTCAATTCATAAAAGAATTTTTGGAAAATTAAAAAAGAATTGCATACCAGAGTTGTCTAAATTTAGGGGGTAACCGTCTACGGAACTGACCGGCTTGAGATTTGGATTCCACTAAATGGACTTGACACCATATTTCATTAAAATATCTCTAACGGTTCAAAAGTTTTCAGAATTATTTCCCAATCGATGTGGACACACCTGACAAAGTCAAATAACTTTGAAAGACCGGAATATTCATGAAGACGTGAGAATGATTCTAACAGATGGACACTTGTGGTGGTAGAGGCTATAACAAAACTAAAATGCGTTAAACTTTTCTTAAAAATATAAAATATCTAAATATATAAGCGATGGAAAACTTTTTTTGCCTCCATCACAAAAGAAATTCGGCGAATTTTCGAAAATGAAAGTAAAAAACTTTAGAGGGTCACCCACTACCCACTAAAAACCTGAGTTATTATTTCAAAAATTACATTCTGTACAATTCTACAATTACATGACTCAAGATCTCTGCCAATCTCCACCTAATAACGATTGCAATCTGCATGATCCGACTTAACTTTAAAACAATGTTGATTTTGTAAAAGTTTAGCTGTAACTGGTTGTTCTTTCTTGCGGAAAACAATTCCAACTGATACAGCCGTCACTGGCCTAACAATCTTTGGCCTAGTGTGAACCGGGTCGTTCCAGAACTCAGATTCAATTGCCATGGTAACGTTAGAACATTGTGACTGACATTAATGTAATCATCCACTTTGCCATAGCAATTAACTTACATTTAAAGTTTCTTGTGATTCGTTTAATTTCATATTGGCTTCGTGTAACATAAACTGTGGTTGTTGACACATTTCGTAAAATTTTTCCGTTATTTTCTTCTCTTCATTTTGCAGAAAACTATGAAGTTGCAAATAATAATTGGATACCTCCTCTAAAGTTTTGATGGCATATTCCTCCAATTGGGTTTCAACTGATTTTATGTCCTAAAAAAAAAAACAATAAGGAATGAGTGTGAAATAAAAATATTTTAAATATATAAATTAAATAATAATTTAGAGATATAAAAATATCGGTTTCAACTATAATTTACAATATTGCAAGTCCCGCTTCGATAGCAAGTCTTTTGCAAAATCGGGGAGGATTGTGAAAAATCGTAGCAAACACTGTTTATTTTTTATTTTTTTTTTTTTGTAGGATTTTGTTCTTGGTCTGCCAAACTCTACTCCTAGTTATTGTTGCCATTGAGATCAAAAAATTCTTAACATACATATATGTTAATATAAACGAAACCACCAAACTTACAATTTTATTTTTTGATTTGATTGAAATAATTTTGAAAATTTATAAAAAATATTTTTATATTTTTATAGTTTCAATCACTAGAGATGAAATTATTAACTCTTTTCGGAATCCCTTCAACTACGTTTTTATAGTGTTTTCTGTTACTTTGCTTATTTTGTGTTCTTCAATGCCCTTTTAAAAAGAACCCAATATCTATTCACAGACCTTAGCTCAGGGCAGTTTGTAGGATTTGTCTCTCTTTTTGTACAAATACGACATTATTGTTTTTGTACCTCTCAAGGACTTGTTTACCATAGTGACAGGATGCCAAGTCATGATTTGCTTCTTTTGCCGAAACTTCATATTGCTTGTCATACCAAAACTTTTTTGGAAATTTGACTGCTTATGGGTCTTAAAACTTCAACTTCTACATTCCTTCGAGCATCAGCAACATAAAATTTTTGAGCAGGAAAAAATCTGCCAGAACATACGTGACTTGAATTTCCTACAGGATATGTTGGAAGCTCCTTTGAAAATGCTTTCTATTTTTTTGGCTTCAGGAACATCATGTGGACCATTCCTTCTAACTGAACCAGGTTTACAGTTAACATACAAGTTCTATGGTTAAAGTTTGAGGGCAGGTTTTTGAATTTGACCAAATTTTTATGAGACCAAAGTTGAGTTTTGTTAAAAATATTTAATAATTATATTACGCACATTTTCTTCGCCCTTGACCCGATAGGGTCAACCATTTCTCCAAGTCAACTCGAAAACACCTCTGTTCTAATCTGCTGAAATTCATTTAAGATATCTCGAAATGTCCGAAGTTATAGTATTATTTGGAAAATTCTTTTTGGACAAACTGTATTTAATTATGCGATGCTTTTAAGGGAGTGTATTTCTATTGAAAATGACATAAATTGAAATAATAGGATTTTAAATTAATGATTCCATCTTACCCACATACCGATTTCATCAAAAAACTGTGAAACGAAAGTGATAAAAAATAAAATTGAAATATTTTATTCAAAATTGCATTAAATACAAACGAAATATTATATTTATGTTTGTATTTAAATAATATAACAAAACAATTATAAAACCAATTATGTTAGTGACTGTTAAATCGATTAAAAAACAAACTTCTATTAAATTGCGGATTTCTTCATTTATTTCATCTGTTTAAAAATAATTCTCTTTCAAAATTGTTTTTCTTATTATTTTTGTTTAATAATTGATGTTGTCATCGTCATCATCATCATCGCCATCATAATCATCAACAACACTTTCAAAAAATTTATTTGTAACAATTGCTCTACTTTAATGTTCATCTGTGAACTCATGTGCCCAAAATTGTTCGAGTTCTAAAGACGTAATTTTTGTACTTTTTTATTTTTGGGGGGTTTTAAAATATCGATTTTATAATACCCTACATTGTGACACAGATACGAATAAGTAACAATGTAATACTGCTCTACCACATGTATAGCAGCAGTCAATATAATAGCATCACTTACAGACGTTTTCTTTAATAAGCTATAAAAGCCATTTTTCCAGAAGATTTGATAAAACGTGGCAATTGGGTTCTATGCCTGCTCTATAGTGTTCCAAAGATTGCTATTATTGGTTGTTGTTGTAACAGTTCGGCTGTAAGCGGCAGTTCTTTCTTGGAGAAAAAACTTTCGTTTCATACAGCTGTCGCTGGATTGACAATCTTTGGCTGAGTGTAACTTGGGACTTTCCGGAACGGAGATCATCATGTCGTGGGAACGCAATTATTGGTAGGTTTTGATTACCAACACCTTCTTTTATAAATATGTAGACAAAAAATCCATTGGATTTACATCAGAGACTGGGGAGGCCATTTCATTACATTAGTCTGAAATTACTTTTTAGCTATTTTGCTGGTATGTTTCGGGGCGTTGTCTTCTGCATAGCCCAATTCAATGCCATTTCTTTAGATCGACACGGTAGCATTACTTCGTCTAATATTTTTATATATACTGGCACATCCATAACAGTTTTAATACGGTAAATGGGTCCAATACCATAGTACGAAAATTCCATACCATAACACTGGAACTATCATCGTGTTTGAAAGTTTTTGTTGTAGATTTTTTTATTATGTTCCTTGTTAAAAGACCTCCTTAATTTTAGACTCATCAGTCCACAGAATACTACTCCTCTTTTTCAATATGCCAAATCAATTAAGTTTTACCAAACTCTAAACTATTTGAGACATGTGAAGCAGTTAAGAGGGGAACTTTTCAAGGTCTATGGACTTTCAAATTATATTCCCTAAATCGTACTTAAGTGAGCAGTCATCCAGACGAATATCGCAAAATCAACTCAGAAAGTGTTTTTGAATCGATCGTAATAACTTAAGTAGGGATGACAAACTTCTCCACAAAGACATAATTCCTTCAATCATCTTCGATGGTGTAGGGTATAAATATTTGCTGTCGAATTATAAATGGCGAGAGGATGCTTAAAAACAAAACATGTTTTTGAATTAAAAATAAAAAAAAATCACACGTTTTCCACTTCACAGATTTTATTTGTTAAAATTTTATTTAATTTAATTTAAAAAAGGTGATTGTTGTAAATAAGATATAATGGAAATAATTTTTCATGGTAGGGACCTAAATACTTTTACATATGGGGTATACAATGCATCGTTTCTAATAAAAAAATGGTTATTTTTCATTTTTAACTAACAGACCCGACAAACTTCGGGCTTTGTTTACGATTTACATATATATTATTAGTAACTTAAATTTGATTTGTATGGCGGGTACTTCTCCCCCTTATCTTGTACGTTCTACGTTTTGTCTGCTAGAACCGAGCATTAAGAAAGTGATAAGGGCCAAATTTTAGAACTCTCGCTCTAAATATTCGATAATCAATATTTGCTTTATACGGATGATACACGTCCCCCGAGTCTTATCCGTCTGTTTCAATGTTAGCCTTGTTTGGGCGATACCCCTTCCCCTGGTCTTATTAGTCCAACGTTTTGTCCAGTAAAAAAGTTTCTTGAGAAAATTGTTAGAACCAAATTTAAGAGCTCTCGGTGTTACAGTTTTTTAGATATTCCAAATTCAATATTTGCCTTGTATGGGGCGTATCCCTCTTCCTGGTCCTATCGGAATTTTTTATAGTCAATGTATATATAGTGGGATCATTCTGTGAAAATTTCATCAAAATTGGTCCAGTTGTTTTAGAGTCTATACGTTAAATACATGCATACATACATACATGCATACATACATATATACAAACATTCATACATACATACATACATACATACATACATACATACATACATACATACATACATACATGCATACATTCATACATACATACATACATACATACATACATACATACATACATACATACATACATACATATACATACATACATACATATATACATACATACGTAGTTTTCGTAGACTTTGTTCATTTTGTCCACATCGAATATTTAGAAATAAGAAGTGAGATTGAAACATTCTTAACAGACGTTTTTTTATTAAACATTTAACTTAATTATTATTTGATTTTTTTGATCAAGTTAAAACATGTCGGGTGTTTAAAAGAGCTCCCAACACATCCCGTAAAAAGCAGCCCAGTTTGCAGACTGCTTGGAATATTTGGTACTAAAACTTAAAGCTAATACAGTTTTAAAAACATACAAGGCTCAAAAAGTTCTTGACGGGAACTTTGACAAAATTTAGAGACTAAAACAGAGCGTAGATTTTGAATTCAAGTTTCCTAAAGAAATCTTGTTGCATAATAAATGTATGGTCTGGCAGACTTTTCACAATTTTCGGTCAAAACTTTTCTATTGCTAATTCTCGAGGGAATATTGAAAAGAAGTTTAAGATCCAAGAGCAAAATTAAAAGTCAAAAATTTACCAAAAAATTCCTCGTATGACAAGTAGTATACAGTTGCGGCCAACTATATGTTACAACGGGTTTACAAAAAATGCTACTTCCATTCGTAAGACTTTATAATGTGTCCACTGACTTCATATTCTTTCAATATGGTAAACAAACCCTTGATTGTCATTTGTACCAAGAGAGGCAAATCCTCCAAACAGCCTGGACCTAAGGCACTTGTTAAAAGAAAATTGAGGAGGACAAAAAAGCTCTTCAAAAGCGTGGTAGATTTAAAACGGAGATAGACTGTTTGAGTAAAGTGACATAATGGACAATAAATATGTTAATGAAAGGGTTTCCGAAAAATGGTCAAAATTTTATCAATAGTGATTATAATAGATTGGACTTATTGTGAAACAACTAACTTGTTCCAAGGGAATATATGCCTGACTGTTTAGTTTGAATTAGAGGATTTATCTTTATGATGGTTTTAGAGCCATTCTTCTATAATATTACAACAACTAAAGCAGTTTTAAGGGCTCGATTTACAGTTGTTTTAGTTGTAAAGAAATCTGCCGAATTTTATAAATTTATTAATTTGAATCACCATAATTAATAAAAGATTTTATAGAATTTGACAAATCTTGTTACATATCTTTAATAATAAACATGATTTTAATTGGCATTATTATCACAACTTTTTTTTTGCAATAACTTTAACAACATCCACTCATTTTAGTTTCAGATATTGTGAAAATTTGTCTGTCACCATTTTTTTCTTTAAGATTTTATTTTATTCAGAATTTTAAATTAATGAAAAAAAATATCTAAAAACAGCATTGATCTTACTTGACTTAATGCAATCTTCTTTGCCCATAACTGACAAATGAAAAGACGTATGAAGAGATATTTATAAAATGAAGAACACGAATTTAACATTGTAATAGTCTTCATGCTGAGAAAGAAGCTGGGCCTGATTATAACCAACAAAAAAAAAAAACGACTTCACATAAATTGAATTTTTTAAATAAAATTAAACAAAGAATAAAAAAAGAGACAAACTTATATATTTAAAGTTTTGAACCTCTGCGAGTTAGGGAATTGTAAAGATTTAAAACAAAAATTTACTTCAACTTCATGATGTTAATGATGATCAACTTCATCATGACTACTGTCAACGGGTGACCTTGTACTGATGATACAGAATCGATAGTTTTTTTTGTTCATTTATAAAGTCGGTTAGCAAAAAAAGTCTTTAACCTTAAAAGCTCAGAAATACAAATAAGAATTAAAGAATAAAAATGAAAAACGATCATAAAATATGAAGAACAATACACAGTGCTTTCAAAATGATTTCTTTTCGAAATAAGACTGTAACTTATGAACCATTTATATTTTTTGGTTATAATTCTGTTACTTTTGAACCGATAGAGATATCTTAATGAGATATATTTTAATGAAATTCATAATGTTAGAGCTAAAATGTTTCCGAATTGATTTGGAGGAGTACAAAAACCTATGTAATCAAAGACACAGTTGGTGACCCTACAATGTTTACCACCTGGAGAATTTTGATGCCCTAAAGTGAGACAATCTTAATATAGGACATTAAATTTTTTAAATTATGTTTTTTTACGAATTACTTACGACTTTACAAAAAAACATTGAATTTTATATAATTTTTTAATGATTTAAAAAAATCTTAACATAAATTCCGGAAAGGACATTATTATAGTTTTAATCTCTGGTAATGAAATTTTGAACCCTTCCATTAACGTTTTTATTGTGTTCTGTCACATTGATCGAACAGGAATCTAGCGCACTTTTGGACATATTTTTTGCGTTCTTCAGTTTTCTTTAAACAAATATCTTTTCACTGGCCTTAGCTCCGGGCAATTTGAAAGGTTTGTTTCCCTTAGTACAAATACCTCAAAATCGGTCTTGTACCACTCAATGGTTTTTTATAATAGTGACAGGAAATAAGTGTACACATTATGAAGTCTTATGATTGAAAGCAAAGATTCCTGATGTAAATTTCGGTATTTATAGATCTCATTGTAACAAATGATGGCTTATTTAACTGCAACTACATATTTCTTGGCATATCAACAACTATTTGGGAAATCGTGAAAATCTTGGGATTTAAAATTTTCTTCAACTTTTCCTCCAACATTAGTAACATAAGAATAATCTTCCAGAACATTCGTTTCATCATCCATTATGTAGCAAGAATATATTTTCAGAAAACTTGACGCTAATTTCCGTGCTCTGTTTTTAAACTCTAAATTTTTAGCTGGGTCTCCGTCAGGAAATTGTTGAGCCATGTGTGGAGGATAAAACCAGCATTTAACTTTAACTTTTCGTACCATATAATCTAAGCACTGAGCTAACTGGACTACTTTCCTATCGGATGTATTATTGGGAGTCCTTTCGAAAATGCTTTTTAAATTTTTGCTTAAGAAACATCGTGTAGACGATTCCTTCTACCCGAACCAGGTTTTCTATCAACGAACAAGTTCTCACGGTACCGTATATAAATTATTAAACTTCCCTTTTTGGATGATTTAATTTTAAAATCACGCAATTTAACAATAATTTTAATGATAAAAAATAAACATGCAAAATTTATAAGAAAAAATATAGATTAAGATTATGAAATTTATAAGAAATAATAAAAATCTACTATAAAAGACTAATACTTCAATGGAATGATTTTTTTTCATTTCATGCAATGGTTATTTTTGAAAAAATTATTTATTATTTATTTTAGTAAATAAATAAAATTAATTCCCTTTTGATGATTTAATTTAAAATCACGCAATTTAACATAATTTATTAAAATAAATAGCAAATTTATAAAAAAAAATAATTAAGATTATGAAATTTAAGAATAATAAAAATCTAAAAAAAAATATCTCATGAATTTTCATTCACAAGTATTTTGAAAATATTTCATTTTATAATAAAATCAATCATGATATATTGTTGTTAACCAAATTTCTTTACACCTAATTTTGTTAACCTACACCATAATACAGATGTTTGAGGTTAATATCATTTGTGTAGAGGTTTATAATGTACAGGAAAAAAATGGTACCTCCCTTTTAAAATACATCGCAAGAATTTCAGGCCAAATGGCTGACTGTATGACCATTAAACGTTGTGGATCCTCTATCATTACAATTCAAAAAGATATATCGATGGCCATTTCTAACAGGAATTTCATACCGGTATCATATTGTAGGGTATTTATAGTCGTTTTTAATCAAAAATTACATTTTTTTCTTGTTATTTATTATTTTCAAGTGTCTATTTTTGTTGCGATTTGTATTGTGTATAAAAACAAAAGACTTAAGACACATACGCATAATTATAATTACTTTTAAATTTGATGACCTAAACCTCCTTCTTAATTATTTAAGGTTTTTATCTTCTTATCCCGCATAATTTATGAGTATTTTTTTTTTTTTTGTTAAATAGACAAAATTTAGTAATAAAATAAGATTTTGTTTAATAAATAATTAAACTATAAATTTAAATAATTTGTAGCATATAATTTTTAATTAAAATAAGTAATTAGGAAAATTATAGTACATTAAGATAAAGATAATCTAAATGATATTATTTAAGGCGGTTTATCTAATGAATTAAAAGATTAAAAACTCCCACTTTTCTATAGAAAAATACCCAAGCTTCCACCTTCCTATAAAAATTTTGAGAAATTTGAATATTTTTACAATAAAATGGTCAATCTTAGAGAATTCAAATCAATTTTTTGGAATGTTGATTTTTAAAAAAAACTGAATGAACTGACAAAAGAAATTTTGTATATCGATAATACATAGTTACTTCCTATAGTTTCAGAGATATTAATATCGAAACCAATTTTTGACTTATTTTTAACCATGTAATTTTTTTAGTTTTTTTTTAAGGAGTGAGCTCAAAAAATTCTCAACATACATAAACGAAACCACTACACTTATAGTTTAATTTTTTCTTATTTGATACTGCATATTGCTTGCCATACCAAGATTTTTCTTTTTTGGAAATTTTTGTCTGCATTTGAGTCCTAGAATTTTTCTTCAACATTTCCTTAAGTTATCAGCAACAAAAAAATTCAGACCAGAAACTTGCGATAAATCTGCTAAAACATGCATTTCGTCATCCATTGTGCAGCAAGATTTTGTTGTTAAAAAACTTGACTTGAATTACCGTGCTCGGTAATTGGCTTCTAAATTTTTGCAGTGTTTCTGTCTTTTTTTTGTAAATTTTAATAATAATTTCAATAAAATTAAAACTTTTAGTTTTGTGGTTTTGTTTTTATTTTTATTATTAATATGTATGTTTAGAATTATTTGATCTCACTTCATATTCTTAATGTTTTTCTTTATAAATTATAAATCTACATGTTGTGACGTTTTCTTAGATACCAAATATTTGTGTAAAAAGTGTATACCTTCGACTGAAATATAACTCAGCTAATCAGACGTCCAGAAGGCGTCATTTTGTAGAGAAATTTATGTTAGAAAAATTATTATAATTCCACAAAAATTAATTTGTATACCTAATAAATATTATTTGTTATTATCAAAAGATTACATGGAACAAGTAAGACTGACCTATTTACATATTTAAAATATCTGTATCTTATAAAACTATAAACGATCCTGTAAGCAGTTTGTGATTATTGATACCTGTTTTTTTTTTGGAAATTTGCTTAAAATGAAAATGGCTGAGATTTAAAATTAGTAACAAAGTCCTATATGACAATAAGATTCTATAAATTATAAATACTCCCAGACACACAAAGAAACTTGCAACATTATGTGGCACAACCAGAGACATTAACAACAAAATATCATTAAATGTTCTCGAAATACAAACAAACAAACTTTTGGGGGCACGACTTTGCAGCAACACACAGACATACATACATTTGCAATAAAAAATAAATCTTTAAAAACAACAATAACAACAAAAATAATAACAAATGAAAAACCAGTTTTTTGTAGCAACATAAAAGAAGCTTTAAAGTACATCTGAAAAAAAAGCTTTGTTGGTTTTGTTGTAAAATTGAAAACTGAATTCAAATAAACGAAAGACTTAAGAAACATACTCTCAAAAAAAAAAAATCACTTAAAACTAAAAAAAAAAAAAAATACAGATGAACAAAAGCAAAAAAAAAAAAGTATTAACGAATTGCAAAAATATCTAAAACAACAACGTTTAGTAAGTCGTGGTCTTTTGAACAATGAAAATCATAAAAGCGGGAAATTAAATTACAATAAATTAAATGAAATAATAAAATTTTCAAAAAAAAAAAAAAAAATAAAAATTAATTTTATATTAATAAATTTAAAATAAATTAAATAAAGCTCTTAATAAAACCGCAATAAATAAAGTTTAAATTTGTGTATGTGCCTGTGTTTTGTATTAAAATAAAATATCAATTTTAATTTTTAAATATTTCAGTTTTTTTGGAGAGATTTAATGGAAAACGCCTTGATTTGCTTCACTGTTAATTGGCATTAAATATGTCCCCATAAACATTTAGCTAAAAACTATGTCAGTAATTATTTAAACAAATTAAATTTAAATTAACTATTTAGTGAAAAACAACAACAACAAAATACAAAATCATTATTGAATAATAATTGTTTAATTAAAATTAAATGCCATAACAAATTAATAAATAAGAAATAATTAAAAAAATCATTATTAATATTATTTTATATTTTTAATTAATTATGTTCATTTTTCTCATACATTTTTTAAAAAAGGAGTGATACCGACATAATCTTAACAAATAAAATGAAATCATAAATTTTATAGTTATAATTTTCTTCTTATTTGTGTTTAAGTTTAAAAAGAAGTTTTGAACCATTTTCGGAAACTTTTCTGTCAACGTTTTTATAGTGCCTTCTGCCACTTTGCGCGAAAATGTAGTCAACCTTCGCCTAAAATCGATCGAACTTTTGGACACCTTTTTTGTGCTCTTCAATTCTTTCTTTAACATGAGCCCAATATCTCTTTACTGGCCTTAGCTCCGGGCAGTTTGAAGGATTTGCCACTCTTGGTACAAATACCACATTATTGTCAGGCCACACAACCTTTAAAGTAGATTTTGAATTGAATTGATATTTACTTCGAGAAAGTGTTTGTGCAAATGTTTGTATTGCACAGGAAATATTTCTCATCACTTTTTTTTGCGACGATGTAACAAAGGTCCATCAGTCCGGTTGGCTCTCAGTGCAAAGAATCGTTTTCATTTTAAATGAATCTGTAGCTTTCGACTGGCAGGGTAGATTTATCATGAAATACAATTTAATAAAAACAGAGAAGTGTAACGTTATAATTTAATTAAGATGGATTCCATAGGTACTCAGTGGACGGAATTACAGGGGAGCAAAATGGGATACCTCAGACATTCAGTTTTTTAAACGCAGATGGACGGAGATCGTTAAATTGAATCAGAAAGTGATTTTAAGTCGAAACGCAAACTTAAAGGTGTAACATTATTTTTTGTGCATGCTACAAATATAGTGTAGAATATGAATGTCGGTGTGGAACCACTGTGCGTTTATTGTTGACACACTCACATCTAAACTGATTATCAGGGATCAGTGAAATTTTACTTGAATAATTGTTATTGTCCAGAGAAGTTTGTTATATACAACTAGCAAAATTAAAATTAATTAATTCATTTGTTCAGTTATACAGTTATTTAATAAACAAAGGAGTGAGATCGAAAAATTCTTAGCATACATATATGTTAATAAAAACGAAACCTTTAACTTAACATTTTTAGTTTTTTTGCAGACAAAAAATATTTTTTTATAGTTTTAATCAATAGAAGTAAAATTTTGTACCTCTTCGGAAACTTCTTCACTAAAATTTTTGAAGTGTATTCTGTCACTTTGCTCAAACAGGTATTTTATTTCAATTTAAAATCTACCACACTTTTGAGCATATTTTTGTGCTCTTTTTACATATCCTAATGTCTTCCAACTGGTCTTAGCTTCGGACAGATGTGACTCTTTTGGTGCTAATACTACATCATTGTTATTGTAGCCCTTAAGGGCTTGTTTACCTTAGTGTAAACATTCCTTGATATAAATTTCGGTATTTATAGAGCCCGTTGTAACACATGATTGGCTTCTTTTGCCGCAACTTCATACTGTTTGACATACCAAGAACTTTCTGGAAATTTTCGACTGCTTTTAGGTCCTCAATTTTTATTCAACATTTCCTTGAGCGTCAATAACATAAAATCTTTGACCTGGAAGTTGCTAAAACTCAGCTTAAACATACATTTCGTCATCCTTTTTGCAGCAAGAATTTTTTTCACAAAACTTGCTGTGTTTTTGGAATCTAAATTTTTAACAGCGTTCCTGTCAGGAACTTTTTGAGACTCGTATGTTTTTAATCCTCCATTATAGCTTTAGCTCGTTGTGCCATATAATCCGAGCACTGAGCTAACTGGGCTGCTTTCCTGCAGGGTGTGTTGAGATTGCATCCTATATTTTGGCTTTAGAAACATGGTTCACACGACCATTATTTCTACCTAAACTAGATTTTTTTAGTCAACGAATCTCCCGGTACTGTTTAATATGATTTAAAACACTTTGAGGCAGACCTTTGAATTCTTGACCAACTATTTGTAAGACCAAGTTTGGTTTTTTGAAAATATTAGTATGCATCTTTTTCAGGTCACTCATTTTAATTAGATTAACACAAATAACGGACATGTTTCACAAAGGCAGCTTGATCAAATAAAGAAAAAATCAAATAATACTTGGACTAAGATTTAATTAATAAAAATAATGAATTAATTCAATTATAAATTTATTAAGTTATTAAGTAAATTAGTTATTTATTTAGTTATTTATTTAATAAGTCCACCCATTTTTAATTAATTTAAATAGTTATTTATATAGTTGGTTTTACAAATAATGATTAATTTATATACTTATTTATTTATTTAATTATTTAATTATTTATTTATTTATTTATTTATTTATTTATTTAATTGTTTATTTAATTAATTATTTAATAAATAATTATTTTTTATAAATAAACATGTTTATATTTATTCGAATCTTCGTCAGAATTTGAATTTGGGAATTTTCATCCGGATCTCATTCCGAATCATAATTTTAATCTGACTATTTCATTTATATCTGCATTCGAATATCTATGTCTATTTGTATATAACTCATTAACTGCATTTCGTTTTCATTTTTCATTTGCTGGTAAACTAGTTAAATATCTCTTTTAAGTTAAAATTTGGCCTAAAGACATTTGCCACATTATTTTGGGTGTAAAACAGGAAATTTTTTAAATCTTATAAAAATTGTGTTGCAATATTCCTAAAGTTAAATATTTTTTTTATGGGAATGAAAAAAAAGGAAATTTAACTTCAAGTGTTTATCAATAACATTTAAATATATTTAAAAATAATTTTCGTTATAAATAAATTTAAAAATATAACTTCTTAACCTTGTTAATCATTTTGAAAGTTTTAAAATATTGGAAAAAATATATATTTGTATATTAAAAAGGTCATACGAAAAATAATTAAAAATAGTATGAACAAATATATTTTTTTAACTGTTTCTACAGATTCAAATAAAAAACAAGTTTTGAAAATACAACCAGAGATGTTAAATGTATTTAATATAATGATAACAACAATAATATTGTGAGAACAGTGGGTGATAAATAATATTGAACTGTTAAAATTAAGTGAATGTTTATAGAGAAATTTTCGAAATTGTAAAAATCTATTCAAATGATACGAATTTAACAATTAATTATATATTTCAAAATACATTTTATAATTAAAAAATAATAGAACCCACTGTTCTAGCAACTATACACAGAGATTCCCAAACATTTTTTGCTGTAACTATTGAACTATTGGAGATATCTTGATATAATTTAACACACTTAAAGCTGAGATATTTTTAGTTGATGTGGACGATTATAAATCCCCAACATATCAAGAGCGGCTGTGTTTGTTGCATAAGAACACTTCTTTTAAAACTACAAAACTATGCTCATATATGCAGGTTGTCTCTTATAGTTTCAGAGATATTCAAGACAAAATAAATATATTGTTATCGTTCATATGATAAAAACGAGTGACTAGAAAAAGTGCATATTAAAATTGTTAAATATTTTCAACAAAACCCAAATTGATCCTACAAAATGTTGGCCAAACATTCAAAGGTCTGCCGTCAAACTGTTTCCAATGTTAAAAAACAGTACCAGGAGAACTTGTCCGTAATAGAAACGCTGGTTCAAATAAAAGGAAAGTTCCATATGAATTTTCCAAAACCAAAAAACACTTTAAAAAGAGCTCTCAACACAACCGGTTAACTCAATGCTCATTGCTAGGACTGTTTGGTACGAAGAGTTTAATATAATGTATTTTTAAAAAGGGTTCCTTGGAGAAGTGCTGCTAAACATTTAGAGACCAAAAACAGATTATGGTAATTGAAGTAAAGTTTTGTTGTTCTAAAGTGGATGGCGAAACGTATTTTCTGGCAGATTTTTCAAAACTTCCGGGTCAAAAACTTCATGTTGCAAATGCTTAAGGAAATGTTGGAGAACAGTTTAGGACTTTTGGTTGCTTTCAAAAGAAGACAATTAATTGTTACAACATTAAAGATTGTTTACAACAGTTTGTTTAACAGTTCATAATATGTCCATTTATTTTTGGTCTGACTTTGCATTGTGTTGATATGGTAAACAAGCCCCTGAGAGGACAAAGAACAATAATGTGGTATTTGTACCAATGTAGGTAAATCCTCCAAAATGCCCGGAGCTAAGGCCATTCGAGAAATATTGAGCTTTTATAAAAAGTGAATTGAAGAGAACGAAATAGGTAGATTTTGACCAGAGATGGACTACCTGTTCGAGCTAAGTGGCAGAAAACTCTATAAAACCGTTAGTGGAGGGGGTTTCGAATAAAGTTCAAAATTTCACCACTAATGATTAAAACTTTTAAAATATTTTTTTTTTGCTTGTAAATTGTAATGATAATTTCAATCAAATAAAAAAATAACGTTCTAAGTTTAGTAGTTTCCTTTTTATTAACATATATGTATGTTAAGAATTTTTCGATCTAACTCCTTATTTACATATGTAAGGTATTCACACAAGATGCATTTTCTGTCCGAAATCAAATTGTAATGACAGAATAATAATTTCTCTGATAAAATTCAAATTTTTAATTTTTCTTTACAAATGGTGATTTTGGGTATTTTTATGTAGAAAATTGGGAATATTGCATTTTCTTGACTTCTTGACATATTTGTGCATGTTATATTGAAACTTTAAATAAAAAGTTTTGTTTGATTTAATTTGATTTAATTTTTGAATATTAATTTTATTTAAAAAATAATGAAAAATATTGAAATTTTAAGTTCTTTAAGAGATTCCAAAACCAGTTGACATTCCTTTAGGTTTTTTTGTTGAAATTGTGATTCTTCATATTCTAAGGTTTTCAAAGATGTCAAAAACATAAGTAAAAAGTTTAGAATTTTTGTCAGAAATTCAATCTAAATGTGGCTGCCTTTAGAGAAATTATGTTAATTTTATATCTTTAACGGTTTTCAAAAAAAAATCGATTTAGAACCACTGTGCTTCATCATACAACTCACTAAAAATTTTGGAATAAGAGAGAATGCAAGTACTATAACATGTGATCAAATTTGCTTATTGTTGTTGTTATTGTTGTTGCTGTTTTAGCATTTGTATACAATTTTGTTGTTTTTGTTATTTTAGATGTTTATATAAATTTATATGTCGGTCGATTGGTCAGGTCCTACCTTAACTTGTGAAAAAATATCACTACGTAATAGAAAAACAACAACAAATATAAGAAAAAATTAAAATAGAAAAACAACAACAAAAACATAAAATTGTTGTCTACAAAATCAATGAAAGAAATCTATTAAATTACTTGTTTAAATCAAACAAAAATATCTGAAATACAAGTTGAAACATATGACGAGAGAGGAGCTCAAACAAAAAAATACAAATTCAAAAACTACAAAAAATAACTGAAAAAAAAAACATAGAAAATTTTAACTTATAAATTTGAAAAAAAAGTGAAAAAATAATTATTATATAATTTTATTTGTACAAATAAAGAGAAAAAATAGAAAAATGAAAATTCTTTAAAAAAATTTTTTCAACAACAAACATATGGTGTCAGTGAATGAAGTTTATTTTTTTTTTCACACCAACTAAAATAATTTATCTTGTGAATCAAGATTAAAGGCAAAAAAAATCTATTATTTTTGTAAATTGTTGTGAGCTTTTGTAATTTCCTGAAAATTATTTTAAATTACCTCCTCTCCAGTCGACTACATTGGATTTTCATAAACAACTTAAAATAGAAATTGCAGTTATTATTTCATTATGTTGCCTAGAATAACGTTGGTGCTGTTAATATTATTTGGATTTCTTTTAATAAGCGGTAAGTAAAAATAAGAAATTAAATGATAACGAAATTAAATAAATTTACATTAAATCAATTAAATTTGTTGTTAATATAAAGAAAATTAACATAAAATTTATTTAATTAAAATAATTTCACAACTTAAAAAATTTTATAAAGAACAATTTTTTTACTTATAAAAACATTAAATATCTAATATCTAGAAAGAGTGGAGCTAGCCGAGACCTTAAAATATCACCAGACCTTTTTTAATTATTCTATAACTTCGATACTTCAAAATATTTTTTTTAAATCAATATCGCATAGATATTCTTGAGGTTTTAAAACTGGAAGAGTACAAGGGGCTGAGAGAATTATCATTCATCAGAGGATTATCATTGGCTGTGATATCTTTTATAGTTTAAGAGATATTTGAACCAAAATTAAATTTTTAACATACAAAAAATAAACTTTAATGATACATACATACATACATACATACATACATACATACATACATACATACATACATACATACATACATACATAAATACATAAATACATAAATACATGTACAGCAAATTCGAATAATTTTCCGCTAGTCCTATAAGAAATTCGTTAATTTTTGCTATGATATGTTCATCTATGCCGAATCTTTAATACCCTACACCACGTGTAAAAAAATATGTTAGAATACATACATATACATTATATAAAAGTTTTTAAATGGGAAACTTCTCTGGACTATAACAAATACTCAGGCCAAATCCCATTGAGCTCTGTGAGCGGTCCAAACAGCATATTTAAATCGACTGAGATTTTAATTTGATGCAAGAACGACGGAACGACCATCGTAAAATTTCGAACAACGACTTTTGCTTATGTTAACCCTAATTTGATAATTTCTTAATACTACACCAACGTATAAGTGAGATTCAAGCCCATCAAAGTGATGCTTGGAATATGAAACATTTTCAAAATTTTTTCTTTAGAATTTTGTCGAGAATCCAATATTATAGAAGACCAGCAGACCCGGCAAACTTCGTTTTGCCAAAGTATTTTTTTAAGGCGTTGCTGCCCTAAGCAAACATTCGTGTTGTATTATCATAAGATTTAAATAAATTAGAAGTAATTAAAAATTGGGGTACCTCTCCCCCTAATCTTATAAGTTCTATATTTTCCAGTGACGGTGTTTCGCAGTGGAATAATTGTTGCAAAATTTTATGACTTTCGATGTTATAGTTCTTGCGACATTCGAAAATCAATATTTGCTTCGTAAAGAGGGGACCTCTCCCCCTGTTCCAGTAAAACAGTTCCTTGAGGAAGTTGTTGGGACCAAATTTGAGAGCTCTCGCTGTTATATTTCTTTAGATATTTGAAAATCAGAAACCCATGGTCCTATCCGTTCTATGTTTTGTCCAGTAAATCAGTTCCTTGAAAAAGTTGTTGGGACCAAATGAGACCTCTCGCTGTTATAGTTCTTTTGACATTAGATAATCAACATTTGCTTTGTATGAGGGCTATCCCCTTCCCCTATCCGTCCAACGTTTTATTCAGTAAAATAGTTCCTTAAGGAAGTTGTTGGGACGAAATTTGAGAGCTCTCGCTGTTGTATTTCTTTAAATATTTGAAAATCAACATTTGCTTTGTAAAGAGAGGACTTCTCCCCCTAGTTCAGTAAAACATTTACTTGAGGAAATTGTTGGGACCAAATTTGTGAGATCTCGCTGTTGTATTTCTTTAGATATTTGAAAATCAATATTTGCTTTCCCTCTGGTCCTATCCGTTCTACGTTTTGTCAAGTAAAACAGTTCCTTGAAAAAATTGTTAGGACCAAATTTGAGAGCTCTCGATGTTATAGTTCTTTAGATATTCGATAACCAATATTTGCTTTGTATGGGGAGTACCCCTCCCCTTATTCCTATCGGAATTTTTTATGGTCTATGTTACTTTGATTTATTTTAGGATTATTCTCTCTTAGGATAAACTTGTCCCAGCCATTTTGGAGTCTATGCGTTACATACATATATACACACTTCCTATTTGATATAAAGATAATTTTGATCTAATTAAAAAATCATGTCTGAAAATATTTCAAGATGAAGGTCCAATAATAAATTATTAGTGATTTAAAAATATAAATGGGTTGATTTGTTATAATTTAATTGTTACATAATTATTTCCGAAAAAGTGACGTAACTGTCTTATACTATAAGAGGTTCGTATAAAAATCTTTTAAATCTGTTAAGCAAAATTAGGAAATAAATATTAAAACTTTTTTAGAATTTTTATTATCTTGAGTTATCAGAATTTTAACTTTTAACTTAAGTTTTAACTGATAAATATTTTACAGTTGGTAATTTCGCATTAAAATTATACGGGAAATATAAAAATCGTTTATAAAAAAATAAAATTAATTTTGTAATTGTTTATTTTTAATTCAACAGTGAGTAACAAAAATGAACGCAAAAAAAAAAATAATAATAATAAATAAATAAAAATATTGTAAACTTTTTTTATTTCCTTATAAAACGATTATTTTGGAAGATCTATGGACGGAGTTATGGGACCTTAAATATGATATCTCGGATATCAAAACATTTTTAAGAACAATTACAATTTTTGTTTTCTTTATCTTATTATAGTTACTGTCAATAACTTAAAAAGTCATGCATATATGAACTATTTAAAGAGTGAGATCGTAAGAAAGTGCTCGGACTAATTGGTACAAAAAGCTAAAGCTATTTAAGGTTTAAAAACATACAAGGCTCAAGAAGTTGCAGCCATGAAGGCTGCTAAAAATTTAGAGGCCAAAAAACAGAGCAAGAAAATTCAAGTCAAGTTTTCTAGAAAAAATATTCTTGTTACATGATGTATGACGAAATGTAAGTTATGGCCATTTTTTCGCAACATTTTGGTCAAAATTTTTATGTTGCTGATGTTCAAGGGAATATTGCGTTATGACAAGCAAAATGCAGTTGCTGTAGAAGAACCCAATCATTTGTTAAAACAGGCTCTATAAATACCGAAATTTTCATCAAGGAATGTTTAATAAAAAAATTTGCTTTCATTCATAAGACTTCATAATGTGTCCAACTATTTTGAGTTAAAGATTACAAAAATGGTGTACAAAAGTGAGGTAGATTTTAAACTGAGATGGACTATTCGTTCGAGTAAAATAACAGAAAGCACTAAAAACGTTAATGGAAGGGTTTTCGAAAAAGGTTCAAAATTTCATCACTAGAGTTTCGTTTTTATTAACATTGCAAAAATAAATTATTTTCAAATTGAAAATTGCGAAAATTTCTTGTATCTGAAAACAGTTTAGACATCTCAAATTCCAGGCATTTTTTTGAAAATATTGACTTTAATCGATGTGTTCTAAAATCCTTAATGTGTTCCTTATCAAATAAATATTTCTCTAATAAATGTGAAATCTACACGTAGAGATTTCGCAATATGTTCGTCGCAAACAATAATATATTCGCGACAAACATTAATTGTTATTACCAACATGTTAATTATAGAATTCATTTTATTTTAATAATAATTTCGTGGCTGTAATAAAATTATTTTTATTAAATAAAAAAGAAAATATTGTGGTCGCAATATGTTCGACTGATCACAATTTTATTGTTATTGAAGAGCCCGTTATAAAAAAGCTATTGTTATTAGTACAAAATATTATTTTTGGTTTACTGACAACTGAATATGAACATGGAAAATAATATATATTTCAACTAATATTCTCATTATTTATAAATTAAAAAGGTAATTAAAATAAATAAAATTATATGATGAAAACATTTTAAATAATAATGAGAAATATATTAAAGTTTTTGACACGGAAATATTATTATTCAATAAAGAGAACTAATAACATTTTTTATAAGAAAAACAATACTTTTAATGGCGATAAAAATAATTTTAGTGGTCACAAGAAACATTCTAGTGACGATAACAATATTTTTAGTGACAAGAAAAATATTTTTAGTGGCGACAACAATAAATATTTTTATCAATGCAAAATTAAAAATGCGAATAAACAAACTTTTTATTACAATAATAATATTTTTTATTGTAATAACAATATTTTTAGTGGCGATAACAATATTTTTATTGGCGATAACAATTACTATTGTTATTAATGCAAAATCAAAGTGCGAATAAACAAACTTTATATTTATGGTAACAATATCCAATAACAATAGTATGTTGCTTCTCGTCTATGGTTACCGCAAACATATTTTTTCTCTGCTTGTAATAACTAAAATGCGAAAAACCCTAATTTAAAGGATTTTTCTTCACTTTTTTTAAAAATTTAAAAATATCGTTTATCCAAATCAATTGTTTTCAATAAATGTTTTTAATTAGAATAAAAAGTTTTCCATTTCATAAAATTTGGGAGATCTTTTATTGCATGGGGATGCCGGTAGTGAAACTTTCAAAGTTATAAAATTATCGCCATGTTAAATAAAATGGAAAATATGTGTTTACATTTGTTATTGACTGTACATTTTAGTAAATATACCAAATAAAAAAACTTGGGAGTTCCATACATTTGAAATGGCAATAAATAACATTTTTTTGCTTTTTCACATTTTTAGCTTTTTTTTTTTTGTAAAAAGAGATGATTTTTAAGGAGTGTTTTTTGTATGAAAATAAATAATTAATGCGTAACAGATGAGTTTTAAAATTAATATTCAATTATCTTTTAATAAAAAGAGTCTTTTAAGTTTTTATTAAATCAAACTTTGGTAAGGAAGGGGTGCAATGAAATAAAATTCCACGATCATTATTATCGCACAGTGGTGTCGAAACATCATTACTTTAGAAATATTTCTCCAACTTTGCAACTACCGCATATTTTTGAGGGACCTAAGGGTTAAAGTGCAAAGTTGTTCAACTCGATTATTGATTTTTTAAGGAGTGAGAACAAAAAATTCTTAACACACGTTTTTTTTAAAAATCTTTTACCATTTGTAAAATATGTCAGTGATTATGTTTAATGTCAAACAATTGAATTGAAACAATTTATTATAAACCTGATTAAAATGATTGACCAGCAAAAAGTGAGGTCCTACAAAAAGTTGGTCATGTACTCAAAGGTCTGCCATCAAACTACTCTTAATGCCCTTAGAAAACCTGGTCTGGTCAGGTTGAAGATAAAGTTCACATGATGTTTCTAAAGCCAAAAATTTAGAAATCATTTTCCAAAGAGCTTTCAACACATCCGGTAGGAAAGCTGTCCGGTTAGCTCACTGCCCGGACTATTTGGTACGAAAAGTTAAAGCTTTAGCAGGTTTAAAAACATACAAGACTCAACAAGTTCCTGACAGGAACGCTGCTAAAATTTTGGAGGCCAAAAACAGAGCACGAAATTGGAGTCAAGTTTTTTAAATATGGATTACGAAACGTATAATCTGACGAATTTTTGGCAACTTGTTGGCAAAAATTGTTATGTTTCTGATGTTCGAGGGAATATTGACAAAAAGTTTAGGCCTCAAAAGCAGTCAAAATTTCAGCAGTTAAAAGTTCTTGGTATGTCAAGCAATATGCAGTCGCGACAAAAGAAGTCGACCGAAATTTACGAAAAAAGCAGCTTCCATTTATAAGACTTTATAATGTGTACACTTATTTCGGTTTGAGTTGGCATCCTATCACTATGGTAAAAAAGCTGATAGAAGGTACAAGAACAAGTCCTTCAAACTGTTCGGAGCTAAAGCAAGTGGAAAGATATTGGGCTCTAGTTAAAATAAATTTGAAGAATGTTGTCCAAAAGAGTGGCAGGTTTTAAAGGGAGGTTCGAGCAAAGTGAGAGAAAGCACTATAAAAATGAGATGAGAACATTTTCGCAGCTGTGGTTTCGTTTTTATGAACATATATGTATGTTAAGAATTTTTTGATCATAGTCCTGAAGTCGAAAACGATAAGAAATAATTTGCACATTTTTGTTTTTCAAAGGTGTTTTTGAGGCCGACAATGAGGCGAGAGGAATTTTGTAGTTCGATAAGAAACAAGTTTGAAACGCGGTTTAAATATTTTTTCATGACTTTTTTGAAGCCGCATAACTTTGATTATGAACCGAAACTTCTCTGCTGCTCAGTATACCAAATTTTATATAAAAAATTATTTCCAAAAAAATCAAAACAATTCAGCTGCATTGTGCTCCCATATTAATGTGCTATTATAGGTGCTTTGAAGGGTATAGCAATAGGTGATGAGGGAGAAATATTTAACAAGCTCAATTGATAAGTTTTTACACAACACCTTTTCTAATTACTTTGGAAACTTTGAAACTTATTAATTCGATTGTAACTTAAAAAAAGATACTCGAAATTCGAGGCCAAATTTGATTATTAAAAACGAGTATTTTTTCATTCTTCTAACAAAATTTATTTTTCATAAAAGTTCTCAAGCTTTTTCTATAGCAAAAGTCTAGACAAATATACACGAATAAAAAGTTTCCAACATAAACGTTTTTTTATGAGTCACTAGGGTACTTTGCACTCCAATTCATTTTTAATGAACTTTTAATTTAAAACATACAACTAAACACTACTACAGGCGTTCACATACATACATACATACATACATACATACATACATACATACATACATATATATATATACATACATACATATTTATTGACTATTTAATAAAAAATTATGTTTTAGACTTTCGATTTTTTCCCATTCCAAGATGATGAATGTTTGTTAAGAAAAAATCTTTGGGAAAACAACAAAAACAACAAATTTAATTCGAGTAAAAAAGTCATTTATTGAGATTTACGTTTCTTTTATGTTGTTGTTGTTTGTTTTGTTTTTAAATAATAAAAATAAAAAATTCAATAGATTAATTTACTTTATTCAAAGACGTTCAATAAACGATCGAACATTGGAATGAACAAACGAGTGAATTGTGCACTTAAGCGGATACGTAAATGTTGTTGCGCATCCGCAATTGAATGTCGTTGGATTTTGTAGCTCTTTTGTGAATTGTTTTTTTGTTACATATGTATTAAACTGTGACAGTGTTGGGACATATAAATGCTATTTAAAATTGTACTATTTAAATAGTACTTTTTGGAAGGTGATAGACATTTTTGGTTCCAAAAATTTTTTTTAATTCTATAACTTGGGAAACGTTAGAGATATCCTTCCTGTATCCTGTTTATTTGGAAAATTACACACCTACTGGTGGTTAGTGGGTGGCCTGTCAAAGTTCTTTTATGTTGTTGTTGTTTGTTTTGTTTTTAAATAATAAAAATAAAAAAAAATCAATAGATTAATTTACTTTATTCAAAGACGTTCAATAAACGATCGAACATTGGAATGAACAAATGAGTGAATTGTGCACTTAAGCGGATACGTAAATGTTGTTGCGCATCCGCAATTGAATGTCGTTGGATTTTGTAGCTCTTTTGTGAATTGTTTTTTTGTTTTACATATGTATTAAACTGTGACAGTGTTGGAACATATAAATGTTATTTAAAATTGTACTATTTAAATAGTACTTTTTGGAAGGTGATAGACATTTTTCGTTCCAAAACGATTTTTTTTGGAAATAATTCTATAACTTGGGAAACGTTAGAGATATCCTTCCTGTATCCGTTTTATTTGGAAAATTACACACCTACTGGTGGTCAAGGGAGTAGTGGGTGGCCTGTCAAAGTTGACCATCTCGGGTATTGTGATAATTTGAAAACTCGCCAAAAATTTCATTTATATATTGAAACAACAAAAATTTATATAAAGATAGTCCATACCTATTAAATACATGCTGAAATATGTAAGGAGTGAAATCGAAAAATTCTTAAAATACATTTATGTTAATAAAAACTACAGTTTTAATATTTTATTTCATTGAAAATATAGTTTTAATCACCCTTCCATTAACGCTTTTATAGTGCTTTCTACCACTTTGTTAGAATAGCTAGTCCATCAGTTGTCCAAAAGTGTGGTAGATGGACAACTGTTTTGTGCTCAAGTCCCTTTAAACCAGAGCCCAATATCTCCCCCAACTGGCCTTTTATTACATTATTCTTCTTGCACCACTCAAGGGCTTGTTTATCACAGCATCAGTATGCCAAGTTAGAACAATGATAAGTCTTTAGTGTGGAAGCAACTCTTTTTGTCAAGGAATTTTGATGCGAATTTATGTATTATTAGAGTTCGCTGTAACAAATGATTGGCTTGCTCTGCCGCAACTGTAAATTGCTAGATACTTTTGGGGAATTTTGACTGCTTTTTGGTCCTAAATTTTTCTTCAACATTTCCTCGAGTATCGGCCAGATAAAATATTTAACCAGAAATTTAAGAAAAACCTGCAAGATCATACGTTTCGCCATCCATAATGAAGCAAGAAATTTTTTTATAGAAAACTTTATTATAATGTCTCTGACCCCTTAATTATTTTGGGCTTTAGAAACATCCTGAACCAGAAGGATTTCTATCAACGGACAAGTTCACCCGGGTACTGTTTTATAACATTGGAAACAGTTTAAGGGCGGACCTCTAAATGCTTGTCTAACTTTTTATAGGACCAAGTTGGGTCCACGTATTCTTGGTCACTCATTTGAATCAGATTAACAATATATATATTTGTTTGACATGAAACATAATAACTGAGATATTTTACAAAGGTTCAATGGTCAAAAAATTATCTAATATTTGGATTAAAAGTTTTAATAAAAAACTTGAGTTAATCATCTTTCGATCTTACTCCCTTTGACAAAGTTGGAATTTGCCTAAATATATAGCTAAATAAATAAGGCAAACATCCAAGAAGTGTTTTCCTACGGACCCCATTATAATGACAGGACCATCATTTTAGTAAAAAAAAAGGGCTTAAGCCCAAGTGTATATGTAAGATGATATATAGTATAGGTCGGATTTGGAGTATGTTAAAATTCCCGAGTAAAATAAATTTTTAATATGAAAAAAATTTAAATATATAATTAAATGTGAATATTTAAATTGTACACCATTTTAAAACAGTGTACCAACCATTTCAGTTCAACTATATATATGATTGTATTTGAAAATTATATACTCAACTTATGGTAGTTTTTTTCTATTTGTATGTAAATAACAAGTGATGTTAATTCACAATTATGCAACTTTTAAAATGTATTTTGTGATTGTTAAAATTGTCTTATTTACTTTCTAATAAAATTAGAAAGATTTTAAAAAATAACTTCAATGGGTTAAACCCGTTGTGAATGGAAGTTCATAATGTAAGGGGAGTGGATTCTTAAAATATATAAAATTATATAATTTTAAAGCTTTTTTTCGTTTGATATATAGACCATAATCAAGTCTATAATTATCCTACACTGAACCAAATGTCGTCGGTGATATTAACGAAAATTTTTGTAAAACGTTAACGATAAAAAGGTGTTTAATAAACAGATTTTTATTCTAATTAACATAATTTTTCTTCAAATTAAGAATTTTCTTCGAATATACTAAAAGATTTAATCAAAAAAATTTTTTAGTAACAGATATTAAATTGATTAAAATTTTGTTAAATAAATAACGAAAAATATGTTATATTCAACAGATATTTAGTAAAACAGCAGTAATGTACCGTAAGTAAACAAATTTATTTAATTCTACATACTAAAATGAAGTTAATTTGAACAAAATTTTGTTAACTTAACAATTTTTTTCGTCAAATAATATTTTTTATTTTCTTTATCAAATTAAATGAATGAATGAACTGAATATAGAAATCTAAAGAGGAAAATATTTTAAAGATACATATTTTTGTCCAGTAATGCAGTTCCTTGAGAAAGCTATTGAAGACTCTAAAATTTCGTAAATTAAACTTAAATATGGTATTTATATTGAATAATATTCATCAATAACAAGAATTTTTTTGTCAATTTGAATAATGTTTTATTCATAATATATATTCAAATTAACCGCTATTTTATCAACGAAATCAAATAGTCATATTGACAATTTTTCATCAGTTTGAAGAATTTACGGAAATTTTCATTCTTCAATTCTACACCCTTTTTCATTATATATACAATCGTTTTTGGTTCAGTGTACAAATTAGACGGAATTTTATTCTATATAATTTAAAATCCCAATTCCTGAATCCTAAAACAGAATGTAATTTTAAAATGGCTAATGAGTTTCTTATGACATGGAAAAGGTCTTTTCCAGTTCTTTAATATTTATGGAAATTCGAACAAACTAGAAAGGTTTTGAATCCTTTTACAGATAGTTCAGAAATATGTCTGCTATATTTCTATATTTAGAAATGAATTTGAATAATGATAATTGCATTAAAATACTTATTAATATACAGTGGTGCATATTCCTATAAACGCACATTACATTTTTTAAGGAATTTAAATTATTTAGTGGACACAAAATATTTTTATTAAATCAACAAACTCTTTATTGCAAATATTGTTAACATAATTAAAGAGTTTAACTGCCATTTTTAGTGTATCTTCCTATAAACGCACTTAAGTTTATTAGTCTCCATAGCATTATTTAAAATATTTTTAGATTAAGTCCTGTTAAAGACATTATGTTTTCGTGTTGGGCGTTTTTCAATAAACTTTCCAGGAACCGAATCCCCTTATAAAATAAAAAATATGGATTAAAAAAATTTCTTGAATTCTAAAAAACCTCAACGTAAATCTTATTTTTTGTTTTGGATTTTGGCCTCCAGAGTCCGAAATTATTGGAGGTCTGGAAAAAGACATTATTATAGGACTAATGACACATTAGGGTTTTTAGAACTGCATTATGTACTAAGATTTAGCTTTTGGAATCTTAGAACTTAAAGGTTAAAATCGAATTAAACGAGAATTGGTAAAATTCGAGAAGTTTTTGGGTCAAGCCTTATAGAATTTTTGTTTACAAAACTTAAATCAAACTTTTTAAAAAAATTTTAATAAATTTTAGAAAAAATAAATGAAGACAACTATTCGGCTAACTCTCAAAGTTATAAAGCAACGCTCCAGTGCATTATCATTATTGTAAACTACAGTATATATTTTATATAAAGTCTATAATATCTATGCATAAAATAGGAAGTATGTATGTATGTATGTATGTATGTATGTATGTATGTATGTATGTATGTATGTATGTAACGTATAGATTTCAAATTGGCTGGGCCAATTTTGATGAAATATTCACATAATGATCCCAATACAACCGAAAGTAACTTAAGCAAGTTTCCGAGAGGACCATACAAAGCAAATATTAGTTTATCGAATATATAAAGATCTATAACAGCGAGTTTTCAAATTTTTTTGAAGGAACTGTTTTACTGGACAAAACCTAGAACGGGTAGGACCAGTGGGAGAGGTCCCTTCTTTACAAAGCAAATATTTACTTTCGAATTCCTAAAGAACTACAAAAGCTGGTCCCAACAACATCCTCAAGAAACTGTTTTACTGGACAAAACGTTGGACGGGTTGGGCCAGGGAGGAGTAGCACCATACAAAAGAACTATAACAGCAAAAGTCTTAAGATTTTGCAGCAATTTTGCTACTGAAAACACCATCACTGGAAGAAATATAGGATCAGGGGGAGATGTACCCCCATAAAAAGAACTATAACAACAAAAGTCTTAAAATTTTGCAGCAATTATGCTACTGAAAACACCATCACTGGAAGAAATATAGGATCAGGGTGAGAAGTGCCCCCATAAAAAGAACTATAACAGCGAAAGTCTTAAAATTTTGCAGCAATTATGCTACTGAAAACACCATCACTGGAAGAAATATAGGATCAGGGGGACATATACCCCCATACAAAGCAATTTTAAATTACTTCCTATTTATTTAAACTGTAAAACGCCCTAAAAATTTTCTTTGACAAAACGAAGTTTGCGAGTCAGCTAGTTGTCTATATTAAAGCTTAAACCAATAGAGTCTATTTCATAGTATAGTCTTTTACATATTACATATATTCTAACGTAGAATATAGTCTTTATTCTATATTATAGTCTATAATTCAGTCTACAACACAGGCTATAACGTAGTCAATAATTCATCTAATAATAGAGTTATGATTTTAGTCCATAACAAAGTCTACTATAGCGTAGTCTGTATCTAGACTACAATATAGTTATAAAATAGTCTAGTTTATAGCCTTGTGTATAACCTAACGTGAGTAACGCATTATACAATCTAAACTATAGTGTAAGTTGAAATGTAGTTCGATTTAAATTTTAATTTAGTTAAATTTTTTTCCAAAATTTAATTCTTATAACTTTATTATGAAAATAAACCCACAAACATTTTGAAAAGAGATAAAAATCGAAAATTTTCCTCTATATTTGGGTGGAGTTTCTATGTATGCAATTGTGTTTGCATGTTGACCCGAAAAACAAAATGTTGCAACATAAAATCAAGAATCAGCCAAATAAAATAGAAAAAACTATATATATTTTTCTCTAAATATTTGCAGGTGTTTAACCTGATTTAAATTGCTTACAAACAGACAATAAGCAATATTATTATAGCATTTCATTTTATAGTAACTTGTACGCACTTGCGGTAAAGATTAAAGTCATTTGTGGTTAATTAAATATTTTGGAAATTAATTTTAAATATATTTTTTTTTACAATTTTCGTTTCATTAATTTTTATTGTACGAAATCAAGAAAATATCGTAGCATGTAACAAGGCCGAACATTTACGTTATGAGCATAAACAAAATTATATAATTATGGTCATTTCATACTTTAAACATTTTTTTTGTTGAGTCTGACTTTAATACGAAAAAAAATCTGATAAATATAGAAATTGAATGACTATAAAATATCAAGAATTCTTGTTGGCGATTGAGGGAACAAATTTATAGTAGAAGACAAACAATAGAGAGACTACAATGAATTGACTTTTGGATGGATTTATAAACATAAATATTTAATTAATTAAGGTAATAAATTAATTTTGATATTAAACAAAACGAATAATATGAGATTTTAATATATATAACTATTGGCATATACACTTCAAAGTTTGTAATTGTTATAAAAGACTACGTCATAAATCAGATTATAGACTACGCTAAAGTTTAGATGATAGACTATGCCATTGTCTATATTATGGATTACTCTGCTATAGTATAAATTACTGAATACCCCATTTAAATTAGAGACTTTGCTTCAGTGTAATTTAAAGAATATGACATAGTTTTAAGCATAGTATTGTAGTCTATATTTTAAACTAAGTTTTAAACTTTCTAATATATTAAGACACAATATAGATAACAGGATAGAATATATCCTTTAATATAGTTTAAATTAGATTAATTAATTTTTATACCAAACTGTACTATAAATTAAAGACTACGTTATAGTTTAAATATCAAAGTTAACTATAATTATAAAGCATATTATAGGTTAGATTTTGTAAAAGACCAGATGCTATAGCCTAGATTATAGACCGTGTTTTGGTTAAAATTATATACTAAATAGATTATGACAGAGCTAGATTTTATACTAGATCATAAACTATGTTACAGGTTAGATTAAAGAATAGATAAGATTACGAATTAAGCAAGACTATGAAAAGCTATATTACAGGTTAGATGTGTAGATTTTGTAATGGACTATATTATAGATCAGATTATAGATTATGAAATAAGCAATATTATAGATTTTGTAGATTACATTATATATTGGTAGTTGCTATAGTTTAGTTTATAGCATGCGCTATAGTCTGGTTAAAAGACTACGTTATAAGTACTGAGATCGAAAATTTTTTCACACCCGTTTTTTATTTAAACTTTTAACCAAAATATTATTTGATTAATTTTTTGATCAAGCTACAATTTAAGGGTCAAGCCTAAATCTGTTTCCAATGTCGTTAAATAGTACCTGAAGAACTTGTCGGTTGTTGGAAGACCGAGTTCATCTAGAACTAACAGAACCCAAAACATCCGCTGGCAGCTCGGTTAGCTCAGTGCTCGGATTACGTGTTACGAAAAGTTAAAGATAACCTGCACCACAAGGCTCAAAATGTATCTGACAGAATCGTTAATAAAAATGTAGCAATCAAAATCAGACCCTGAAATTGAAGTCATGTTTTCTAAAATTAAAATATTCTTGCGCATAATGGATGACATAACGTTTATTCTGTCAGATTTTTCGCAACTTCCTGGTCAACAATTTTATGTTGCTGATGTTCGAGGAAAGTTTGTAAAAAAGTTTTGAACCCAAAAGCAGTCAAAATTTCTCAAAAAGTTCTGTATATGACAAGCAATATGCAGTTGTGAATTATTTTTTTTACATCGAATCTATAAGTACCCAAATTTACATTAAGGAATGTTTACGAAAAGACTGCTTTCATTCATACGACTTCATAATGTGTCCACTTATTTTTGGCCTGACTTGCTAAACAAGCCCTCGAGTTGTATCAGAACAATAATGTGGTATGTGTACCAAAAGAGGCAAATCCTCCAAACTAACCGGAACTAAAGCCAGTGGTGAAATATTGGGCTCTTGTTAAAAAAAAAATTGAAGAGCACATAATATGCGTCCGAAAGTGTGATAGACTTTAAACTGAGATGGATAGCAAAGTGACAGAAAGGACTACAAAAATGTTAATGGTTGGGTTTCGGAAAAACTTTCAAAATTTCATCACTGTTGATTAAATTGTGATAATTATTTCAATCAAATAAAAAAATTAAAACGGAAAGTTTAGAGGTTTCGTTTTTATTAATAAATATCTATGTTAAGAATTTTTCCGTTTCACTCCTTAATTTTTCACTTCCAAAAATGCCAGCATTATTTAATTAACAAACAAATGTCTGCTTAAACTCTATTTTTGATCTCAATTTTAACTCAAAAAGAATTTTAAACACGTGTTTCGTTCACTGTCTACGATTGAACCTTTTTTTGCTGCTTTAACGTAAGATTTCGTTGTAAAAAACTTAAAAATTTTTTCATTGCCTGCGCTCAAAATGTAATGTGGTTTTTGGCTGCAAACAAAAAAAAATTAAAAATATTTATATTTTCACCTTCAGATTTAACCACATTAAGATTTAAACTTATTTTGAGGCCTCAATAAATATCAGAGCCGCATTATAATTGTATTTACTTTCTTTGAGGCGTAATTATGCAGTTAATTTAATCGCATTAATTTAATATATACTTTTTTTAAATATCTTTATAATCGATTATTACACATCACAAATTATTTGAAAACTATTTAAATCCTCTTTAATATGACAGAGAAAAATGTGCAGGTCCATAATTTAATGAATGATATATTAATGTTATTATCGGCCAAGCTCTACTATGTAATACTCTACACCAGAATGTAGGTTGTAAATGGGTGCTACGAAAAGTTTATGAACGGCCCTCGTATATATAATATATTATTATGATATTATTACTTGTGTGAAATCTATGTGCGTATATGTGCGATTTATGGGTTTCAAAGTGATTTTTGGAAGGGTGGGATCTATGAGAAATAATGGACCGATCCCCATATAAATAAGCACATCGTTTTGGAATATAAAAAGATTTATTTTCACAAAATTAGGATAAACTCTTATATTTATAAATTTTATGGAATAAGAACTCAATTCCCGAGGGACATTTGTGTATCGCGCCAAATTTCATTAATTACATGGACAGTCAGCCGGACAGATATACTTAAATCGGCTCATGAAGTGATCCTTGTCGATCAGTACACTTAAAAGTGTTGATGTGACTATTTTTTCCGACCGTTACAAACATCTGCACAGACGCATAATACTTATGGTGGTGTAGGGTATAATAATTTTGCATAAAATTTAACAGAATGATAGCAGGGTCCAAACTTCTGTAGTTTAAACATTATTTTCTTCTACTTTCATGATGTTAAATTTTATGCAAAATCATTATGCCGAACAAAAGTTATAGATTTATTTTCGAAAGAAATCGATTTTACGCCACTGTGCAATATGAGACAAAACCAAAATTTTCCTTGGTTTTTTATTATTCTGAAGATTCTCACGTTATTTCTATTTATTTCATTAATTTTATAATTTAAATAAATTATATATTTTTAATAGCAAATTACAGTTCTTTTCTCTGTATAACAATATGAAAGTCTTATTAATCGATTGCAACTTGATTGATATTTAAATGTCAAGGTGTTGAGATCATAAGTTTATGATTTGAAAATTCAAACACAAATAAATTTTGACAAATTTAATTGATGATTAAAGATTAATCAAATTAAATGTGTTAACTGAAACTTAATTATTATTATTCACTAAATTAACGACGATTAAAATATCATTTAAAATGTTATAAAAAGATGTAGATGAAAACGCTTTAAATATGGCTAATGATTATGGCCCTGACAAACGTATAAAACATGTGAGATTGTAAAAAAATTAAAAAAAAAACACACACAAAATTAAAGTAGAATGGATAGAAGTGGTCGAGGTGCCCTTTAGCGTCTATTTCAAATTCTTAATGAGATTTTTATTGTAGTGATTTAAAACAAAATCGCAAAAGTGAAACGACTTTTTATTTCCTCTTATTAAAAGTGAAATTAAATTGGAGCAAAATTTCATTAATTTTTTATTTAATGATAAAACTAAGGGGTGAAATCAAAAGATTCTTAACACACATTATTCATTAAAATTTTTAACTCGAGTATTATTTTATTTTTCATACGTTCCACCACCACAAGTTCTAACTGTCTTGAATATATGTTCGGACCATATTTTGCTATAGTTCCCATAACGAACCTTCCCGGAAAACCCGCTTATAAAACTATTATAAAAATAAACTTTTTTAACATTCTTTAAAATATAAAACTAGTTTAACAGTCATCGAATATATTTGGATATTATTCCTTTATAATCCCTCTTCCTAGAATAATATATAATTCTGTAACATTCGAACTACTGAAAACAAAATCTTAGTGGATTAGAGGTACGAGTTGTCAAATTGGCCAACTCTTACATTTATACTCAAACATCTGTAATGGGCACAAACTCCTAATGAAATGATATTTTGGGGATTTCGGAAATAAAAAGTGGGAAACAGTTTATAGACCTACATTAAGGATAACTTAACGCAAAAATTTCTTCGTTATAAAATTACACTGAAAAATAATTTTGTATATTTGACAAAAATACTAAAGAAATTTGGATTCAATACTTTGTAATGTAAATTATATTGTTTTTCCAGTAATCATCACTATAAAGACGCCAAATATTGGTAGAAAATCATTCTGAAAAGATTTTCTACAAATATTGACGTTTTCCAATTTCATTTAATTCTCCTTAAATTGTTTTTTTATTCAAAATTTTTATCATTAAATTTTTATTTCGTATCTTATTTTTAATATTTAAATGATATAAATATTATTAACATACCTATAAACATGTATACATATACATATACATAATTATATATGTATTAATATTAAGCTTATTATATAATTTTATCCTTGATAGCCTGATTATCAGCATCACTTCTTTTAGTCGGAAATTGTTAAATATTTTTGTTGACCTGACATCAATTTGTTGTTGTTGTATATATATTTTTTTATTTAAATGCCTGATGAATGTTTTTTGTTGCGGTAATGAACAATTTCACCAAAAGGATATAAATTATTAAAATTTTTCCATGAACACTTAAACCAATATCCTATTTGTATATACAGTCATGGACATTAATATGGGCACAACATAAAAAAATTTTAATTTTTAAGATTTTCAAAATTTAAATTTTGCATTTTATAGGCGGATAAATAAAAGTATAATTTACAATATAACACAAAAAAGAAACTCAATTATCTAAAGGAGCGAAAAAGAGAAATGACTTACAAAAGAGCCCTTCAAAATCATCCGACAGGAAAGCAGTCTGATTAGTTCAGTGCTCGAACTGTTTGTTAAGAAAAAGTAAAGGTAATGCAGGTTTAAAAAACCTATCAGGCCCGAAAAAATTCCTGACTAAAAAGCTGCTAAAATTTTAGAGGCCAAATACAGAGTACGGAAATTGAAGTCTTTGCTGATTTTTCGCAACATCCTGGTCAAAAATCATATGTTGCTGATGCTTATGGGAATGTTGAAAAGAGTTTAAGACCCAAAAGCAGTCAAAATTTCCCAAAAAAATCTTGGTGTGGCGTAAATCATTTGTTACATCGGGCTTTTTAAACACCGAAATTTAAATCAAAGAGTTTACTTGTCCACTAATAATGTTTCCACCTATTTTTTGGTCTGACATCCTGTCACAATGGTAAACAAGCCATTGAGGGCTACAAAAACTAGAATGTGGTATTTTTGCTAAGAAAAGCAAATCCCTCGAAATTTCCGGAACTAAGACCAGTGGAGAGATATTGATCTCTGTTAAAAGGAAATTTGTGAGCACAGAAAAAGTTGTCCAAAAGTGTGGTCGATTTTAAACAGAGATGGACAACTTGTTCGAGCAAAGTTACTGAAAGCAATATAAAAACGTTAATGGAAAGGTTTCGGTAAAAGGTTCAAAATTCCATCGCTAATTGTTAAGATTAAGATATAAGGAATCAGAATTGTTTTAAATATTTTTCAGATTCGAGATGTCCAACTTTGGGACCAGGTGAATCGGCCTCCATTAATTTTGTTAAAGTACAAACTCAAAAGTGAAACTCACCTATATCACTGATATCACTATAGAATCGGCACAGCCATTCAGAAGTAACAGATTTATTCAATTTTTCATTGGAAACCCATAACAGATTCACTTCTTCCGACAAATAGCAGATATGAGGGGCTTTCTTTTTTGTCGTTCTTGAATTGTTGTATTGTTTGCAAATCTCCGAACAGTTATAGCGTTTTAATCTTTTATATTGAAAAAATTTCTTCAATATTAAAAATATTCAAAGAAAAAATTGACATAATGGACATTGCAAGTTTATATTAAAAGTTGGCAGTCCGAAAAAATGTGTGCCTATACTTATGTCCGTAACTGTACATATATTCATACACATAATCTCTGTCATATTCTTGCAAAAAAAAATCATTAATGACGACAACAATCTCATTAATTTCTCTGTATTGGTAAGATGTGTGTGGTAATTTTGTTGTTGTTGTTTAATGCTGCTTGAAAATAAAGTCAGTTCTGGACTTAATGCGATATATTTTGTTTCTACCTTAATTTATGTTTTATTTAAATGTGATAAACTCATTGAAAATTCATTCAGTTTCTGTTTCTCTTTCTTTTTTTAATTTCGGTTCTTTTCACTTTATTTACTCACAAAACGTTAATTGTTTAAAAGTGTCCAAATGAAGTCAACATATTTTCATATTTTTACAAATTAATTATCGTTATTATTATTGGATGAGAGGGTAATTAAGAGATTTTCTTGATGTGAAAATATAAAAAGCGTTAAAGGAAATTATTGTGTGGACTTTGAATCTGTAGCAACTTTTTGATAGAGAAATTATTTCTAGATATGAGTTTACTTTTTCCCCAACCCAATAGTTATTAGCACTTAAGTATTAAAGGTGTAAATGTGATAAAAATCTTTTTATAGATTTACGCTTTTTTATTTATTATTTTTTTCTTTTCTCAAATTTGAATTTTTCCCTTCTGGTTTATTAATTTAATATTGACACAATTATTTCCATATTGATTCCCTACACCACAACAGGTGGAGTATAATGCGTTTGTGCTTAAGTTTGTAACGTAATAAAAAATTTTGATATCACCAGTTTAAGTATACAGAATCACTTCCTGTGTAGATGTAACGAAGTCCGTCCGTCTGGCTGTCCTTGTAAACCTTGTGAACAAAAAGCAGGTCATAATATTGGAGATATCTCGATTAAACTTGGCACGTGTCATTATTAGCTCAAGGATGATACCTATTTAAATTGGTGATGACGGGGTCATTATTTCACCCAGCCTCAATATAAATGTTCCTTCCGGAAAAGGGCTTTAAGTACATAAAAGTGCTGAATACAAAGCAGCCTTTGAAAGGCACATGTCTCGCATATATATTTGTATTGTGATAAGAATTGGTCAAATTAAGACAAATGTAAGCAAAAATCGATGTATGAAATTTTACGAGGGTCGGTCCATAATTTCCTCTAGCTCCTTCTGTCACTTTTCTCGAACAGGTAATCTCCGTTTAAAATCTACCAATTTTTGCCTTTCTCGGTACAAATACTACATTATTGTTCTTATAGCACTTAAGGGCCTGTCTGCCATAATGACAGGTTACCAAGTCCAGCCAAAAATAGGTGGACACTTTATGAAATTTGATGAATGGAAGTAACCTTTATTGTAAACATTCCTTGATGTAAATTTCGGTATTTATAGAGAGACCGTTGTATCGAATGAATCGAATCGCATCGCATCGCATCTGCATATTGCTTGCCATTCCAATAACTATTTGGTAAATTTTGACTGCTTTTTGGTGAAAAATCTGCCAAAACATACGTTTTGTCATCCATTAGGCAGCAAGAATAATCTTTAAGAAAACTTGAATTAAATTCCCGTGCTCTGATTTCGGCCTCTAAATTTTAAGCAGCGTTCCGTCAGGAATTTTTTGAGCCTTGTATGTTTTCAAACCTGTATTAGCTTTACCTTTTCGAACCAAAAAGTCCGATCACTAAGATAAGCGGGCTGCCTTTTAACAAAAGCTCTTTTGAAAATGCTTTCTTTTATTGGCATTAAAAACATGATGTTGATCATTCTTTCTAAGTGAACCAGGTTTTCTATCAACAAAATCTGCTTGTAGTGTTTAATAACAGGCCAACAGTTTGACAGCAGACCTTTGAATGCCTGGCCAAATTTCTGTAGAACCAAATTTTTTTCTGTTTTTTCAATATTTGTTTACAATACGAAATTGTTAAGAAAAAGAAAGAAGAAGACGGTTTCATTACCGTTCCAGAGAAATGTATGTGACTACTATTTTAAACGAATTTCTTTGGATTTGGACTAATCTATCAAATTTAATATAAATATTTGAATATGTCTAAGTTTTGTGACCTTACAGGAGGAATATTTATATGGGAGCTTTCTGAAGTACTGGATCTATTATCAAGAAATGATATTTTGAAGGACCTATCTATACAAAAACTCCTGAAATATTTGTAATGTATGCTAAAATATGGGTTTTTACGTCACATTCCGCAATGGGTCTTTTAAAGGAGCTATAAAAAATTACCATTCGATGCTTCTTAAAATTAGGAACCAATTATATGCATCTAAATTCTAAAAGCTTTTATTACAAAAGAGGTAAATTTTCATTCCAAAAACAAAAAAATCAACGTTGAACATAGTTGATTTGAGATGGATTATTTTTTTCATTTAGTTCAAATTGAACGTTTCTACGTTTGTGGTGAAATAATATTTCGATATTAATAAATCAAATTATTCAACGATAACTTTTTAAAATTATTTTTATGTACTAAAATTTCAAAAGGAAAATTTCCAAAATTTGCTCATGAAGCTGTATTTACTGTGAAACAATGTTAAATTAACATTTTTTCTCTATGAAGCAAAATCATAACTGAAAAAGTCAAATCATTTTTTTTTATTTTAATTAATTTTACATTGATTTTTTTTCTGTAAATGAAATTCGAATTATTAGTGTGACTGTTATAATGTTTCAAACAGAAAGACTTGAATAAATCGGTTCAGATTTGTATGCCGTTTTAATTTAATTAATAATTCTTTATCATTCTCTTCCCTTCACTTTTTTCTTTTGTGTTGGTGTTAAATACCATATGATATCATAGAATGCTAATTTCTGAAACGATGTTTCTTGGAGCGAGGGAGAGATAGAGCGACATATATATGTCGCATGTAAACATTTGCATTTTTTATTCAATTTTATTGTCTAGAAACTATAAAATTTATGTACATATTTTTTTGTTAAATTAAAATAAAATTTTATTAAATACACAATTACACACACACGTAAATGAAATAAAAAATTATTTTGCACACATTACGTAACAAACACGTAACATTAATAGAGAGACTAAAAAAGCGTATAAAACAAAGTTTAACGAATTCATGTGAAATTGTGTGTGAATAAAACATTCACCCAAAAATATGCACGCACACCACACTAAAGTGGGCATACGGAATGCAACTGTCGAAGAATTGCGATTTTTCATATATGATGCGAAATTATTAGAGTAATTTTTAATAGACTTCTTAGGGGTCGATTATTTTGGAATTAAATATGTAAATAAAATGGAGGTGTGTAATATTTCATATTTAAAAAGGGGAGATTACGAATTGTGTAGGAATCAAAATTGGAGTCCTCGAAAAGCGTCATTAGTATTTTTTGACAACAACTCTGTAACTTTGAAATTAAAAAAATTAATCGAAATTTGGGGTCCTCGAAAAGCGTCATTAGTTTTCTTGCTTGGGATTTCTTGAGGTTTTTTTCAATTGCAGCAGCACAAGTTCAATGGTGCGAATGATGAGTTATGGATCTCGGGTTTGAAATTAAAAAAGCGCCAAACATTTTATTTATTATTTGAAGAAAAAAGTTGATCATAAAGATAATTTTCAACAAAAAAATCCATTAACATGGGCAGGATATCTCTTATAGCTTAAGCGATATTTAAAGAAAAAGTAAAATTTTGACTTATTTTTAGAATTTTTTGTTTCTTGAACTTGGAAGACTCAATTCGAATAAAAAATTGGATTTTGTACATAATACTTAACAAGCTTCATAAAAGAGTCATATATCTTTGTGGATCAATACCAAGTTATGCTATTTGAAGTATAAATTATGAACCTCCTTCTTCTCATCCCAGTGGGACTGCCCAAAAGGCAACGTTCAGAGGAGGAGGCCACAAATAAGGGTCCAACACCTCGTAAGACGATCATCGATAGGAATGTATCTGACGGAGTGATATCTCACCAAAATTGGGATTTGATAAAATATGTTCTTAAGGAAAATCCTGGTACACCTCCTCAATGCGATAACATTCTTTGGTACCAAAGTCACGTGAAGTTAGTAGATTGTGCAGATGAATGCTCAGCGTTTCCGCTTAAGCTGGCCATTGCGGCTATAGCTGAGGTTTGGATAGGTTCTAGGCTAGTTGTGGTTCCAACAAGATTCCACCAAGGTCTAGATTGATCTCCGATGTTCCATTCGAAACTTCATCATCTGAGGGAATTCTGAAAATCATTCAGTGTTGCAATCCTCATCTTCCAACACACGATTGAAAGGTAGTGAAGTTTGTTCCATCTGAAGGGTCTACCGGGAAAGTGGTTGTAGTCCTGAATTTGGAAATTTGGGATCTGTAGGTCAATTGTGAAAGATTATAAACTCTTATACGTTCCATTCTCATATAATAACAGGTTTAGATCTTGTATTTTGGGCAAAAATTCTATACATTTTATCTGATTTCTAAGTGGCTGTGAGAGCCTGAGGAGGGCCGTAGGTAGGACGAACAACATCAGAGTGACAATATTGATATGTACTGAATTTGAAATAATTATATACCGACCCTCTTTCATTTCGCACACCTGTATCATATAATAATATAAATATAATACAATACTATAGTGGTGTAGGGTATATGCTTACGAAGTTTATACGTTGTGGGTTCTAATTCAAAATATATATATTCAGAATTATATCTGGTTCATGATATTTGAGTTATTTTACTTAAGAAAGTTATAGATTTCGTTAAACTACTTTAAACGAATGAAAAATCATAAAAATCTTTAAATTTATGTTTATGTTCCAGTATGAATTTGAACTGTTTTTTTTGCCTCCCGATTGAAACTTATGGTTCCATTTCCCTGGTCACACCTAAGTAAAGCTAAATCAACAAAAATTTAATTATTTTATTTTTTCAATGTAGAGAAAATTTAATGAAGTAATTAATGTATGAAAAACTAAATGAAGTTTAGTTTTCATTCAGAAAATTATCTCATTAAATAAGTCACTATTATACAACTAATTATCCGATTTTTCCAATTTTAATTTTCAACAACAACAACATATTTCACCTAAATAAGGATTTTTCTCAGAGAGCGTGATGTGAAATGAAATGGAAAAGTTTTTAAAACGATAAATGAAATTTTGGTTAAATCATATGATCAGTTGCCATCACATAATTAGACTAATTTTATAAAAAGGCCATTTGCCTTTTTTTAATTATTTTAAAATTGAGAAATCTCCAAATTTTATTTTTAAAATTAACCTTCAAATAAATTTTAGTTTTTTTTAAGATTTTCCCAGACTTTATACAGAGGAAAATATTGAAAGTTGTTGAGACTGAACACAATATTAAAGACATTTGAAAATAAATAATTTTGATTTCATCACAAGAACAAATAAAAATTAAAGTTTCTTAACAAGAAACAAGTTAAAGTGGAAAATTCGAACGTGCCGAATTTTTTATACCCTTCAACTTTGCTTAATATGGAAAAATTTTAATTAAGTCATTAAGTCCTTATTATAAATAGACTTTTATAATATCATCTGTTGTCACTACCATAGCCCTTATATGAGTCAACATAGATTCTCTAGAGCTCTCAATATGCATGCAAAATTTTATTCAGATCATGAGTAGTTTTCGCTTTCACTAAAATAATACTAGAATAAATATAAAAGAGTAATAACTCGGCAATTTTTGGACCGATTTCAAAAATCTAGAAAAAAACAAAATTCAGGAAAAAAAATTAGCTATTTTTCTGCATCAAAATTTAGTCCATATATGTCATAGGAAATTTAAAATATCGAAAAATACATCTTTGCTCATAACTCAGAAACTAATGGACCGATTACTGTGATGTTTTCAAATTAAAAATTCTCTTCATTATATCCGAACTGATAGTAGCAAATATTATGCTTCTAGCTTAAATAGAACGTTAAGAAAAATCCAAAAATTTATTTATTTTGTCTTAAATTGTTTTTGTGTTCAATACTTTGTCCAACAACAACAACCACAAGGAATATAAAGAATTGTTAATATCTCGGCTATTTATGAACCGAATTGAACATTTTTAAAAATCAAAATTGGGGGAAAAAATTAATAATTTAACAACTAAATCCGCAGCTACCCCAGGTGTATCAAAAAAAAATTTTTGCCCCTATCTCGGAAAGTAATGGCCTAATTGGATTTATGTCTTTAAATGAAAAATCCACAAAAATATTTCTGACCCATTAGTTAAAAATTTAAGATTCTTACATTGATAGAATGGTCAAATTTTAATCATTGTTACTGTTTTCCGATAGTTATAAACAACAACAACCACATGGAACTAAATTTGTAAAGAAAGAATTTACCATATCTCGGTTGTTTATGAACCGATTTTGAAAAATGAAAAATATTTAATTCGGGAAAAAATGTTATCAATAGGTGCAATAACCAAGTCCATAGGTCTCATAAGGGGTGAAAAATAATCGGAAAATATGTTTTTGCCTATAACTCAGGAACTAATGGTCCGATTAACTTCTTGTCTTGAGCGCATAAATCCGCTGAATTATTTAATGAAAAATAGATCTTATAGAATCTTCAGAAAAAGAGAAAAAATTCGAACAATATTTGGAGGTACCTTCAGTTTACGGTTAACATCTGAGCCATTTATAATCCAATTACGTACGAAATGTCAAACTTATTATATGTCCTTCTGACCTAGTCAGGTGAAGAGTATAATAATATAAGAAACATTGTTTTAAACCCAGAGCGCTTTGTAGCTCTGTACTCAAATCATTATTTGTCGATTATATTATTTTTAAGTTCATTTGCACAAAGATTAAAATATTATTATTATTATTATTATTATTATTATTATTATTATTATTATTATTATTCCCTTCACCTCACAAGATCAAAAGGGTACATATAAAATGACCATTCTTTCTTTCATCGCCAGTGATTAAAACCTAAAAAAATATATTTTTGAGATTCCAAATCGACTTCTGTCGAAAATAATTCGGTAATTTTTTAACTGTTAGAGATATTCGTGTTGATTTGGAAGAGTACAAGCCCCAGCGAGGATATTAAGTCTCTGAATTGTGGGCAAAAATACATTTCCCGATATTTTGAAAACCCTATGTAAACTATGGAAATGAAACGGACTGTTACCATATTGGTTGCAAATACAATATTCATAGCATCAAGGAATTAAACAGACTAATTGCTTTTTAAAAAAAGTTTCACATACTGTGGACAATTTGAGAACCGATTTTCATAAAAAAATTTGGTTATAGATTTTGGACCAATAAAAATTTTATTTCAGACCAATAACTTCATTTTCTTTTTTTTTTTTTTCAATTTTTATTTTTTTTTTCAATTTTGTAAACTAGAGATCAGGAGATCATTTGTATAGGAACTACCTGAAATATTTTTAATCAATAACGCTACATAGGCAGACAGCTACATACAGGGATAACGTAATTCTTTCCGTGCATTAAAAATATCTGCACCAACCCATAATACCCCAAAAGCTTAAATGGTTCGATGAAAACGAATATTCATAGCTTTTAATAAGATGACATGAAATAATATTGGCATCGCCATTATGCTAAGAAAGAATGCATTGATAAGTAAAAACTTGGTTCATTAGTAATTTTTTCCATTTCACAATCCAATATTTCTGATTTGTAGAAAATATGCTCATCCTTCAGATATTACATTGAACAGGATGAGGATCCTAACTTCACGATAAAAATCGTAAAGGATTGTTTTTTTTGTAGCAGTGTTTTCAATATAATAACACCTTAACAAATCTCAATAAACTTTGATCGAAAGTACAGAAGGACTGAGCTAATATGACGCACCAAACCATCGAGACTTTTGACAAATTATTAAAAGCTTTTTTTGTTAAAAACGAAATACTTTCGATTAAAATTTAAAAGTTGTGAATTTAATTTCTTTGTCCTTTTGATATTTCTTAACTGTTTCGATAAAAAAATTAGTCTATTTTGATCACTATATGTTCACATTTGTTAGCCACTGTTCATGTATTTTTTTCTGATTGCATAATCTTAACTTGCTAAAAAGTCTAACTATTAACCGATAAATAAACACGTATGAGAAACGAGTTTAACCTTGTAAACATAGTAAATATGCAACATGTTGCTAAGTTCTTGCATGCAACATTATCACGATATCTTCTTTAGAATTAGTTAGCAACACATGAATCATAGAAATAATTATAAATAATAATAAACAAAATAAAAATTTAAGAAATTTTTACACAAGGAAACCATACATATGATCAGTCCAATCAAGAAATGATGTTAGATTTCTTTGTTGCTTTTGAAGGTTCCAGAACATTTTCAATCTATAAATTATTAAAATATGTGTGAATTAAGTTGAAATTAACAAAATAACTTTAATTTGTGTATATATAGGGAAGTTAAATAGGAATACAAATTCAACTCAGAAGAAGTAAATAATATAAGGAGTGAGTTGGAAAAAATTGTAAAATAGAGCCAACATCATCGTAGGTGGTTAGTGCAGATCTCTGTAACGCATAGATTGAATTAGTTACATCCATCTTAAAGTATTTTGATTGATTTGGAATCAATTTTAAGAGGTTTATTTCCCTACAGCCCTCATATAACCCCACTTTTGAAATTTGTAATTTATGTAAATCAAATTATGGTAAAACATGAATTACGCCAATTTATTATACCTTGTATTTAAGTGAAATATTTTCCTGCAAGGCAGATTGTAACAAATGGTATTTAAATAGGGCTTAGGCTGTAAGTCCAAAATATATCAGCCCCTATTTTGAAATACTTTTTAAAGCGTGTTGCAATATATGTTGTCATGATTTCGTATCTGTTCAAATATTCTGGTTCTTTAACTGTTTTTTTTTTCAAACATTTTTCACACGTCCACCGTGAAAATGAGTCCACTAAGTTAAAAAACCCGTTATGTTCAAATCTAAAATGGATGATCGACACTTTTAGAGTGAAATGTAATAACTTTATAACTGGAAAAAATATATATATAACTGGTGATCCTTAGCGAAGTGTTCTAAGACCGATATTTTACGAAATAAATGTGTACGATTTGAACTTATTCGAGGACCTCACAATTTCAACATTTACTGATGACTCGGGAATTATGAATTTCGTACCCTGAACATTTATTTCAGATGATTGAAAACGTGATTTAAGAATAAAAGTTAATGAACTGAAATCGACCATCGACCTTCGAAGAGAGTTATTATGTGACATAACTTGGTATTCATTTGGATAGGCGACTTATATGGCGCCTCTTTGTGGAAACCAAGAGTTTTAATAAGAAATCTAAAGCCTCAAGCTTACAAATATAAAATACGAAGGATTAAACGCAAGATAAGGAACGTATCTTATTCGCTTGCCTCAAGGACTTGTCGGAATTATTTACCGTCAGTTATCTCAGTGCTTGGACTATTTGGCAGGTTTAAAAACATTAATTGCTAAAAGTTCCTGACGGGAACGCAAATTAAAATTTAGATGCCTAAAAAGAGCACAGAAACTGAAGTCAAGTTTTCTAAAAGAAAATATTCTTGCGAAATAATGGATGGAGAAACGTATGTTTTGTTAGATTTTCGCAAGCTCGAAGAAAAAATGTTTTATTCCTGATGTTCGAGGGAATTTTAAAAAAGTTTGGAACTTTAAATCAGTCGAAATTTCCCGAAAAGTTCTTCGTATAGCATGCAATATGCGACAACACCAATTGCTGCAATGAGCCGAAAATTAAATCAGAGGCTGCTTTCATTCATTGGCATTCTGTCACTATGGTCCCTTTAGTGGTACAAGAACAATAATGTGGTACCAGGAGGGGTAAATCCTCCAAACTCCCCGGAGCTAAGATTAGTGGAGAGATATTGCGCTCTTATTAAAAGAGAATTGAAGAGCACAAAAAAATTATACAAAAGTGGTTAATTGTAAACGGAGATGGACTACCCGTTCGTGCAAAGTGACAGTTAATGGAAAGGTTTCCGAAAAAGGTTTAAAATTTCCTCACTAGTGATTAAAATTATAAAAAAAAATTTAATTTCAATAACAATTTCAGTCAAATAAATAAATTTAATCTCTAAGTTTAGAGGTTTTGTTTTTTTAATATTTGTATGTTAAGAATTTTTCGATCTCACCCCTTAATAGTTCAAAAGTTAAAGAATTTTTCCCTCAACAAAGTGTTTTAGAATCAATGTGCAACTTTTTAATTTCCGCCAAAAGTTTAAAGGCCAAAAACTTGACGGTTAAACTTTTTTGCGGTCTCACTCCTTCTTTATAAACTTCTTTATATTTTTTTCTTTTATTAAATTAAAAGTATTAAACAAATTAAATTAAAATTAAAGAAATAAAATTCAACAAGGTCAACAGCCATTAAGATGAAATGCGAAAATAATAAAATATAAAAAGAAACTCTAAACAGAAGCTAATTAAAGCTTTAAAAAATTACATCATCATAATCACCATCATTCACACTTGTTCACACTTGTGAAAACTTTAAAACTAAAAAAAACAACATCATTTGATTTATGCAACATGTCAAGATTTATACAAATCACGCCCGCCCCTTTGTACACCATATTTGTCACATATATGACCGAAAAGTTGGCGTTAGACAAGATCTGTGACCCTGTATTAGGAGATAAATATTTTGGAAGTATTAACATGATTTTTTTATTATATAAGAATTAAACTATGAAGCCTCAGTCTCGGCAACATCTTAGTAGTTTCTATTAAATAAAGTCTTAAAAAATTTCTAGATAACCAATTTAACAATTATGGTCACAATAGAGATAATACGAGTTTAATAAAATATAGAAAATCATCATCATCATTATATCGATGTCATCCCACCATCAATAATGGTTTTCCATATTTCAACAACAGTTTGCAACATTAATGGCGTCTACAAATTGTTTCTGAATGTTGCAATAACTTGTCAACTTTGTCAAGTGTTGCCAAGTGGGTTTGAATACAAAGAAAGCGCCAATTTTTGAAGTTAATTTTTTTTGTAGAAAATCAGCTGTAAATATTTTTAAAAAACGTTTAGCTCACATTTTTTAAAATGGGAAATTTTCTCAGAAGCTTCAAAATAAATCAGGCCAAATTTCACTAATCTCAGACTATTTGAAAGGATTTGAGTGAGCCAGAAACAGACAGTTGGACACAGCTAAATTTATTTAGATTTTAATATCATGCAAGAATTATTAACTGACAAAGTTGTCAAAATTGTTTGCATTAATTTAAAGATTGCTTCAGATATCGGTCTATATATTTTCAGGACTAACAAATAATCAGACCAAACTTCACTGAGCTGGAACTATTAGAGATTATCGATATATCGGTACATTTATTTTAATTTACTGAACCGATTTTGCTGGTTTTAAAATGAGAAAATTCTCAAGACCATAACAAACAATCAAGTTAGGATGGGGGTATGCAAACATCAGACAGACGGACACAGCTAAATCGATTCAGATTTATGAAAGTTATTCGTTTGAATTTAGAGGTTGCTTCAGGTATCGGTACATATTATTTAATTTATCGAACCAATTTTACTGGTTTAAAATAAGAAGCTTCTCAGACTAATGGTTAGGAAAGCTAAATCGATTCAGATTTCAATTTGATGCAATATATGGAGTCATAGACCATTTCTTCTTCTTGCCGTTATACATGGAATGATAAACTAAATACACTCTCTTTCACTACTTGTAATATTTATTTTCGTTATACTTTTGTGAAAAGAATTTTAATATTTGATCTTAAATAAGATCCATATAAATAAAGCTATTATTATTAAGTTTGTATATCATATGGATAAATATGTACTTCATTAAGGACTGTAAACAAATTCCCACTTTTTGAATCCAAAACACCCAAAATACCAAGTTCCCAAAATGTACTTCTTAAAAGTAAATGAGTCATTCTGTGGTTACAAGAGTTTTGATCCTTCACAAATTTTTGTAATTCTATAGCCTAAATATGTAGGTATATAGTGGATCATATGATTTTTTGTTATTATGGCAGATGATACCACCATTTTGAACAAAATCACAAAAAAAATCAAAATTTTTTTTTAAAATTTCTATTTTCAAATAATCTCACTTTGTATTGGATCCACATCCATGATTCTCGTCCAAAACTTGTTTAAAATTTTGCACAAAATTTAAAGCAATATTTTAGAAATTCGAATAACGCTAAACTGAGTCCACCTATTTGAAAAAGGGAATAAGTGTGAAAATAGGTAAACATTTTTCATCATTACAAATATCTCCTTAACTAAAAGAGATATACCAGACTTGAAAGCGGTAGGGAATTACAAGGACTATATTTGTGTAAAATATTTCTTCAATCAAATTACTATTGGGATTTTGGCATTTTTTAAAGAACTTTCAAAACCCGAAATAATAAATTTTGTAGGTCTAGCCCTTCGCCCCTTCAAAGTGCTCGAACAGATAGTCCACCTCCGTTTAAAATCTACCAAAATTTTTTGCCACCTTCTCTTTTAAAAATATCTCATTATCTCTCTATTAGCTTCGCGCACTTAGTGAGATTTCTGTGCTTTGTTTTTGGCCTCTAAATTTTAAGCAGCGTTACCCTGTCAAGAACTTTTTGAGTCTTGTATGTTTTTAAAATGTCTTTAACTTTTCGTATCAAATGAGCTAATGGGTCTTTATTCCTACCGAATGTGTTAGGTGCTCTTTTCAACGAACAAATTCTCCCGGTACTGTTTAAAAACTTTGGAAACAGTTGGACAGTAGACCTTTGAATGCTAGTTTTATAGGACTTTTAGTACGCAATATATTCTGGTCACCCATTCTAATAGACCCCTTTATAACATTTCCATTGATATACTTTATACGAAATACAATAAGATTTACGTTATCAAAACAATACATTTTCATTCACTAAACCCACCATGAAAAATGAATCTTAACCTCAATTTTAAAAATTATATATATTGCGATTTTGGTACCCTGCCAACAAAAAACAAAGTATTGCCCATCTTTGAAGAACCCGAAAGCGGGTGACGATGAGAAATATACAACAATTTGTGATTTGTTTAAAGGTGTGTTTTTTGGTTGTTCAGATAATCATAATTATGATGATAATAATGATAATGATTATAGTTATTGTTGTTGGTGGTGGTGGTGTTGGTGGTGGTGGATTTTGTTGGATTTGAAGATAATTTGTTGTAAATAAAATTTGCATTTACAATTGTGTAATCGCATTTAATCTTGACATTAATGCGTGAAAACAGCTCATGAATTGTTTATAAACAATTTTTTTAACATGATTTTTTTCAAAAAATTCTCATATGCATGAGAGTAATAATAAATATACGTATATTGGAACCATATTTATAAATATATAGAGTTTTTATATTCTTATTAAAAAATCAAAATCTTAAAAAATTAAATTTCATTTTTTTATTTTTAGACTGTCGAGAATCCACTCGCTCCAAGCGTGCCAAGAGAGTTCGAGCCCCCGAACCGGTACATTTTGAACCAGAACCACATCAAGATTTAGATAGAGAGGATAGTGGTAGCCAAGAAAAAGATCTACCCGAAATACCCACAAATTTCTTAAGCCCTTCGGTTAGAGAATATTTGGAATTGGGAAAATCAATACCAGGTAAGAGATTTATAAGTGGGATAAGTAAGCCACTTATCTTCAGTGATAAGACTATAATCTAAAAATAAAAAATTAACTCTAAAGTTCGCTGTTCAAAACCAAAGCAACTTTTAATAATTCGTTATATATCCCAAGCTTTTAGAGATCTTAGGGCTGATTTCTAGATCAATTTGAATAAACTTCGTTAAAATACATGTTTGCCAAGCTGCTGATTTTTTGGCAGTCCATTAGTTCCTGTTTATTTTTAAAGACTCCTGTTCAAATTTTCTAGCTTCTTAGAACCTCAGTACTCATTTTGACACTAGTTCGTATAAGATTCGTTGAAATAAAGGTTGGCCTAGCTTCTCTCTAAGATTTTTAGGCAGTCCATTTATTTCTGTTTAATTTTAAAGACTCCTGTTCAAACTCCCTAGTTTCTTAAGACCATAGGGACCAGTTTGTATAAGATTTGTTGAAATATAGATTTGGCTAGCTTTCGTTCCTAGTTTTCAAACTCTATAGCTTCTTCAGACCTCAGTGCTAATTTCGATACCAGTTTGAATAAATTTCATTGAAATAAAGGTTGGCCTAGCTTCCCTCTCTGATTTTTAGACAGTCCATCAGTTTCTGTTTATTTTTGAGGACTACTGTTCAAAATCTCTCTTTGTAGAATTCAGAGTTCGTGAACTGGTATGGTCCATCTTAGTGGTATATCTCACTCAGTATAGTGTAACTTATGGGTTACACTATTCTGAAAATAAAAGAGCCCATTTCATTTACTACATTTTCTCGATACTGTTACTGTACATTATTCAAATATTGTGGAAAAAGAAAAAATCTACTGACCAAGTTTTGTATTTATTTTATGGTTTTAAATGGACTTAAATAAATGTATATTTTTGCCAGATGGAAAAAATTATAAAACATATTGGAAAAAGTATAGAAAAAAAAAACAATAAGCTTTAATAATAATTGAGCCTTAAAAAAATTGACCCGAAGCAAATGAACATTTGTTTTGAATCCATTTAACTTGCTTTTTTTCTTTTATGCATCGTTGGGTTAGCGAGATAAAAGTCCCGATAGGAATCGTTAGATGAAATGACAGATATAGATTTTTGTATCTGAATGTAACCAAATCCCTGGATATAGAAAAAGAGGGAGAGAAGTTGTTTGTGGTCTTTTCGCAATTATATACATGTCTAAAATTAAATATGCGAAGCATTAAAATCCAACACAGTACGATCTTAATTATCGTATACTGGAAATCTGAGTTTCTTAATTTGAACACAGAAAAGGCTTCTAGAATAATGCTACACTTTACTTCGTTTACTCTCTAGGAAGAGCGCTCAGAAAATTGACGGCACTGGCTCGAATCTTATGTTCCTGACGGATCTGGCTACTGTTCAGCATAGGTCCTTTTAAAGTTACAACACAACTATCTTCAACCTACCATTCAGAAATTCTGGAGGCGCTACAATTAAATCGTCATTGAAACATCAGATCTATACAATGGTATTGTACTTGAGGTTCTAATACTGGACGATCGCTCGTAAATTCTGTTGTGCATAGATAATGGAACTGTCGAAGTAAAATCAATATTTAATATCAACATGAAGATGTTGATTTTGCATCAGTAGTCGAGGAACTGAAGGCCGCCAATGTATCGCAATGTTAAAAATACGCCAATATTAAAGCAAATAATAAGTTTACTGGTGGAATAATGAAGTTTAGAAATTAAGAAGGAAATATCTTAGAGCACGAAGAGCTTGTACGAGGAATCATATTACTTAGACAAGAGTTTTGGAAATCTAGAAAGTCACTAAGGAAAGCTAAATTGTTCCGCAATGAAATTGATTCGAACTTATAAGAGGAAGAATAAGATATTTGAGAAACCAATTTTTGAAAGGCTTGTAAAATGTATCTATGAATATGTTAGCTTGTAGCCAAATAAGTATGTAATATGTTAGCTTGTAACCAAATAAGTATGGCTTCCGTAGGTGAAATGAAACATAAACGCTTTTATAACTTTGAATATTTGAAACGTCGAAATTTAATATAACGCAATGAATCGCAGAAATGTAATTGATTCCTTGATTAAAATAATAGAGAACTACCTGAATAATAGAGTACTAAGGTAACACAGACGAAGGCACAAGAAACAGCTAGTACACAAGGGTCTGTAATGGGAGTATTCAGAATCATGCCGAACATAACAACGTAGTTCTCACACAACTTCTATATGCTGCCTCCATATTTGCTACAGTCATGCAATAAAGAGAGCTATAGATACCATAAAGGAAAAGTGTCGTGCGGACAATTTGGGTTTATCATATCATATTATCATCAGCACTTTAAATATTTGTAGGACTCCTATCTATAGATTTCCAAATCCTGGAGAAGAAGGAAATATGTAGCAGCTACAAGCGGTGAAATTAGGCAAGAGGTTAGTGGATTGAAAGATCACATGATAATATGCCATGCAAAGAAGCTATGGAAGTTCAAAATTGTACTTTAAATTTCCAACTGCATAAATATTGAACAGAATGTAGTGAAAACGAGGAACAATCTCAACAATGAAAGAAGCATGGAAAAGCCTGATAGGGAGAGGAAAGGATAAAACATAAGGATATAAAAAAAACATCCTAAACAATAAAATGCTGAACCCGAGCTAAGAAGAATGCATAGGATGGCTAAAATACATGATCTCATTAATTTCAAATAATATCAGTGAACTCGATAACCAGAACATCGAAATAAACCTCGACAAATTTGTACATTGGTTGGTCTGATATATAGTGTACCCATAATATTATACAGATCACTAGATAAGCCGATCATAAAATATAAGAGGAAATTATTTCCAGATAGGTTAGGGCATTAGTTATCATAAAAGCAATAAATCAAAGAAATACTGATATCAAAGAGCTTCATAGGATCATGTCTGACGTCAAAGAAAATATGAGTAACAATAATGGTTGTCCTAAAAGGAATACATAAATTGGAAAGGTCCGGACTGGACAGGACAGGTGGCTTTTACAATGACTCCAGTAAAAAATGAACCGTGGAATATTTTCTTTGTCTAATATTTTCCAATTAGCCCCATGTTTTGTCTAGTTGGCTTCGCATGTGTATGTTTGCAATTATTGTCGGTTGTTGTTGCATTTGTTAGTGTATTTATGTCAACAACATTAAAAAAGAAAACTTTTGTCTTGCGGCTGTAAATTTGGTGCTGTTTTTTATTTTTTTTTATTTTATCATCAACATCATCTAAGTGTAGAGCTGGTGTTTTTCCACCAAAACATTTTTCCTCCCACCAACAAATACGTTTGGAACGATATTGCAACAACAGAAAGTGCAAATCAATTCTTTTTAATTTGTAGATATATAGTTTTTTTCTCTTCAGTAAATAAATGCATTTTTCATTTACTCCACAACAAACGAAACAAACGAACAAACGCCTTCAATAAGGAGTTAAATAAAAAAAATAAAAAATTGGATGAACAGAAAAAAATGTTTCCAAAAAATGTTTTGGCTAAAAAATTTTTTACGACTGAATTTGAAGTGCATTCACTCGTAAATTCATTTATTAATAGACTTTATGCGATACAACGACAATATTGACAACAGCAATAACAACAGGCAGTCAGGCGACTGGTGCAAAATAGCAAATAACTAAAAATTTAAAGTCTATTAGTTGAAGTTTAAAAAAGAAGAAGAATGAATGCAGGATGAATGGATGGTTGGATGATGATGGTTATCGGGAATGAGGGTGTGTTTGATATGATTGTTTCTTTCCTTCTCTCTTTGTTTTTTCTTTTTTCTTCTTCTTTTTTTCGGGAGAAGTTTTTTTTAGTTCTTCTGCTTAAAATTCATAGTAAAAAATTGTTTTTACCCTGATTGTGTGTGTTTCTGTTTTGAGGTATATTTTTGAGAAAACTTGGTGAACATTTTTTAGTGCATTTTCCTTTTTTTTCATATCTGGGCAGGAGCAAAATAAAAAAAAAAAATTACGTAAATTCATCCATACACAATGCAAATGATGCATTTGACACTTTTATGCATTCAACATAACAGCAACAAATTGAGGTTTATTAGTATGTACGGATTGTTATTCCAACTTCTGTTGCAATATTATATAACCAAGAATGATAGAAATTGAGATGGGCCGAATCTGTAAATACCCTACAATGATAAGGTAAATTAATGTAAATGTATTTTACTTCTAGAGATAAACGCTAATAAGTAGTTTTTTTCTAGAGAGGAGGGATACACCCCTCTCGATCCTACCGAGAAACTGTGCAGATATGCCAAAGTTCCGTTTAGATTGAATGTAATCCTCAGATATCACATGGTCTCATGCTTCCATAACTTTTGAACCACTGAAGATATCTCAAGATCAAGTTCGGTTTAGACTGAATCGACTCCTCAGATATATGGTCCCATACTTTCATATCCGTTGTACCACTACCCAACCTGATCCTACCGGAAACTGAACAAATTCAGAATCTACCACCTCAGATATCGATTTTCTTTGCAAATAATTCCATAACTACTGAACGGTTAAGGATATCTGTATAATATTTTATATGATTTGAAGGTCAAAAGGGGTAAAACTGCTCCTTATTCCAGTGGAAAACTGAAATTTTGTCGGAAGTCGCTATTGTGGTTTTAACATTTTTGCATAAGGCAAGTGTCACTTCCCACACTGACCCTCCCGGAAACTGAACAGTTCCGTTTAATACCGCTTAATTTAAATCTGCCACCTCAGATATCATATGGTAGCTCAAAAAGACCTTGCTCTGCAAATAATTCCATAATGTATGAACCGAAGGGTATTTCCCTCTTTTATGCTACCGGGAAATGTAGACCATCATAATCTGGCCAACGTCGATTTTTTGGAAATATCGGAATATTTGTAGCTAATTCCTTATTGATCGACTTATTCAGAGAAAAGTATTTTCAAATGTTTTCTCGAAAAGGCCGAAAATAGATGGTCTAACCTATGTACATGCAGATTCGATAGAAAAATGTGACCTGTTTTGAATACGGGACATACAAGGTAACTCCCGAAACATAGTCGCAGGGATATATCAAGGATGTTTTCAGTAATTACTGGTCACATCGTGTTAGGATACAGGCTTTCCTTATAACACTTGAAGAAGAGGTATAATTTTATCTCCTATATAATTGTCCGGCCTGGACATCAAAAGGAATATATTTCTGATTAACTACATGCTAAACCTCTCCATGTGTAGTATTACTGGTTAAAGTACACGACCCACTTAGATATATAACAGCAGACAGGGAATGAGAAGTGTTCATTTGATCCAACAAAAAATATTTTCTTAATTTCATAACATTTGAACCATTAATTTTACATTGTTGGAACTGAAGATGGAAACTACTCTTCCTGATACAGGCGGTATACAGAGGCGATGTGCTGAAGTAACCAATTTACACAAATGTGATTGAAATCTAATTTTTTGATTTGGATGTACCTGTGAAAACAACTGATGCTTAGGGAAGTGTATTTATAAATTGACTCAAAATCTGTCAGAGTGCAAGAAGTTGTAGGGCGTTTATAAGATCTTAAGCAATTCCTTCGTTATAACATCAGGAATCAATTTATCTTATTTTTGCCACTTGTCATGGTGTAGGGTATACCAGAAACATGAAGTTAGTGTTCAAGTGGATTGTTGCTTGTTAACAGTCAACAGAACCAATTATGACGACTTGCAGGGGGTTTAAGAGGTGCAAATAATCAATGTATATAATTTTCTTTCGATTTTTTCATGATTTAAATTTAAATTTATAGTTTTTATTTTATCAACTTTAATTTAATGTTTTAAAATGTTTATTTTATTATTATTATTTTTTTTTTGCTTTTAGGTCGTCCTGGTGTTGATTATCCCATACTATCGGCTATTCCATATACAAATTTTTATTGTGATGAACAACCATATCCAGGATTTTTTGCAGATATGGAAACGAGATGTCAAGGTAAATGAAAAAAATAATAATCGATTAAAATATTAACCGAGTTTTAAGGTCTCTTCGTATTCGTTCAGATTTCTTTTAAGTCGTTTCTTAAGCTTCAAGGGATATGAAATTTATTTGATATGAATATTGAAAGTGTATGGAGCTAAGGTCAGTCAGAAAGGTGTGCACGATTATTGCTTGGCCAATTAATCCAGTCGTCTTCGCTCAAACCTTTAGTCAACCAAAAATTAGCATTAACTTGGCATCAAAGATATTCAGTTTCTTAATTGATTTCAACATAATATTTATCGACCCACAATTTTGTGAAAATAAGTAGAAGCATAGTGTGGTCTGTAAAGCAAGTGAATCAAAACTTTACATCCACTATTTTCGAACGGTCTTGCAATATTTGGCTGAGAGTTGTCATGATAAAAAGTTTCGGCTTTGTGACAGATTGAATATTCTGCTTTAATCTTTAATTGAATGCTTTACTTAACGTAATCAATTGCCTCTGCTTCTGATTCCTTGTGATCATCTGAATTGATTTCAACAACTCATAATACAAAACACACTTCCGATCTCACCAAATTCATAGCAATTACATGGCATTAGGGATATTCGGCTTGTCGGAACGACCAAAAGACTGTAATGCAGGCGAACCAAACTACTTTTGAACTTTCTGGCAAAATATGATGAGAGATAATGGTCTGGTGTTTTGGTAATCTGATCGATTTTTGATATCATATTCTTTTCAACCGAATCGGATTGAACGGTACGATGCGATTTTTAGCAGATTTCAATAAAAAAAAAAAAAATTTATCATACGATCCAACCGAATTAAAAGTTATGAACGAATTGAGTTAGACCTTTCCATCCAATTTCTTTGACAGAACGTGCAGTATATGACCGAGTGTCAAATATTATAGTTTGGTCATTGTTTTATCATGTTATGATAAATTCTGATCTCATCAAAAACAGAGCGTTAACTTGTAGTAATGGATTCTGGGATGTTTTAGTTGACCTTTTTTCCTGTAGCCATACATATCACTTTTTGCCCTTTCGATTATCGTTCAGAAATCACCACTATTGATGTTGTCCAAATAGACATTATTAACTTGTATACCCAATATATTAATTTTAATTATCGTCTTTTGTAATTTAACAATTAAAACTTTCTAATTAACAATTTTTTTATCATCCTAACAGGTTGGCATTATTGTGACATCGATGGACGTCAGGCATCATTTCTTTGTCCCAATGGTACACAATTCTCTCAGGCGGTATTTGTTTGTGATTGGTGGTTTAATGTACGCTGTGATCTATCGCCACGCCTCTATGCCATCAATGCCCGATTATATCAACGTCCAAAAGTTAATCCCACCAGACCACATCGTATTATAACAAAAGAATTAGTGGATGATATATTTAATTAAAATTAATGAAATATTTAATTGAATTTAATTAAAAAAAAAACTGTTTCAATTAAAATTTTATAAAAAAAGAAAGTATTTTAATAAGAAAAATAAAATAAAGAGTTCCAAAATTTTCCACATACAGTTGGCGAATAAATTTGATATGTATCTACATTTGCTTGTGACTGTATATAAATTGATTGATCTATGGGTGCATAAATACTGGTTTCTTATTACAGTGTTAAATTCTATTAGAAATCTATAAAAAAATGTAAATAATTTATGTGGATTTTGAAATAAAAACTGTATTTCATTCTTAAAAAATATTTTATATTAATAAGAATTATAAATATCATTATTTTCTCCTTTTATCAAATAAATTTTAAGTTAATTTTAGTGAAATATTCCTCTTTTTTATAACTAAATTAAAATTCACTTTATCTCGTTATTTGGAAATTGGAAAAAAATTATAAAACTTTTAAACTATTGGAGATGTATTTAAAGTAGTTAACTCGATTATAGTTGAAATGTTTTTGAATTGATTCGGATAATTATAGGTCCCCATCTGGACAGCAGGGTATTCAAAAAAAAAAAAAAAAAAAAAAAAAAACCGACGAAAACCATTTTCAAGTTATTTGAAATGTAGGCTTTTCAAAAAAACCGATTTCGAATACGGTTTTATAGTAAAAAATCGCTTAAATGTTTTTTGTTTGATTTTTATAAATTTTATTTAATAGAAATCTTGAGTTTTAACAATAAAAACATATATCGTGAATATATATGAAGCTAAATAAATAGAGAAAAGTTTAAAAATGACTTCTATTGAAAACCGATTAACCGACTGAAAAAACCGGCATGTCGAATAATTCGAAAAACGAAATTATTCGAAACCGATCGGGTTTCTGAAATGCAAAAAAAAAAAAAAACGGTTAACCGGTTTTTGAATACACTGATTGTGGTCTTATACAGTTGAATACCTCGGATATGTTGAACAACGTACCCACTCGCTCCTTGACCAAATGAGGGTCTTCAAATCATCTCAAAAACTCCTCAGCTATAATGAATTTTATCTCCAATCGTTCAAAAGTTTCGGAGTAATTTCCGAAAACATTTCATTGCGGTACCACTGTGTCTTGTCATCTTTACCTTAAATTAATTTCATTTTATTCGATTAATTATTTGTTTATGGAAATTTTAATTTTTATAACAGTTTCTTGTTTCTTTGGCATTTCCTATAATTAAGTTCAGTTAAGTTTAAAATAAATTTAAATACTTTGACATTCAAAGTAAAAAAAACTCACTTTTTTCTGTAAATACATTTTTTTAAATTCATTTATTTTTTGTAATTAATTTTGTATAATTTTATAATAAAATTTAAATAATAAATTTATGTTCAATTAGTTAAAAAGATTGTAATTTTTTATTTTTGACCTTTAACCTTTGTTAATAGGCCGTTATTTCTAGAAACGAAATTGCTATATTTTGAAGTGTTGAATCGTAAATTCTTTAAGGCAGATGACAGTGGTTCAGATCTAATTGAATTTATTATTAAAATTTACAAAAAATAATTATAATTTAATCACTTGTAATGAAATTTTGAACCCATTTCGGAACCTCTTCTATCAACAATATTATAATGCCTTCTGTCACTTTACTCCAAGCGCACACCTTTTTTGTGCTCTTCAATTTTTTAGAGAGAGAGAGCCCAATATCTCTCCGATGGCCTTAGCTTCGGGCAGTTTGAAGGATTTGTCTCTCTTGGTATAACTACCACATTATTGTTGTTGTACTATACAAGGGCTTATTTACTTGCCATATCAAGAAATGTTTTGGATAAATTTTGACTGCTTTTGTTCAACATGCATAAGAGCATCAGCAAAATAAAACGTTTGACCAGGAAGTGAAGAAAAATCTTCCAGGACCTAAACTGTTCTGCACTGTTCATGTCAGGAATTTCTTGTGTTTCGTATGTCTTTTAACCAGCATAAGCTATAACTTTTCTTATCAAATAGGCCGAGCACTCAACTAACCTGCCCGCATTATTAAAGGATGTATTGGGAGCTCTTTTGAAAATGCTTTCTATTATTTTTCTTTAGTAACCTCTTGTGCCCGAACCAGGTTTTCTATCAACTCTCAAGTTCTCCCGATACTGTCTAATAACAGTTTCACGGCAAGACCTTTGAATGAACTGGCCAACTTTTTGGACCATGTTTGGTTTTGTTGAATTTTTTTTTTTTAATTTTGTTAAAAGTTTTAAAGAAAAACGTGCGTTAAGAATTTTCTAATCCAACTCCTTACTAAAGATCTCGTCTAAATTTCATTGATTTCATTGGTCCAAGTTATTTGAAAAAATTTTGAGAATTAGTTCAGATGGATGAGGAAATATATATTAATGATAAAGTCATTTTCTCTTTAAAATGAAGAAAATACATTTTAGAAATTAGCCAGGGCAAGTGGCCTCAGTTAAATTTTATTTTATATTTGGCTTGGATGTGGTAAGTCCATGTTAAACGATGAGCTCAAATATTTCACTCCCACCTCCATTGGCTTATAGTAAATATAACATGAGTGAATTTGGAGATATTGACATTTATTTCACATTAATTTCATATTAATTTAATGGCAGGTTATGGCAATTCTAGTAACATCTTTGGTCGAACTTTAAAGTATATGCCCGATAACACCATTAGTTTCTTCTAATTTCGAGTTTTAAGATTTGCTGGTCAGATCTCTTTCACAAAGTTTTGTCTTCAGGATATACATTTTTAAGGTACGCTTTTTATGTTACCTGATAGATCCTAACGATTACAAAACAACAGACACATATCGTCCACATAATCTAAATTTAAAGTTCCAACTTGTTCACTTAAAGTTATCGAATGTATTTCGAACTTATTTACTTGTGGTTATCGAATTCACTTCGAATGATTTTGGGCAAAAATAAGTTAAATAAAATAGATGACAGGACACATCACTCTCGGATTCCTTTCACAATACTCTACGCTTCGCTCAAAAAATCTGCCGTGTTTTTTTTATTAGTCGCACTACGCTACAGGTTCTCTATGGAGTTTATGAATGGGATTTCCCCACACGGCAATATACGTTAAATCAAAATGTGCTTCAGTTTTTTTGAAGAACATCCCGAAATTTATGAAGCACTTACATTACAAAGACGTTGAAATTTTGGTCGATTAAGGGTTTCTTGTTCCGAGTTAAGCCAGTTTCTGCATTTCACTAGTTGGTTTGATAAAAAGTGGTTGGTTTGATAAAAATGGATTTCATCCTTCTCTATTCCATATAGAACAGATACAGCAGTTGTTGTTGTAACACTAAGGATGAATCCGATAGTTCTTTATTGAACAGCTGTACCGAACAGCTGTAGCTGGATTGAGAATCTTTGGCCTAATGTGACTCGGGTCATTCCGCGAGTTCCGTACTGCCGCATTTTTTAAGACGGATTATTATTAGTGTGGTTCCTTTACCAGTACTTCGTATAGCCTCTAATTCAATGCGAATTTCTGGGACAAAAAGATGATGTTCGCTTGCGATATTAATGCCTCTACGACACTATAAATCAATATCGCATAAATATTGCTTCATTTATTGCTTATAACCACATGATCTAAACATTTATCCAATTTACGGATATAAGATTGTTCGTAATGCTCACATCAATCCCAAATGTAGATGAGCGAAATTCGGAACATTTTCGGCTCCAATATGTTTACTGGATACATGCCCCTCGAATTCCAGAAAGTATGGATGATTACGCATTGTTTTTGCATGTAGCGCTACTGTTCCGATTTCCTTTAAACATACTGCACGGAATTCGGTGTAGAAAAGTGCAAGAACTTCTTTTCAATTTATTACTCTCAAACATACCCCGCGAACTATCTCAGATGATGGAGAATAAATTCCAGTAGTTCAAACTTCTGCATATTTTAGCTATTGCAAGCACGGATCCCTATGTTACTACTAAAGCATTCAAGTCTATTTAAAAGCTCCCAATGAAAACAATAAATCATGTTTTTAAATATTCATTTTGAAAAATGCTCCCTAAAATATACTTTATTTTCTATCTGAAAATCTTTAGACGATCTTTAAACATGACATGGACTGGTAGCATTTGATATAACGGAATTTGCGGTGAATTTTTATTCAACACAATTTTTATTATCATTTATTGCTGTTGAGGAGTGTGTGTGTGTGTGTTTGTTCATGTTTTATTTTTCAACAAAGAAACGTGTTTGTTCATCATTATTCACATATTTTGGGCCTTTTCTTTGTTTTTGGTTTCATTATTTTTAAATCAATCAATTTGGTTTTTCAACAACGAAACCGTTTGGTCTCAATCGTTTTATAAGCACGAAACATGTGGTCAAATTAAAAATCATTCACAATATACTTTGAATCAAATGTTTAATAGGCAATAAGCATGAGGCTCAATGGTCTAGGGGTATGATTCTCGCTTTGGGTGCGAGAGGTCCCGGGTTCAAATCCCGGTTGAGCCCGTTGACTTTTTTTATTTCATTAATATTATTTTTAATATAATATGGCCTGCCTTGAGTCTGAATGAATATTTTGACTATTCTAAATAGATTTCTCTCTTCTATCGGAATAATTTTTCAATTGTGTAAATTCCTTGAGATCGTTTGACCGGAATTCATCATCTTATACTACAAAACTCCCTTGTGTTCCCATCAAATACACATCACTGCTTTAAGATTATGGTAATTTATTTTCAGTGTTGATTTGGCTAGTGGGTCTGGCTTTATTTATGATTTTCCGATTATTGTGAACGTTTCTCTTGGCTTCAATTCTTATGGTGACCGACTTCTTGTTTTGGAATGTATTCCAAACTTTGTAAACGTTTTTTTGCGTCACTCCAAACTAGGGTTTCACTTTTCCCGGGTTTTTTGTCCCGGAAAGTTTAGTAAAAGTATTTGTCATTCCCGAAAATCTCTTAATAATAAATTTAATAGTACTATTTTTATTAATCCGATTTAGATGAGTTTTGATCTGAAGATGTACAATATGGTTAAATCAAATATCAGTCCATAACTAGTTTGCTAACGAAGCGATATATAGCAGTTTTTAATTAGGAAACCAAACAATCTGGACAAATTTCATTGAACTGTAATATGATTCCTTCTGAACTTAATTTATAAATCTGGGTAGAAATTTCCCAAGATTAATAAAAATAAATTCTCCGGGAAAATCCCAGAAACGTTTTCCCGTGGAATACCTCTACTCCAAACCATAACACAAGTTTGTTTTTGCATCTGTCAACAATCTGCACAATTTTCAAAAACAAGTCTTTCTTAAAAGCTACCGATATTTGTAGATCCATCTTCTTGGAATTTGGCATGTGGATTTGATATAATATATAATTTTGTTGAGAGAAATATAAATAATGATTGTTTGTTTTATGAGCATCATAACCACATTTTGACTGTACATTTCTATGGGAGCTATATGAAGGGGTCTTATGTAAGAGCCATAGCAAAGTATGTACCGATATTGATCAAATTAATAATAAATCTATATTTGTTTTCTAAAATCAAAACTGTTTTCCGACATGAAGCCTTATATGAGAGCTATAGCGAAATATCGACCGAGATAAATAACATATTTCGAATTAGTTAGATAAACGATTGTTTCGAATTTCAAAGGGAATTGGTTCATATTTAGGAGTTTTATAAGCTTGATACTATATATCAGAAAGGGGCCTTATATGAGAGCTGGGTGCAATAATGGCTCAAGCACAATTTAGTAAATTATTAAATCAAAATAAATATATGTTGTAAGTTATATAAAATTATCTATATGATACACTAATTTTGGGGTGTATCAAAATTTGGCATATTTTAGCCTTTGATTTTTTCAATGATGAAGTACAAACAGCTGTATGTTATGTTCAAATCCAGTTTATGTTAAAATCTTATGAAGAGATCTTTTTTTGAGGTTGTCTCAGATATCGGATTATAATTTTTTCGCTGATGGACCGATATAGCTGGTTTTAATAAGGAAACTGCTTAGAACAACAACAACAAAGAATTTGATCAAGTTTCATTGAATTCGGACAATTATTCAAGTCGTGAGAATGTTTCCAACAGAGAGTTGGAGTATAAATACTTTGTGGGTCTGAAATGGTTCTTTCTTCGTGTTACATACAGAATGACAAAGTTAATATAACCTCATCACCATAGTGGAAGGCGGGAAGATAACAAAAACACAGATTTATGGAAATATTTTCGAGTGTGAAAATAGACAATATTTTTAAAAGTGAAAATGTCTCTTCGATAAGTTATTTTAATAATTTATCTTTGAAAAAGATCATCATGCTATTGGATGGATGCAATTGTATCTTATTTTTTTTTATAAAAGAACAATAAATTTAACGAACCATGTTTTCACCAAAATACTGCAAGAGGCTCAATGGTCTAGGGGTATGATTCTCGCTTTGGGTGCGAGAGGTCCCGGGTTCAAATCCCGGTTGAGCCCAAATTTTTTTTCTTTAAATATATTTTTGTTTAAATATTTAATATTTACGTTAGTGTTCATTCAAAAAGTCGATTATTTTTAGAAAACCGGTTTTCGAGTTATTTGTAAAATGGGCTTTTCAAAAAAATGCACTTTTATGTCAAAAAACCGATTAACCAGTTTATTGTTTAATTATAATAAATTTATTATTTGTTAATAGAAATTTAGAGTTTAATCTATTAAACCCTATTTCCTGTAATGGCCTTCATTTGGAATAGTTCCATCATAATCAAAATGTGTATATAACGCCCAAAATGTGGACTATAAAAGTTTTATTGTTAGTGTTTTGTGGCATCATAACTAAAATAAAGTATCTAGATTCCACGGTTTTATTTAATTCCAATTTTTTTCTTTACAGAAATTTTTTATTTAATTTCAGAATTAAATAAAATTATAGATTTATATCACTTTATTGCAGAATAGTATAGCCGTCATAATTTAAAAAAGTCCGACATAGTAAAATCGTTCAGAATATGATGTTTAAGATTACAGGACTTTGCAAGGCGGAATGTATAAAAATGAAGCTGAATAAAATAGTGAAAAGTTTAAAAAAGACTTCCATTGAAAACCGGTTAGCCGACGGAAAAAAACCGGCATGTCGAATGATTCGGAAAAAAAATAATTGAAACAAGTAGTTTTTCTGAAATGAAAAAAATTCGGTTAACCGGTTTTGGGTTCAATTTTTGAATACACTAATTTAAATCTTTTTTTATCTCAAAAAAATCTATATTCGGCTATGCCGAATCTTCCATACCGTCCACTATAAATGCTTAAGAAATAAAAAAGTTATGTTTTGTACATGTACATTATAGACACATACATATTTACATATACACTCACAAACGCGTACAGTATATGAATATATTTCTTATATATAACAAAGAAATCATAGTTATATTTTTGGATATAACATTTTTTCTACTGAACCGATTTTGATGATTTTTAGTTTAGTAATCTGGTATATATTTGTTGATATTATGGTTAATTATTTTAATTAATTTTATTCTAATTTGTCGATTTATAATTGATAATTTTATGAAAGTTCTACGCCTTAAATTTAGAGGTTGTCTCAGATATTGATCTATATTTCTTAACATACTGAACCGATTTTCCTGATTTTAAATAGGAAACTTCTTAGGACTATAATAAATACTAAGGCCTCAATTTTATTGAGCTCTGTCAACTATTATGGATTTGAGCGTGTCAACAACAGACAGATAGACGGACATAGCTAAGTTGACTCAGATTTTGATGTGATGCAAGAATATATACATACATTATGGCGTCTTATTTGATTCCTTCTTAGCGTTACACACGGTATGACAAAGTTAATATACCCTTGTTTATTTACTTTGATGGTGGAGGGTATAAATGGAAATATGAATTGAAAGCCCTCTTTTATTTAAACAATAAAGTTCAAAAATGAATAATTATATCATTAACAAAATAATTATAACTTCACTGTTGATAAAATAAGAGACTGAATTTTATTTGTTGTTTTTCTTGTAAAATTTATAAAATTTTTTAAACTCAAGAAAACAAAAGAGAAAATTATAATAAACCAAACATTTGACCTCTGACCACCTGTGCGGGTATCGCCCCCTGAATGTTGGCGGTTAGCGATATAATGAAAAGGTGGATTAAATGTTTATTATAACAAAATAATATTTAATTAATCTTTTTCATTGTTTAGTACAACAAAAGTTGTTGTTAACGGTAACAACATTTAGTGATTAATTGTGGCAAGAGATTCATTTTGGTTTTCGTTTTACCAACAATTGAGATGGTAAAAACGGGGGGGAATCTTTAGGTCTATACAAATTTCTTTGATTTAACACTAAAATAACCAGAGAGGGACCAATTGTAAACAAAAACGTTGGCGATTTTTGAATTTCGTACCCAAGATCCACTCCCCGACCCCAAGAGCAATATTTCGTAGTTCTCCAAATATTCAGTAGTTCCAAAGTTACAGAATTATTAAAAGCGTTTTGGGACCACAATGGTTAGTTAAAATAAATTATATTAGATGTCCTATTTTAGCCAGCTACTTCGATATTTGAAATCAGCCAAATCGATGAAGAGGAAATAAGTTATATACCGATATCTGAATTAATTCATAAAATTTGGAAATAATTATGTCTGAAATTCATGAAAATTGGCATTCAGATAGCAACTATAATTGACAATTTTGAGAGGCAGTAAAATCCCAATAAGGTCAAAGGATGCTATATGCTAAATATAAAGTAGATATTGCGCTCTCAAGCAGTAGGACTGAAAATCTTAACTCAAGATTTGTATCTTAAAAATTCAATGTTACATAACGATATCAGAAAATTTAATCATTAACCTGTTTCAGAAAGATGTCAGAAAGATATTGAATGGCTTCCTCTTCGAAAACAAAACTCCGAAATTTTCTGGAGCATCACAGAGAATCTGAAACACATATTTTTTAGAAGAAATCATATAATTCCGCAAAAAATCTACATTAATATCCATTTCAAATCTTTGAAAAATCACTAAAAATTGCAAAAATCACGTTCCTTAAGTCTTAAGCAAATCCTGATAGATGAGGTCGGAAACTTAAAACCCGTAACACTAAGGTCATGCTCTGTTTTTATAGGATAAGAAGAAAGTTTTGAATAGAGGTTTTGAAATTGTAAAGAAAACTTGAACATAATCATCCATAATGACCATTCGGCAAGATGCTTCAAGATCGGTAAAAAACCAACACTTACTTGGAATTCAGAAATCCAAAGCTTTCGGAGAGAAAAGCTCCTAAAAATTAAACATGCAACACAGTGGTTTGAGATGCATTTTGTTGGGAAAATTGTAACTACGAAATCCTTATATAAGAAGCTTAAGATGATTTGAGGTGCAAACGTCTCTAGGTGGTCAGAAAAAAAGATCTTCAAACATAATTTACAAAACAGGGCTCTATAATACTCTATATTTGGAGGGATCAGATGGGTCTTTAGTATTTTGAGCTACTGAAATTGGATCAAATGATAACAGCGAAAAAAAGCAAAATATTCTACCAGACGCACAAAATTACCCATGTGAACATTTGTCAACATGTTGCTAATCGGTCAAAAACTATTTGGAAAACTATAGATGTGAAGTTTTGGTTCATTCGTCTTATAAAATTCGTCTCTTCTAACTTTCAATCGTTTCGATATATATTCGGAATATAGTTGATGAAATAAGATTCACTTTCTAACAGGGTAACATACTTGATTCACTTGATTCCTTTTTTGCCTCAAAATCGGGGATCTTTTGGTGGAAAATTCACGATTTTTGGTATTTGTTTTGTAATTTTTTCTTTAACACTTTTGAGGCGTTTTCCAGTTGTTTTGCAGAAGTACATGATTTTAGTAATTTCAGGGGACGGTAAGTGGCCTCCTTAACATGATAATCTCATTTATGAAATTTATTTTTTATACACCAAAATTTCGGTTACGATTTCACTTAAGGAACCAAAAAAGTCCTCACGATATTTTTATAGTTTAAAGAATATTTAGACCTAATTTTATTAAACAAACTAATTTTGAATCGAAATATTGGGTATTTGTTGGGTATTTTGGAATAGAAAGTATCAAAATTTACTTTGGTCTAAATATCTCTTAAACTAGTGGAGATATTTCTCACATGTAAGCGTAAAATATTTTTTTCAATCAAATCATAAATAAAATTATGGCGATTTAAAAAAAATCATACCCGAGATGCTTAACTTTCGAGATCTATTCCCGATTCCGGTACTTAGTAGAAACATGTTCTCTTCTATATCAATTGGGAAATATCACAAAAAATAACCACTTAAAAGTTTCAGAATCATTTCCGAAAAAGCATTTTGGCAACACTGTGCTCCAGCAAATTCTGCATATTTTTTTGATATATCAAGGAAGAATGATCATCCCAAGGTATATATAATTGGGAAAATATTTTAAACTTTAACATATCAAGTGCTAAAGTATTTTACAACTGATTAAGGACAGGAAACATTTTGAGCGACTCCCGGGTATGATTTGCGGTTTTGTTAATTTTCAGAAATTACAGAAAAAAAACTTACCCCTTTTTATGGGAGTTCAAAATTTATAAACTTCTTACCTGAAAATAAAGAAAAATTATAAATTTAAACCTCTGGTATTAATAGTGTTAAATAAAAGGTCAATGTTAATATTAAAAACATCAAAGACTGATTTACATTTTTGAATAATTTTTTTCTTATTTGACGTTTCAAATGCATTTAATGAAGATTTTCTGATATGAAAAAGAAATACAGTAAAACCATCTATAACACGTTTAATTAAGTGAAAAATTCTTAACACCCGTTATACCTTAAAACTTTTAACTCAAGTATTATTTAATTTGTTGTGATCCAGTTCCATTGTAAAACATGTCAGTTTCTATGTTTAATGTCAAGCAAATGAATTGAATCGTGAAACAGATTAAAATAAGTGATCAGAAAAAGGTGCATTTAAAGTTATTAAATATTTTCAATAAAATTCAACTTGATCCTACAAAAAGTTGATTGAGCTTTCAAAGGTCTGTCGTCAACTGTGTCAAACTTTCAAAGTTATTAAACATTGGAAGGGAGAACTAGAAGAGAACCTGTTTGAGATTCTAACGCATGAAAAGTAGTTCGGTGAGCGCAGTGCTCGGACGTTACGAAAAGTTAAAACTAATGCAGATAAAAGAGCATATAATTCTCAAAAAGTACCTGACAGGAAGGCTGCTTGAAATTGATAGGTCTAACATATAACGAAAATTGAAGTCCAGTTAAAAAAATATTCTCTGCTGCATAATGAATGATATGACGTATTTTCTGACAGATCTTTCACAACCTCCAAAAAAATCCTTCAAATTGTCCGCAGCTAAATCCAGTGAAGAGATATTGGGCTCTCATTAAAAGAGAATTGAAGGACACAAAACAGATGTTCAAAAGTATGGTAGATTGAAAACGGAGATCAATTAAGTCTTCCTGCAAAGTGACAGCAAAAGCTCTATAAAAGTGTTAACGGAAGGGTTTTCGAAAAAGGCTCAAAATTTCATCATTAGTGATTAAAGCTATATTCGGCTATGCCGAATCTTCAATAGTCTCTAACACAAGTGTCTACGAAATAAATAAATTATGTCTCGTACATGTGTACTCACATATACATTCACAAACGCATACTGTATATGAAAATATAACTAATTAAGAAATCTTAATTTGTTAGAAATTTAGCTATATTTTTTTTTCTACTGAACCGATTTTAATGATTTTTGGAATAGTAATGAGGTACATATTTTTTTGATATTATAGTCATTTATTTTAATTAATTTTATTCTTATTTGTCGATTTAAAATAAATAAGTTTACGGAAGTCCTTCACTTTAATTTAGAGGTTGTAGCAGATATCGGTCTATATCTCTTAACATGCTGAATCGATTCTGCTGATTTTAAATAGGAAACTTCTCAGGATCATAATAAATCCTCAGACCAAATTTCATTGAGCTCTGTCAATTATTGTGGATGTGAGCGTGCCAACAACAGACAGACAGATGTGATGCTAGAATATATACATACATTATGGGGTCTTAGATGATTCCTGCTTAGTGTTACTCATGGAATGACAAAGTTAATATAACCTATTCATTACTTAAGGTGGTGGAGGGTATAAGAATAATTTTAATCAATTTAATAAAATAAAAAATATAAAATTGCCAGTTTAGTAAGTTCATTTTAATATTTGTTATTCATTTATATGTATGTTAAGAGTTTTTCGATCTCATTCCATACTTAAGCGTTATAAAAGTCAAAGTAACAAATATAATTTGCTCTAAATATTGCTTAAACTGTTAAAGACATTTCGCGTTTTTTACAGAGATTTTTAAAGACTTTTTATTTGTAAATTTTTTTAGGCGCACATCTGGACCCACAAATCACTTGGAATGCACTGGCAAGTCCATGTGAAATTTCACAAAGAATATTTTGGAGTTTCAAAGTTATAGAATTTAGTTTCAAAAACCCGTTTTGGCACCATTGTACAGTGTTAAGGGGTATGATGCTTACTGTTATACCGTGTTATATGAGGTTTTACTGTATGAATTCAAATAAAATTCTAATAATATTTTCAATCAATTTCTATGTAGAAAAATTAATTTTCTTATGCCTTTGACTTCATTTTATTTAGTTTTATTTTCTTACTTTCACATTTTTTATTATTTTTTTTGTGAAATTTATTGAAATCACAGATTATTGAATTCAATTATAAATAGTGAATTTGCAATTGGCCACAATTTGTTTGAAGTTGTTGTTTTTTTTTCTATTTTACAATTTGTTGCAACTTTGTTGTTTTACGTTTTAGCGTTTTATCTGGTGTTGACAACTATTAATAAACGATAAAACAAAAACAAAAAATAAATCAGCAACAAATAAAAAAAATTCCAATAAATCGTTTTTCTCTTTGAAAAAAAGTTTAAATAAAAAAATCAAAAACAAATGGCGACACAAAGAAAAACTTATTTAAAAAAAACTGGAAAACTTAGGAAAATTTGCATTTTATAAATTTAAAATTTTTTTTATTTCATTTATTTGTTATATAAAATTAGAGTATAAAATATCGATAAAGCATAAGGGAAGGGCAGATCATGAGGAAATATTTGCTCATGGTAAAATATGGACACTCCTTTTGAAAAATTTGAATACAAAAATAAAGAATTTAAGTCTTTGAAAAAAAAATCACTTAAAAAAGTTGTTTCTATATAAACATATGAACACATAAGTTGTTCAGATATTATAAGTCTGTGCATATGTGTGTAACGTAAAGTCACTTTTTAAGGTGATTGAACGTTATTCGTCCGTCCATGTTCCAGCTGAACCGATCTTAATGCAATTCAGCATTATTATAATTGATATATTTTCGAGTTAATTTGAAGGATAACAGGCCCAGTTGGACAGGGTAATAGAGGGTTGCAACACAACTTTATACTGAGTGTTAGAATTGAGTGTTTTAACTGAGGCGATCTCAAGTAGAATTCCGTAATTTCCGTTTGAACCGATCTAAATAAAAGTTGGCACAGATATAACTGACTTTATTCCAAGGATTACAGACCACCAGTGGGACTGGGGTATAAAAGATGACCTTTCAAATTTAATCAGCTCGGGTAAGTTGATTTTTTAAAGTTTGGACACCAAATCATTTATCACATAAAACGTATAAAAATCAATGTGTATGTGCAGCTGCGGATAACGACCAATTCGCTGAGGTATTAGAGATATCGTGATGTTTATTTTACCGGCGGCATGACCGCAATTATGTCTCTAACAGGAGCGTTCACAATTTCGAATATTGTAAGGAAATGACCGGAACATCATTAAGTAGGATGGGGAAACATTCGAACATAGCACTGGTCTAGGTTCATAGGACAAATCAGATCAACCTTGAGCTATTGTTCTGACGAAAAGAGGGGCGAAACTTACAGATGAGGACACTGATTGTCTGTATATTTTATCACACTCCGCTAGTTAGAAACTTATGAATGACGAGCTTTATGCTATAGTACAATGGAACAATGAGTCAACGTGCTTGCTTATCAAAATGATATGGTAAAAATTGAATGGAGTCAGTACAGCATTTCTAATAAACATTTAAAATTCCTTTTTGAGAGACACAGTTCCTGTAGAATACATGCAGCAGGAATAAATTATCGTTCAAACGATTTTACAGGAGTTATCGGAATGAGGAGAATGAATCGATTTCTCATATTTTTTGAAGTTTGTTTAAAACTCTGAGGGATTTGGTTACTACTGGTAACCATCATGGAACCATCTGCATATGCGTGTGATCACTACTTAGGACACTTCACAGTTTCTGTGAACTTCATGGTTGGACAAACTGTATCACTCCTCAATCTTCTTTTACTTCCATTCCATATTATCAATCTGGTCAACTGTTATTTTTCGAATAAATACTGTTACATTTAAAATCAACTGAAGTATTTTCTTTAATGCTCTCGGTTCTGCTTGCAATTCCTTTTTTATAAAGACAAAGATACAGTTTAGAAAAAATCAAAAATTGATTTTTCTAAATTTCTACCTCGAAGCAATATAATTTTACGTCTTCGAATTCTGGAATATTGCTTGGTGGCCGCTGACTCTATAGAGTCTATATTCAATCAATCGTGAAATAAAATTTTGACATTTTTTCAACATTCAGGTTGACCAAAATGGAGGTCCACTACTCGCCTTCTGGAAATCAATTGAAAACACTTTAAGAATGTCCTTGTAAAATATTCAGTAGTTCCAAAGAGAGATTTGTTAAAGAAAACATGATTTTCGTACCACTGTGTAGTGATTAGAACTAAAAGTAATCTTTTTACCGATTCCATTCTGACATTTTATAAATTAAATAACGGTTATTGACCCTTTGTTTACATTAACTTTGTCCATAATTCAATTTGTATCATAATAAAGTTGTTTTTCAAAAGAGAGTGTAAATAATTATAAATTCATTAACATTAAATAAAATATTTTATGTAAAATTTAAATAAAAGTTCATTTTAAAAATTACAATAAAAAACAAAAAAACAAAAGTTTATCCCACCAACACATCGCATTTAAGCCATAAATTTCATTAAAAACTTTCAGTCATTTTCTACATTTTTCAAAATGGAGTTTTATGACATTGAAAAGATGAAAACAAAAAGCAAATAAGACGATAATTAAAGAAAACAAGTTTTGTTTTTGTAAAGAAATTGTCAATGACTTTAAGAGAAGAAAATAAAAAATAATATTAAATAATAATAAACAAATAAATGACATTCAAATGGGCGAGTTGATGCATTTTTACAACGGTTTATTACACAAAATGCATTTTACAATTTAGTTGAAATAAAATTGAAAATTAAATAATATTATTTCACAGACAAAAGATCATGAAGAGGGTCAGCAACATGTGAATATGAAATGTAAAGAAATTTTGTAAAATGAAAAAACAAAAAAAAAAAAAAAAGTGCAAGTATTTTGCTATGGATTACAACAAGTGGTCAAGAGGTAGACAACAGATGCCAACCTCGAGTTAACCTCAACACGTTTACGATGAAAAACAAAACAGCATTTGGATTAAAATGCTTTTGAAGGGGGCGACAATCAAAGTAGCAACATAAACGTCATTATAATTCGCATAATTTATGAAAGAAATTTAATATAAACAGATTGATAAATTGGAAAGAATGTGGGAGACGAAAGACTTAAATACAGATTCAAAATAATCCTGGACCACAAAGTTGATAATAGATTTCACTATAATTACTTAACAACAGTGATTATTTAGTAGAGACATAAATATTATACAAAAAGTATTTAACGTGAGATCTAACCTCACTGTGCGCTCCGCACAAGTTGAATTCACCTACCAAAGCCCCAGATACTGCTAACTTTTACACCAACTCGAAGGCATATGTTTAAACATTCCTCCCGATCTTTGAGCCCGGCATACAATTGAAAATGCGACTTCAAACTGAGACTAAATATGTAGACTCTTCATGACATAAACTGATGTAAGGCCACTACAACAGTCAGGTTAGAAAGTGGCACCAGAAGTTAGTCCCTGGTCAGATTTCGTAATTAACTCGACTACTAATGGCTGAAATCCAGACAGTTCGGTACTATCTGTAGCGCACCGCTACAAATACCAAACATACCGCTTATCTTTCACATGACACCAGTAGTGCTACATCATGTGAAAGATAAGCGGCGATGACGAATATAGAGAGATATGAAATACCAGAAAACAGCAGCAGCAAATTATAAACAACGAAATGGAGCCAAAATTCCATTCCAATTCAGCCATCAGTTCCAAAAATTGCCAACAACTTTCCGCAAACTGAAAACAGACAACAGCAGAGGAGTGATCACATATTGGAGTTGTATTAAGTATTCCTCATATTTCTCCCAACACTAACTCCGCTATCAAAATCGCTCAACCTCCCAAATGATCGATCATCCAATAAAGCCCAATTGAAATCCCATCCCACTTGTGTAAAAAATGCATACCTTTGCCCGGAATCCTACCAGAACTAGGTCACCTCTTCTTATTTGATTAATAAAAAGCATAAAGTAGGTCTTGCAAAAATGCATCATTAATTGAAATTAAATTTAAACAAAAAATTAGATTTATAATTTATAAACTTTTAATTTGCATTTTTCCATAGAAAAATTTCTCTAACGTAAAAATACATCATATAAGTGTAAATTATGTATGATTTTCATGTTTATTATGAATTGTATGTACAAAATAAATTGCAATATTTTTTTGCAATTATTTTTTTGTTTTATTTTTCTGTTTCATATAAATTTTACTTTATCTTTAGAGTAAATTAATTAATTCACTGACATGTGTATCATCATCACCCATCATGCCCACCATAGCAAAATATTATTTATCCAAATTGTATTCCATTTCCAATTTTTTCTCACTGTATTTTATATCGTTATTCATGAAATTAAATGCAAAATGTTGCATTTAACAATTCACAGAGATAAAGTAGTAGAAGAAGAAGAATATGCAATAATATAAAAACACTTGTGTGTATATTGCAACGTAGAATGCAACGGTGCAAATGTATGTAGTCAGAAAATGCATTATTGGTATTACGTTTGATTTTCAGGTTGCACAGTGATTTCAAAACGTTTTTTTTTTTTTTTGAAAATAATTCTATAATTTCGAAAGAAGTGAATATTTTTTTTAAATTAAATTTCTCATAATTCACGGGTTCATCGAGAGTCCAGAAGATGTAAGGTGGACCTCCAAAGTTGCTCACATTTATTTATTAAACGATTTGAAAAGAATTCTAATTTTTTGTGATTCGATTAAAAAAGCTTTATATCAGGACCCAAGAACTATTTGATTTTTCACTTTTTTGAAAAAAGTGAGACTTAAATTATAAATTAGATTCAACAAAACCCAACCTGGTCCTACATAAAGTTGGCCAAGCAGTCAAAGGACTGTCGTCAAACTATTTCCACAACAGTGATAAACTTTTCCATTGAAAGGAAACCTGGTTCATGCAGAAAAAATGTTCCACATGATGTTTCTAAAGCAAAAAATTGAAATCATTTTCAAAAGAGCTTTCAACACATCCGTTAGGAATACATCTCGGTAAGCTCAGCGCTCGAACTATTAAATGCGATAAGTTAAAGCTAAAAGCCTCTAAAACTTTCAGACAAGAAAGCTGCTAAAATTTAGAGGTCAAAAATTGAAGTCTTATTTAAAAATTATATATTCTTGATGCATAACCGATGATGAAACGTATGTTCAGGTAGAATTTTTGTTACTTTCAGGTCAAAATTGATGATCTAAGAATTGTGGAAGAAAAGTTAAAGACCCAAAAGAAGTAAAAATATCTTAAAAAGTTTTTTGGTATGGTAAGCGGAATATGCGGAGAATACGAATGTGAAACGGCATTTTTGTGTTTAATTAACCGGAAGAAGGAAAGGAATAAAAGGTTACTAGATTTGTACTGCTAGAGAAATATTATTTGTTTTCCATTGAAATATCCCCTATGATACATCAATTATAGAACTTTAATAAATATAAGGTTCCAGTTCAGGTTCAAGTTCGGTTCTGCTATAGTTCTGATTCCAGTTCAGATTGTAGTTTCAGTTCAGGTTCTAGTTTTGTTTATATTTCAGCTTCAATTTAAGCTCCATAAAACTCGGTTTTTAATTCAGTTTGTAGTTCAGATCTTAATTCACTTCTCAGTTCGCTTCCTATTTCAACTCTTATTATAGTTCCATATTGGGCAATATGTTCAGTTCTTAGTAAAGTTTTTAATTTATCTTAGCTCTGAGCTAAGGTTTTAGTTCACTTTTTTGTTGTGTTCCTACACTAATATTTGGTACAATCTTTAGGTCAGTTCATAACTGATCTTAATTCTGAACGAAGGTTCAGTTCTCAGTTCAATACTTTGTTGAGTTTAAACTCTTGTTCTTAGTTCAGTTTTTAACTGATCTTACTTCAGAGCTAAAGTTTTTGTTCACTTTTTAGTTCAGTTCTTAAATAAATTCTTAGTTGAGCTTTTTGTTCAGTCCATTTTCTCATAGTTAAGTTTTAAGCTCAGTTCCTAACTCAGTTCTTAGTTCAATTGTCTGCTGAATTCGTTCTACAATTCTTAGTTTATTTCTATGTTCACTTATTAGTCAGTTCTGAGTTAAGTTCTATATTGAGTTCTGTTCTTTGTTCAATTTTAGCTCGATTATAGTTTAATTATATTTTAGTTCCAGTTCAGTTCTAGTTCACTTCTAGTTCAGATCAAGTTCAGATCAAGTTGAGTTCTATTTCAGTTCCAGTTCAGTTCTAGTTCACTTCTAGTTCAGTTCAAGTTCAGATCAAGTTAAGTTATATTTCAGTTCCAGTTCAAGTTCAGATCAAGTTGAGTTCTATTTTAGTTCCAGTTCAGTTCTAGTTCAGTTCAGGAGTTCTAGTTCCAGTTCAGTTCTAGTTTTAGTCAGTTCTATTTCAGTTCCAGTCAGTTCTAGTTCAGTTCCAGTTCAGTTTTAGTTCAGATTAAGTTGAGTTCTATTTTAGTTCCAGTTCAGTTCTAGTTCAGTTCAGGAATTCTTATAAAAGCAAAAGAATTACTTCCGATTTTGTGGTAAATAATGAACGAAACCCATATTATGTTTTGATGTAAAGCAAACTTCATAATAAAGAGCGCAATTGGCAATTAGAAGAGCCAAGAACTGTGACGTAGAAAGGGAGAACTAAAGCACACGGGGCAAAGACAGGACATTAAGATTCTACCTCATATCATTTTTGTGTGGTTGCGAGTTGACATTATGGAATCTAATGGTCTCGACTGGTTGAATAATTCAGTTATTTTTGGTTGCTTTCTTTTATTACAGATGCCCTGCGATAGTTTAATCCAATAATCACAACTCCTAATACAAATACATTTGTGATAGCACCAAAGATTATGAATCGGCTCTCGTAGAATAAAGTTATATGATTTTTATATCCATAATAACATTTCTGAGAGATTTATGCTTCTTGAAGAGATTTAAAGCGGGTGTTGTATGGAAGTTAGAATAAATTCTCGGAAAATTAGATACAGTATTTTTTGGTTTTATTTTAATCTGAAATGAATCGAATTTTATCATAATACTAAAATATTTTGAGATTTAAGCACTTTACGATTATTTTTAAAAGTGGGTCTATATAGGAACTACAGCAATTTGTGGACCGATCGCCTTCAAATGTGATATGTAAATTTAAATAATGTAGAATTCAATTGAGCTTATTTTTTTTAACATTTTCTTTCAAAAGCTCTTTTGGGGTGCTGATTTCTATGGAAGCTTATGTATCGATCACCACCAGTTGGAGCATAAAATTATCTGTACCAAAATTATGGTACAGAAAATCTATAAAATTGCGGCTGTTGATTATTACAAGTAAGGCTGTAAAATGGAGCTCCTTTAAAGTTGACTGAAAAAGGTAATTTTAATCGTTATATTGAAAGGATATAAAAAGCGATTTGGTACCACTGTGTGTTGGTCTTTTTTTTGCAATGACAAATTGTACAACTGATTTTAGCCACATTTTAATAACAGTCATGTTAATGGTTTTAAATTAGGGTCATTTTGTTTATATAATATTTAGAGGATATAATTAAAGAACTTTCAAATACTCTATTCAGCATATAGAAAAATCCTTAAAAATTGCAAGTTTGCACTTGCAATAAAGAACTTTTGCTACATTAATTTTTATCAAACAAAAAAGATTCTAACTGTTGATACAATTTTAATTTTTATAACGCCTTTCTGCGTCCGCTATACCATTTGCAATAATGCAACAATGCTACTTCGCTTTTTTGCATTATTAAAGATTAATTGCAATTTATTCATCAAATATTTACCATAATTCCAGCATTTAAATCTGTCACACATACTCGACAACAAATTGCTATGAATTTTATGAGAGAGTTAAATTTGTTAAAAAAAAATCCTGTGAAATTTCTATCTCTGGATAATTGCATTTTGTGCTAAAATGCAAGAGATTGATGTATGGGTATTGCAAAGTAGAAAATGCGATACAATTTAGTGTTATTTATCTTGTGGTATTACACAATTAAACGTGATCATGTGTTAATAATCAAAATTGTCGAAAAGAATTTTTTTTTATCAGGTGGATTTTCTATTGAGGGGAATCAGTTTTGTTGGAACTTAAATATTCAGATAAGGAGAAAATATGAATATAATTCAGGTCATTATTATTTCTTATTTTTTGTAACAGTTTTGGACTACATGTAGGAACAATTTAAGGATCTTAAAAAGAGTGATAAGAAGAGTTAAAAAGGTTATATGATGAACACATTATAGAAGAAGATAATCTTTAGTAGTTAAGGACACTTCGGTTTAGCAGAGCTTTTTCGAATTTTAGCAAACATCGCAAAGAAATTGAACTGACAATTTGATGAAATAATATACTTGATTTTCGCTGATTGCTTCCATTAAATGAATCGCTAGAAATCCATTTTTTTCGTCCAATACCATTTCAGCAGCTCCATCTAATACTGAAAATGCCCAGAAGTCATACAGACTCAGTTTCGTTGTCGATTTCATTGATAATTATCCGATTATGATACGAGATCCTTTCGAATAGTTTGGTTGTTTAAATGCTCACTGCAAAGTCTGTTGTCTTCAGTAAAATTCACCTGATATCGTCTAATTAGACTTCAGACGACATTAATAATTGCTCTCTTCAAAATCAATTATTCCCGATAGAATTATTTTGAAATCGTCTGACCAAATCTCTGGCAATATAAATAATGGTCTTCTAATATAATTCAATTTGTTTTAAAAACTGAAAATTTTATGATATTGAATCACAAATCGCTATAAATAACTTCAATACAAAATTTTGTAAAAGTCTTTAAATAAGAAAAAAATTATATTTTTTATAACACATTTTGTTGCACAAAATGTTACAACTGCAACAAATGTAATGCTCAATTGAAAAGTATATTTAACATGAATTTAAAAGAGTTGAAACAACTTAAAATTCATAAAATGGCGACATTAAACTCATTGGTTGGAAGGACCAAAAAAGAGATAAATGCGTTTCTATTTTATTCAGTATTAGTTTGAGCTTAATTTCACTTTAAATCGAGTGCGATTGAGGTTTAGGCGTTTAATTCACTACACCACTATATATAAGAATAATTGTAAGTGTTTGTTTAAGGGCTGATCAATGCCCTGAGAGACATAAATAAGAATTGAAGCACTATTTTGATTGTTTACAGGTATTTTAGATCCTACTGAAAGCGAAAAAAGGGAGACAATTAAGTAAAAATACATTATGTGAATATAAAATTCGCGTCGAAGAACTACAAACAAGATTTCTTTTTAAATTAACTGAAGGGTGGGGGGAAAGGCAGTGAGAATTGAACTTAGGACAATTTCAGGACCAAAATGCAAACAATCATGTGAAGAAGAAAGAATCTCGCTTCGAAGGACCAATAAAGGGATTAAAGCATTTCTATTAAATCACAGACACAGACTGGACATTAATTTTAGGTTAAATTTTAATTCACTTGGCCCATTAAGGCCCTGAGAGAGAGCGCGAAAATTATCAGTATAGTACCTTGTTCGAAGGACCAAAAAAAGTATTATTAAGTATCAACAATTTAATCTACTAGATAAACCTTCAAAAGAGGAAAATTGCAAGTAAATGATTGATGACCAATCAAGGCCCTGAGAGATGAAGCAAAAATGTAATACCATAAAACTCGCATATGATTGCGACAAAGGCAGAGGAATTCACCAAAAATATTAGCGGTAAACCAAATTCGCGTCGTAGGATCATAAATAAGATCTCTTTTTTAAATTAACCGAAGTGTAGAGTGAAAAGTAGTGAACACTTGTTCTATGATATTATAGTCAATTAAGCCGCAAGTGATTGTTTAACAGATATTTAACATTTTACAGAGGGGAAGAATTTATCAAAAAATTATGTGAAGAGAAGAATCTAATTTCAAAAGGAGAGGAAAACACATTTATATCAGAATAACTGAGAGACGATATAATTTGGCATTTGATGAAGGTTAAGCCATTTAATCAAGTGAAGAAGGAACATTATTCAATTCAATATACTGAGAATTGAGGGAGAAGTAAGAGAGATAGAGGAAGTAAGGGGGAGAAAGTGAGAGATATGTGGCAAAGTGAAAGGGAAAACCAGTTTGTTATTGTTGCCAGACATGACGATTTGTCGTCATTTTAACGATTTTGTCAGCCGAAAATTGCATTTTGACGATTTCTACTTCCAATTTTTCAAAAGCATATAATTTTTTATTTGTTTCCAAAGATTTTATACAATCCATCGCCAAAACTTGGTCTAAATTAAATTGTTCTGCCCGCCCTTAAATAAACTCAATTCAAGAAAATAACCCAAAGTCCATATAATAATGACTTTTGTATAAAATGAATAATATGGTTTCGGTAAAATCGATATCTGCGGGGGTTTCAAGAAAGTTAACACATTAAAAAATATATTTCGGGAAAATAACTTCAATGTGGTGTAAATGTTAATTCATCTTAAAGACTGAATTAAAACTAGAGCATTTGAATTGTACTGTATCATTACGTTCCATTAGAAAGTATCTTCAATGTGTTTATAACGATGCCTAGCTACGCCATTTAAAAGAATTAAAAATCGATATATAAAATTTATGAAGTAAAGACAAACCTTTTCAAAATTATCTTTGCTGTAGGGATATAGGAACGAGTTTTCTAAACATTTTCCGGATCACGTTTGAAGCTATTCAAAAGTCTTACAATTTTTATTAAAATTGTTCAAATATAATAATTTTTGGGAAAAGTCATAAGTCATAAGTCATTTTCAATGTTGGCGATTTTTTGAATATTTCGAAAAGTAATTTTGATTTGATTTGACGATTTTTTTCCTCCATATTTGACGGTTTTTGTCCAAAATTATCTGGCAACTATGGTTATAAGTGAAAGATATTTCTCATTTTATTGAGTTATAAACATTTAAATCACTAACAGAATAGCAGACAAAAGGTTTTGGTAAAAAATCATGCGTCGAAGGACCATCCATTTAATGTAGTTTTTGGGATAAGAAATATAAATTGTTGAGAGAGAAAGAGGGAGAGAGTGAGAGTGATCACACGTTGTAAAATTAAAAATATGCATATGATTGACTCGTAGGCAGAAAAAGACTTTTTTTACTCAGGTTTTGAGGTTAATGATTGACTGTTAGCAAAACAAGCCGAGGATCATGACATGCAGAAAGTGTGACAAAAAAATCCTTTGTTGAAGGATCCTAAAATTTGTATGTGATTTGTAAGAAAATAATATATACGATCTATATAGGTAACTGGCAAAGTTATCAATTGAATGTTATATAATATCATTATATAAAATTTGAGAATCGAAATAATTTATATTATTCCACCGGTTTATTACCTTCTTTTACATGACTGTTATTTACACACAATAATTATTATTTAACAATAATACGCGAACAAAAAAAAAAACGTCTAAAACTAAAAGTGTTCGCTGGCTGCTTTATTACAATCAATAATCGTTTTTACATATAAGTTTATTTTTCGTTAAAAGCGTTAATTGTTGCAACTAATAAGGAGAAAAAAATTAACAAAAAAAAATCAATTCAATTGTTTTTGTCTTAAACAAAATAATGAACGGACGAACGAACAGTTTGAAGATATTGAATTAATATTGGACGATTTATTTTTCGTTTGGCTTTAAATATAAATACCAAAAAATGTGAAAGGAATATTGAGGCTGGTATATATGTGGTAAAATTCAACAAAAAATAATAATATTTAAACAAGTTGTTGGTATCTTTATATATAAAAATGAATCTATGTTTGTTTGTCTGTTTGTTTCGGAATTAAAGACTACTAAAATACTTAACTACTAGTTTTGCTAAAATTTTCACAGAATGTTCCTCATCATATGCCCAAAAGTAACACAAGCTATAAAAAAATTCGATAGGGCCAAGGGGGGAGATACCCCCCTTACAAACAAATATTGATTATCGAATATCTAAAGCGAAAATTTTAAAATTTTGTTTCAATTAGTCCTTTAAAGAACTGTTTTACTTGACAAAATGTAGGACGGATAGGATCAGGGGGAGAGGTAACCCCCATGTAAAAAACTATTGGTCATCGAATATCTAAAGGTGTAGAACAAGGAGAATTTTCAAATTTGGTTCCAACCACTTTTTTGTGGGTAGAATAGAATCAGGGGGAGAGGTAGCCCCCTATACAAAGCAAATTTTGATAAAAGAACTATAACGGTGAGAATTTTCAAATTTGGTCCCAATAAATTTTTCAAGTAATTGTTTTACTGGACAGAATGAAGGACGAATAGGATCATGGGGAGAGCAGTCTCCCATTTAAAGAAAAATTGATTATCGAATATCTGAAGAACTATAACAACAAAAGTTCTCATATTCGATCCCAAACACTTTCTTAAGAATTTGTTTTGCTGCTTAAAATACAGGGCGGGTAGGATCAAGGGGAATGGTACTCCCATACAAAGTAAATATTATTTATCGAATGTCTAAAGAACTGTAGAAGCGGGAGTATTCAAATTTGTTCAAATATCTTTTCAAGGATCTTTTTTACTGGTCAAAATGTAGGAGGCATAGGACAAGGGGGAGAGATCCTCCCATTTAAAGCAAATAATGGTTATCAAATATCTAATGAACTGTAACAGCAAAAGTTCTCAAATTAGGTCACAATCTCAAGGAACTTTTGAGTAAAAAATGTAGAACTAATAGGGCCAGGGGGAGGAATACCCCCCATACAAAGGAAATAATAATTATCGATTATCTAAACAAACTACAACAGCGAAAGTTTCAAACATTACGTTCCAAACTGTTTTACTGGCAAAATTTTAGACGATTAGGATCAAGGGAAGAGCTAGCAACCATGTAATGCAAATATTAAATAAAATTTTAGGAAGGACAGTGCCAGGGGCATGTGGCAAAATGTAAATTGCATAATTCTATTTTCTTTTTAACGTTATGATTGTGAAATTTCTTTCGAGATTTCGGACTGAAGAGAATGTTTGTGCACCAAAGCGCAACGGGTAAAAGCTGGTTTTTAATAAAAAATAAACAAATAAAAATTTTGATAAAAGATGAAAACAAAATTTACAACGTGTAAATTTAATAACATTTGACTTACAAGTTTTCAAAAAAAACATTAAAAATAAAACATGATTTCGAAAAAAAACTGGGTTAAATCAAAACAGTGATTGGTGATTTCAATAGGTGAACTTAAGTGACATGAAAATCAGGAATTTTATTGAAGGCTGAGATAATAAATTAAGAGAAAAATTAAAAATATTGAAATTAAATTAAAAAAGTCTTAATATAAAGATCAAAAGTTTTAACTAAAATTAAACTGGTTCTATAGAGAAGCGTTATTATAGATATAAGAAGAAAGAGAGGGAGAGAGAGAGAGGAATAAATTCACTGAAAATAGTTACTGAAACCTGAAAATTCTGATCACAGTGGTTTCAAAAAGAATTTTTGGAGATAATTACATAACCTATAAACCGCTTAAAATACTTAATTATTTTTGTAGGAGCTCAGTTTATGAGTGGATCAGGGAGGTTGTCTCGGATATATTGCTTTAATAAAATACGCCAAATATACATTTTTTAAAATTGCAAAACTGGAATCAAATTTGATTTCGGAAACTAAGGAGGGATATACAAAAGATCAGATTAATGTTGAGGTTGGTTTATTTCTGCAGTTTGACCAGCCATTCATATCAGGGAGACTGTGAAGAAATCTAAGAAGCAGCCAACAAATCAATCAGAGATTAATGCGAAGAGGCACATTGACAAGGCAGTGGAAAAGATGAGGAAATGTTTCATTTCGGCAAATCCAGCAAAAATCTTGAGTTGTTTTAAAGTCGCCAAATCCGCCAAAAATTGCTGCGAAGAAGCGCATCCTCTAAGCAAGACAGTGGGAGAGATGAAGAATGGTTTATTTTTTCTCATCCCAAAAACTGTTGAAACAATCATTGAAAGAAAGAACCATTCATGTAAGCCAAAGCGACAGTGTCCAGATACTACAGCAACTGTGTACCTTTAGAGAGTTCAGGAGAATGATATTCTAACCCCATCCAGTCTGGACCACATCATTCTGGTCCAGACTTGATTGCCCTATAGCATATATCTCATTCGAAGCGGTTAGAATTAAATTACACAGACGATCAGTGTCTTCATCCATGAGGTACTTTTTGACAGATCATCACCCTCCTGATTTGTCTAGTGTTTATTACCTATAACCGTACAATATTCTAATGCTCTGCCATCCTTCTTAATGATGTACGGCTTTTCCGGACAAGATTCCATGTAATGAAGATTGTTAGAGACCGAATTGCGGCTTTGCTGTCGGCTAAAATCCTAATATTTCGTCGTATATTTTATAATACCTCAGCTAGTTGGTCGCTGTACGTATTGCTGCAGCTTGCAGAATACTGAATTCACTCGAAAGCTTAAGAGACAGCCGAATATTAAATTTCTCAATGAAACCACAGCCACCTAATTGGTTTCCATTTTTCGAGCCATAAAAGACGAACAATGGACACGCTTCTCCCATGTGCTGAGTAACCAAGTATTTGTTTAAAAACTGAAATCTTGGCTGAAAATCCTACCTAAACTAGGCCTCCTCTATACAAATTTAGTTATTTCACAGTCAAGCAATCTCAGAGCGTCTGATTCCATTAAAGAGAAATATTGATGAAATGAACCAGACATGAACACAAAACCTATCATCATGACGACAAGCGGCTGCATATTCCAAAACCAAACAACTAAAACTAAGTTTTTCTAAGCCCAGATCTTGTCCCTTTTAATAAGCATTTACTTGGATCGCTCTTTACTGGTATACGTTTCATTTTAGAACATGCTACCAGAAATTGGCTTTAAATCATTCTTTGCTCAAAATCAGAGGTCTTCTTGTGACTCGGATATCCTATGCTAACAGAAAGAGAGAAATAAATAGTTCCTAACGATCAAAAGTAGTTTGAATAATCAACTAATTTAGTTTTCATTAATGATCATCACCATCATCATTATTTATTTAACGATCATCTTCCCTCAATATAACAAATTATTGATCATTATTTAATAAAGAAAATCTTTTTAATTATTCACAATATGTGGTCTTTTGTTTGTTTGAAGAAACAATTGGACTTAATCATTATCAATTTTTCATTTATTTAATTAAATTTAATCATTATAAATTTTTCATTTATTTAATTAAATTTAATTAATATTTAAACATGTATTTATCAGACATATTTCTTTTATAATTTATTACATTTTAATTAACACTTTATAATCTCTCACTGATCCATCGCAACCTTCTCTCTGTCTATGTCTATGTAAGCAGACTAAGTCTTCATTAACGAAATTGTTGGTTAAGTTGAATACCTTTTTAAACCCTCTACCACAACCAGAGTCTTTAAAAGGAGTCTGTTAAATTTGTAAAGCCGCAGATAACACATTAATTAAAATAAGATCGGCAAATATGTAGACCCTGATTTTAGAAACCTGTCAGATCGTATGAAAATAAATAATGACTAAAGCGATAAGATGTTAAGAGAAGGAAACAATAGCTTACGTCGGTGTGGTGTAGGGGAGTAGTACTGCTAAGATATGTATGATTTCTATTCGTATAAGAATGATAAGATGAATTGGTCCATATAGAAATGTTGGCATTTTTAACGTTTCCAGTGTAGCGTATTTAGAAATCGCCTTAACCGGAATATAATAATACGATAAAAGAAGAAAACATTAAAATATATTTTTAAGACGCACTTTCATCGTTTAATACCATTTAACGTTCATAATATGTGGACAAGAAAGACAAGACACCTGTAAGCGTTTTGTTTTCAATGTAAAACGTGTAAATAAAGTTGTTTTTATTTCATTGATGGTTCAACTGGATACAAATTTTAAAGGGGCGTTTTCGGTATTTTATTATTATTATTATTTTAATTATTTTTTTATTTAAAAACTTTCGTTTGTTTGTTTTTGTAATTCACAGTGTTTTCAAAATAATATTAAAATCAGCAAGAGAAGGTCTTGGAAAACGCTGTGTAATGAGTTTGACTCGGACCCATAGGGTAAATCAACCATATTTTGAGGAAGAGACTAGGTGTAACAAATACCCATACCAGGTACTCAAGAACCTGTCTGTTCTGTCTGTTAAGCAAACAGTGTTGGAGAAAAAAATGCAAGGTAATGGAACCACAGAAACCACAAAGTTTATATGAATAATATCTGAAAATTGTACTGAACCAACATTAGCAGCTTTAGTATTTGCAGAGCTCCTGGAGGGAAGCTCTGCAGGGAACCTAATTAAAAATACGCTGAATTCAACGGAAGCGAAAACAAAACAAGGGAAATATATGTTAAAAAGGTCACCCAACCTTATTAAACGCAAACGCGATACCGAAATGGATTGGTGATATCGTGGGTCCGCTAGTTAATACCTTGCTATCACGGTGTCAAAATAGATGAGTAATCCTTATCTTACGGACCCAGAGTTATTGCATTTTCTTAGCTACTTTCGAGATTGGTAAATGATGAAAAATTCAGAAAACTTACGTACGTACTGCCTTTAGGACCGGTGAAAGTGTTATATAATCGATACAACTATGAAACGGAGTTTAACTCCAGCTGCAAAATGTACGAGTATAAATGGTTTTGTGTGTAACTGTATTAGTTGTGGTGATGCTAAGCACAATCTAAAGCGGAAGTGAATCTATAATTGGCTTAGCATTTACAAGCTATTAACATGCACAGTGATCATTCAGTCTACATTATAGACAATATTAATGTCTCTCGTAAAATTTCAAACACTTAAGAAAACGGAAACCCTCGTAACTGAACTAAAAAAAACTAACGACTTTGATATTAAAGGTCCTCAGCATATAGACGAATGTCAAAATTACTTCCAACATGTGAAAAACCAGCGAATTCTAAAGTGCACCCGAATTTTTCATCGATAAGTTGGTAATGTAAGTTCAGGTAGATTTGTTCTGTTTCTTATGGATCTAGAAGCTCCGGTATATTAGTCCATGCGGATTATATGCTTTGTGAATTTCGTAAAAAGTTCTTTGATAAGTCCGACACACAGATGGACTTAACTGATATTTGAGATGAAATAAAGGCTTTCGTGTGAGAAATATCACGAACGAAGAATGTGAAGTCGTGATGTTTAAAATCACTAGCTGAGAAGGTCACGATTACAAATCCAAAGGTAATGATATTGACAACTATTATGACAATGGATATGTAAACGGAAGAAAATGACGTTATTTAAATTTTAATTGAAATAAAAATAAAATAAAAATTTTGAAGATCATCACTTCTACTTGTCAGACAAATATGAGTAGAAACCCCCAAATCTACTAAGAACTATGCAGTACTTCAAAAATAAATGTCAAATAATGATGTATTGTTTTGTGGAAATGTATTATTCCTAAAAGTACGATTTGGAGCCATTGTGAACCGTTAATTTGAAACTTGGTTAACGATGTTAATTTTGAATTAGGAGACTTTTTTGTTAAACATGTTAAAGAAAAATTTCTAAAACCTCTCACTCTGGTTTAACAAAAGTTTAGTTAATTCACTTTAAAATATAAATAAATACTGAGTCAATTTTCTTGACTCAGTATTTTGAACCTGGAAGGGTGATTATAATACATAATTAATTATAGTTTTTAATAGAAGTGCCTCATAACTTTAGTAGTTTAACAATGAGTAATTTAATATTCTTCATTGATTTTTTTCATTTAAACTAATTATTGGAAAATCGTGTCTAGAACGAGGTTAAAACAAAAACCACAAAATAAAAAAATATTAATTAAACAGATAACAAGACTAAAGTGTGAACATGAAACGATATGAACAAATACATAAATCATAAAGTTGAATATAGCGCTGGGGCTAAATATATCAGAAAGTAAAAGGAAAAACGTAAACGACAAACTATGCCTTTGCCTAGGGGCTCTGTAATCCGTATGAACTCGATTAAAACGCAGCTATACTCAGGTTTAATTTTAATCAAACGGTTCAGAAGATTTCGACTGATCAATGTGTCTAACAATTACCTTTCGTGGGAGCATACATATTGCTTCCACAAAGCATCTCCATTTTATATGGTTTGCTGCAGTAGGTTTTGCATCTTTTCATGTAAGGTTCTCTTGTCCTAGATCTTGTAATACTGAACGATTTTAGGAGTTCCTTGGATTTTTGATCCATGAAGATTACACTCAAGCGCCATTCGGTTTTTTCTGATGATATGGCTGAGGCATCTCCATTTTCTACGTATTATTTGTACTGTTATGTAATTTTCGTCAATAATGTTCCAGATATCTATGTTGTTGTGATTACGCGAGAATGTTGTTTATATAATTCTGAGGTACTTGATGATGAAAACCTGTAGGTGTTGTTCGATATTTATCAGTTTTCATTCGTTAATTTTACATGTGCGTCGAATATTCTAGGTTTTTTTTGTCAAATGTCGCACTACCATTTGTAGCCTTTCTATATATTGGACTGACTGACCTAGCAGCATGATGATACCGTTGTTGGTTCTAATTTTGCTCGCGGGATAAGAAATATCATTCGTATGATCGAAATTCTTTACTTGACGTGAGAGAATCCATTGTATCATCCATCAAGATGGTGGTAGGCTGAAGTGATAGAGGGCATCCTAGTTTTACTCCAGCATGTTTTTTAATGTTTGGCTGACATCTTTGTTGTAAAAAAAAAGAGTTCAGCATCCTCTTACTCAGCTCTGATGATTCGTATTATCTTTATCTTTTCGAGTACTCAATTTCTTCTCAATGCTTTCCATTTGCAAAAGTTCGTCTGGTGGTGTCGAAGGCTTTCGTGAAAGCGATGAACAGTAAGTACAGGAGAGTATGACATACACTACACTGTTCTGTTATAATGCGTTTGGCCAGAAACCGTTCGACTCGTACTGTTTTCACAAATTTTACTCAGGAATGTGAATTTGTCTAAATAATTGATTTTTAATATCGCCACTGATTGAAGTCTTAAAAATTATTCCGTTGACATACTTTAAATATTCTTATTTTCTAATCATCATTTACGACTAAATGATCATCATTAACTAACAAGTTATTATGATTATTTATTAAAAATAACAATTAAATAAATAACATTAACAATAACAAAATGTCAACAGAAGCAAATTAGAGCATAAACAGAGACCGACAACAACAACTAACGATAGTCAAAAAAAATATATAAACTTATTAATGATGATAATGACAGAAACACATCATCATGTCAAGAGAATGTAAACAAAACATAAAATCAATAATGAACTGACAAACAGACTGACAGATGTCAGTTAATGTCTTCATTAACCAGAAAATAAAACAACAATAAAAAAACAAGAAAAACGATAAAAAAGAGAGAGAAGATTAATTTTTTTTTTGCCAAAAACAAAAATAAAACAAATATTTATGAAGAAGATAAAATGGTAAAACAGAAATTGACATGACCTACGTCAATTAAAAATATTTGTAAACAAAACTGCTTATTGTATTGCTCTCTGCCTCTCTTTCCCTTTAATAACTATTTAGTAATTTAAAAAGGTAAACAAAAACACGTGTTGTAAACTAAATGTAAACAGAGAGGGAAAGAAAGAGAAAGCCGGCTTTTCTTAACGATCTATCTCTTAAGTCGATAATGCAGTTTTCTATTAAATAAGAGAGTTATTTTGAAACAGTTTCTCTCTTATTATAACGTTATATTTTAAGCGTTTTTATTATTAAACAAAAGATTTTCTGTTTCCAGTTTTAAACAATCACTTTTGTTTGGTTTTATGGTTTTACCATCATGCGGGTTTTTTTCCAACTTTAGAGCCAAGATTTCTATATGGAGCGCATTAAAATTTATCAAACATTTTTATTAAAACGTCAGTCTTTGATCGTACGTTGAGTTGTTAAAACCGTTAAAAATTATTCATCAGCGAATAAAAACGTTGTTCGTTAAGTAGCGCGTTTTATGAAAACGCTAAAAAGTAACGAAACAAATGATTTTGAATGTGAATTAAGCGTTTTGTTTGTGAATAGTGAAATTATTTGTATGTGATTTTATAAAAAATAATATTTTAATAATAATGATAAAAGAAATATTTAACTATAAATAAATTATTGTTTTATGAAAAAAAGATCAAATGTTAATTTGATGGAATTGTTTTAGAAGAAGAAAAAAGATGAAAATTTTGTTTTCATATAAAAATTTATATAAAAAATCAAATACAAAAGTGATCAATATAAATTCTATAAAATAAAGAATTTAAACAATAATTTGAAACAAAAAAATGTGAACTAACAAATTCATTTATTAAAAAATCATTCAGAAAAAATTTTAACTAAAAATGTCAAAAATATTTTTATAAAATTTTTTTCCGACTTCCAGTTGTCATTTTAGAAATATTTAGAATTTTGAAAAATTTTATATTAAATTCTTTTGTTGTTACCAAATAGAAAAACCGATTCAAATTGGGATCCCTATCAGGTGCAAGATTTTTTTCAATTACTACACGCAGAGAAAAATATATTTGTCGTTACCATAAACGAGAATCAGCATACTATTGTTATTAGATATTCTTACTGTAACTATAAATTTTGTTTATTCGCATTAATAACAATGTTAATTGTTATCGCCACTAAAAATATTATTATTCCAATAAAAAATATTGTTTATTCGAATTGTCATTTTTTATTGATAACAATAGTTATTGTTATCGCCACTAAAAACATTGTTATCGCCACTAAAATTATTGTTATCGCCACTAAAGTTATTGTTATCGCCCTTTAAAATACTGTTATTTCAATAAAAATATTGTTAGTTTAATAAAAAAAGGTTTTTGTTCGCATAATTTTGTTATTTAATAAAAATATTTTCGTATGAAATATTTTCATATACTTTTCATTTCATTTTGGAAAATATGTAAAACATTATTTGAAATGAATTCGTCATATAATTTTATTCAAAAATATATTATTTTCCATGTTAATTCAAATTGAAAAAAAGTTATTTATAAAATAATAAAAATAATAAAATAATATTTTGGTCTAATAACCATAGCTTTTTTATAACAGACTCTTCAATAACAATAAAATTGTCATCAGTTAAACATGAACATATTTTTTTTATTTAATAAAAATAATTTTATTACAGCAACGAAATTATTATTAAAATAAAATGAATTTAACAATTAACATGTTGATAGTAACAATAAATGTTTGCCGCAAATATATTAGTGTTTGCGACGAACATTTTGCGAAATGACGTTTCTCTGCGTGTAGCTGCATTTGTTTTTAAATTATAAAAACTTACACTTCGGTTTGAATCCACTTGAAGTGCATTTAATAATTGACATGGTATCAAACGTGTTCCAACGTTTTCTTAAGTACCAAATAAAAAGTTGTTGAAATCCAACCTGAACCTAGGCTCTCTCTAGCCACATTTAATTATTCCGGGTGCTGTTGAATAACATTGAAAACAGTTTGATAAGATACGATGGCCAACTATTTGTAGGACCAAGTTCATTTGTTCGACGTTTAACCCAATAAAAAAAAAAAACGAATTATACTTGGGATAAAAGCTTATGTAAAAAACGTGTCTTAAGAACTTTTCAATCTCACTCCTTAGGTGTTAACTATATAATGAAGATAACTAAAAAATGTAAATTAAGTTCTAAATTCAGGTAAATAATTTTTTTTTTAACGGAACCATATATTTTTAAGGTTGTTGCAGAATCAAAAATATGGTTCAGATTTTAAAACAAATTAGGGGCGAAATACAAGGCAAAAAAAAATGAATTAAATAAGTGATTTTAACATGAAATCTCTGAAAATATAGAAGATAATATAAATGTACTTTTTGTAGAAATTATCTAAGGCTATCAAAACGTATTCAAAATGTTGTGTTTAAAATATCCATATAAATAAGATGGTCAACCTGTACCTTTCTCTCTGACCGTCTGACCATCTGAGGTCCCATGATCCCACAAATCTACTCGAAAACTATTTTATATTTTTATTGGTTCAAAAGTTACAGAATTGGGGTGGGAATCATTGTAGCTTTAATAAAGGTTTAGGTATGAGATTGAAAAATTCTTAACACACGTTTTGCAAAACCTTAAACCCAAGTATAAATTAGTTTTCTTTTTGTGATCAAGTTACCTTTGGAAAACAAGTTTCATGACCGGCAAATAAATTTATTATAAAATCGAATTAAAATTAGTGACCAAAAAATAAGTGTGAAAATTAAATATTTTCAACAAAACTCAACTTGGTCCTATAAAAAGATTGCCAGCTGTTTTCAAAACATTATAAAAACCTTAAGGGAAGAGTTTCGGAAAGAGGTTCAAAATTTCAGCACTTGTGATCTCACTCACTTGGGAAAATCGCAAGAAATGATGCAATTTTGGTAGCATTCAAGCAAAATTTTCAGCAAAACATTTGTTAAGAAATTTCCAGCCGATTTCTTAAAGAGGTGTTATTTTTACACACAAACAATTTCGATAATTCAATTGTCCCTTTTTGTATTCCAAATCCATGTTAACATTTCAAATCAATTTTTTTATAGTCTTCAGAAGGGGGTATAATAACTTTGCTATTCTGCGTGTAACGCTAAGAAGAAATCATTTCGGATTCCATAATCTACATATATTCTAGCATGAAATCAAAATCTACGTCGATTTAACTATGTTCTATGAGCTCAATAATATTTGACCTGAGCGTTTATTAGAGTCCTGAAAAATTCAGTTAAGTTCATTTAAAAGTATAAACCGATATTTAGGGCAACATCTCAGTTGAAGCGAAGAAATTTTGTAAAATTTTAGATTATGAATCTATAAATAATACAGATTTATATGTACTTTATTACCATGCAAAATATTATCAAAATCGGTTCAGTTGGAAAAAATTGAGAGCCAAAAATAAAACTAATTTTATGAATTCCTTAAGTGTTCCGTATTACGTACTTTTGTGAGTGTACTTACAAAACATAACGTATTGACTTCACACCCATTTCTGGTGAAGGGTATTGAAGATTCGGCATAGCCGAGTATGACGTTCTTACTTTTCTTCTTTATTGTTTTCAGTGTTGACAGTAGCATCTTCGTTATTTTCAAAAAAAAAAAAACTCAATATTTTTCAATATTTTTATTTGAATGAAACTTAAATAGAAACTAGTTTTTTTTGTTGTTTTTTTTTGAATCTTTAACTGTCTCAAGTTAGGTTTTTCAAAGTTCATTAAAAAAACAATAACAATAACAACAAAAAATAAACAGAGAAAAAGTTCACTTTCTAAATTAAATAAATTCTACAACATTAATTCTTCAAAAGCGTTAAAAAAAAAAAAAAACAAGAATTTAAACAAATAAAATTAAATGAATTAATAAAAAATACAATCATGAATATTAAAAAGATTAAAAGATTTTGAAAAGAAAGATTATTTAAACCGAAATATGGGTTGATGAAAGAAAAAAAAAACATTATTAAGACAAAACAATAAATTTATTCGAAAATCAGAAGAAGAAAAAAACGCTTTAATGTGATTGAGATATTTTTAGAAAGAGATTATAAAATAATAAAATAAATGTAAGAAATTAATGAAATTATTTAAAAAGAAAATTAAAAATTAAAAAAAAAATCAACAAATTATTATCAGTGATTTTGGAGCCACAAATAATAACGAAAAACAAGAAAATGTGAAAAGAAAACATTAATAAAACTAAATTGAAAATAATAAATAAAAACAATTTTAATCAAAATTAAAAACCATAAAATTTAACGGAAAACGAGTAAGAATGTTATATTCGGCTACGTCGTCAATACTCTCCACCATTAATGTGTGCGAAGTGAATACGTTATGTTTCATACAAACACACTCTCAGTCAAATATATAAAAGTTTCACAAGATCACTAAATGAGTCATAAAATAAGTTTTATTTTAAGCTAAAACTTTTTATTCTACTGAACCGATTTTGATCATTTTTGACATCGTAAAAAAATTGTCAATTATAAATCGACAATTTTACGAAATTTCCCTAAACTGCTTTAATTTAGAGGTTGCCTCAAATAAGGGTCTATATATCATTCAATATGCTGAAGCGATTTTTCTTGTTTTAAATAGGAAACTTCTCAGGACAATTATTATAAATTTCATAGATCTCTGTCAGTTATTCTGGACAACAGACAGACGGACATAGCTAAATCAACTCAGATTTTGATATGATGCAATAACATATATATATTATGGAGTCTGAGATAATTCCTTCTTAGCGTTACACACGGAATGACAAAGTTTATCTACCCTCTTCACCACTTGTGATGGTTTTCTAACCACAAAAATAAAAACATATAAGAATGCTATATATTTGGCTGTGCCCCTATAAAAACTACAGTGAAATATGTTAACATATTGAAATTAGATATTTTATTGGCCGATTTTATTAAATAAAAAAATAAAAATTTTAGAGAGAATTTTCCCACATGAGAAACAGTAATCAAGAAATTAGATACGTCTCTTAAAGACAATTTTCTAGTTTAGTTTGAATTTCGACGGATGGTTCATATTTATGGAACTTATAAGCCTAAAACACATTTCCGGGAAATGGGACTGTAAAGAAGTAATAACCAAATATAACTCGATTATTGTCGAAATAGTTTCATATATTAAAGACTTTAAAAAAAATATGTCAAATTTAAACCCATTTTCTGGGATGGAATGTTATATGGGAGCTATAGTAAAATATGGACCGATGTGGGTCAGATTAATAACATATAATCTAGGACGCTTAGAAAAATAATTAAGTTGAATTTCAATAGAATTTGGTTTATTTAAGAATTTTATAAGTTGAAACCCGTTTTCCGGGAAAGGCCGTCATAACAAAATATGTACCGATATTGATCGAATTAATAATATATATTTAAGAAAGTGTTTTATAAATTAAAACACGTTTTTCGGGAATCTATATATAAACCGATATTAATAAAATTAATTACATACATTCAAACCGATTACGAAATTAATTGCGCCAATCGAAACGGTTTATATTTAAGAGTATTATAAGCTTTAAACTATATTCCGGCAAGGGACCTTATATGGGAGATAGGTCATATACTGGCCCCAGCACATTCTATTTTCTTTAGCTTTATTATGGTATCAAAATAAATATGGAAAATTTTAGAAAATTTTCTTAAAAATTGCGATCCTCATAGCATACAGATTTTGGGGTATAGCCGAATTTTAAATATTTCAGCCTATAACAGTTTATTCTGTTGATCCGATTTTGATGGTTTTATTTGCAAAAATGTTTGTTAAAATTCAGATACTTTTCCTTTTCAAAAATTTGAAAATTTCGTTTATCGCAGTTTCCAAAGTCTTCTCAGACATTGACCTATAACATTTTTTGACAATGAATTGATTTAGCTGGTTTCAAAATAGGAAACTTATGATGATAACAAACAATATGGCCAGATTTCATTAAATTCGGACGATTATTTAAGGCGTGAGATTGTTTCCAACAGACAGATGGACATAGCTAAATTGACACAGATTTTGTGATTTGATGGGATCTGAGAAGATTTCTTCTTGGAGTTACACACATAATGAGAAAGTTAATATACCTTTATCACCACTTGAGGTAGTGGAGGATATAATAAACAATAAATAGCAGTTTTCTTTTATTTATTTATTCTTCTCTCTCTCTCTCTCTCTCTCTCTCTCTCCTTCTCTCTCTTTGTCTTATGCTCTCACCAACAAACAGAGTTGTATTTTAAGTGCTATAATTGTTAACATTACAATTGTAATTAAAAGAAAAGCAACAACAACAACATTAAACTGTAATAATAACATTAAGAAAACGCATAATTGTGTTAATAACAGTAAGAAGCAAAACTGAAATCAACAAGAATTAGGAAAGAAAATCAAATCAAAACAAAACAAAATAACCACAATTGGCTAAAATACACACAAACACACACTCATCATACACTGTTAAACAAAACTCTTCCATAGAAAAAAAAATATGGCTGCGGTCAATTGGTTTTGTTTGGTGTTGGCATTCGGTAAGTAAAAAATTCATTAAATAAAAAAAACATCTTATTATTTTATTTATTTATTAATTTATTTCTTACTTTTTTATGAAAAATAACATTAATTATGCAATTGCAATAATAACAATTAAAATATTAAAAAAAAACTATGGATTACAACAACAACATATGAGCAGTAATTAAAATAAATATTTACAACATCAAACAAATATTTAATTGATTACAAAAAATTATTTATGCCAATATTTTGTGATTTATTTAGTGTTACAACAGTGGGTGTAATAAGTACGAATAAAATACTTTTCATAAAACCATAATTTCCCCACTTATCCCTGCTACACAGTGATTCCAAACGTTTTTTTTAATCAGTTGTCCAGTGATCAGAATATGATTTTTGGAAATAAATTAATATTTTTTGAATGGCTGGAAGGTTTTGTCAAGAAAATTTACTATAATAACAGAAGAGATATGTAGTATTATCACTGTTGAAACTTGGCCTTATAGGGACTCCAGAAGGGGAGTGAGTTATAGTTTTGTACATTAAAACCTGGTCAAAATTACAAGAAATATTTTCACAAAAAAGCTGGCATTTTTTTGACAATTTTAGTATCTTTTAGGTCGGAAAGCGAATATGACCGATACAAATGCCCATGGAAATTGAGATCGAAAAATTCCTAAGTATTTTTTATTTCTTTTCTTAATTACTTTGAAAAAATATGTCAGTAATCATGTTTAATTTCAAAGAAATTAATATATTGTCAATATGATTAAAATGAGTGATCAAAATATAAGTGCTAACAAGACAGGCAAATTTCCCCAACTGCCCGAAGCTAAGGCTATTGGAGAGATATTGAGCTCTTGTTACAAAATAATTTGAAGAACACAACAAGATGTCCAAAACTGTAATAAATTTTAAACGATCTGTTGGAGCCAAGCGACAGAAAGCGCTATCAAAAAGTTAGTGGAAGTGTTTTTACTCTTGTTTCCTTAAAAGAAATCATAAAAAAACCCAAAAAGTACCAAACAATGCACTCAAATCACATCTTTTTCTATTCCGTTCATTATTTTTTTTGCATCATGTTTTTAAGTTAATTTAAAAACCAAAAAGATTCAAAAAGTATCTGTGCAAAATTTAAAAAGTACCATAGAGAAATTCAAAAAGTACCACAAAACACACTTCCGTTTATTCTATCTATTTGGTATCTGTCTTTTCACGCATTAACACACTTCCATTAATTCTATCTATTTGGTATCTGTCTTTTCACGCATTAACGCATTTTGTGTGAAACCAATCATTTCCTTCTCTTTGGTAGCATATGAATTTTTTGCCAAAAATAGAACATTTCATTATCTTGAATTAAAGCGCATTCTTGTAGTCAAAAAGGTCTATTTATGGTCTAAAAGATGTGTTTTAGCCAAAACTTTTTTTCAACTATTTTCTAAATAATTTTTTAACGGTATGTGACCGAAAACTATGACGATGTATAATTGTAATTTAATGTTTGGTCATTTTTCGTTAATTGCGCTCTTTAAGCAAATAAAGTGTTCTCGGGGATCTGTGTCCTATGCGTTTTAACAACTCTTAATACAGAACACCTTTCGTAATCCACATTAAAACGGAGCATTTACTTGGCCCTTTTAGGTCATTCGACTTCTATCCACATGGAACTTATTTTCCTTAATTTGAATGTATCAATTTCCCCTTTAAACTCCCAAGTTTTTTTTCTGTTCTAATCTTTAGCTCTGGCATTGTTCTCGAGCTATTGGAGTACACTTTTGGTTAGAAATATCTGCAAAGGAAGAACTTCAAAGGTGTGAACTCAAACGAACGTGGTCAGGATATTAATATTACCACGATTTGTGATACGATTTGTGTACTACTTATGTGTGCAAGATCAAAAATTCTTTTTAGACATTATCGATCTCATTTCCATTCTCAATAGTTGCAATACTTTTTTGACACACTGTTAAATATTTTACTCAAGCTTTTTTATATAAATATTCTACATTTACCATACATTTCATCTCAAGGACAACACATCAAGATTTTTACATCAGTCAAAAGTTTTCTTTAAAATTACATAACATGAAGGACATTTCATCTTTGGCCATAAACCGCAAAAACAAACCAGTTCAATTTGTATCATTAAAATCGTAAATTAATTTTTAATTGCAAAAACAAAAAATAAATAAACTTTAACGATTTTTTTAGTTAAAAGTTGCAAAAACAAATAAAAATTAAATTTTGAAAGTTTAAATTGAATTTTAAGTATCGAATTAAATGGTGAAATAAAGTTTGATTATTATCACATTAAGAGATATCAAACCAAAAGCAGTTAAACTTTCCTTAATATTAGAAAAAAGGAATGGTAACACCCAAAATTAAATAAGCGATAATTATGCAATTACTTTCATAATTAAATTCGATAACTTTTAGACTCAATCGAAAGTAATCGTTGTTTTTATTACGAAAAAAGAGAGAAGTTGTCGCTCCATTCTCTTTTTAAAAGGAATTTGCTTTTCTACAAAAATGTTATCAATTTTGATTTTTTATAAAAAAGTTATCAATATCATTACTTTTCTATAAAAAAGTTATCAATATCATTACTTTTCTATAAAAAAGTTATCGATATCCATACTTTTCTATAAAAAAGTTATCGATATCCATACTTTTCTATAGAAAAGTTATCGATATCCATACTTATGTTATCGATATCCATACTTTTCTATAGAAAAGTTATCGATATCCATACTTTTCTATAGAAAAGTTATCGATATCCATACTTTTCTATAGAAAAGTTATCGATATCCATACTTTTCTATAGAAAAGTTATCGATATCCATACTTTTCTATAGAAAAGTTATCGATATCCATACTTTTCTATAGAAAAGTTATTGATATCCATACTTTTCTATAGAAAAGTTATCGATATCCATACTTTTCTATAGAAAAGTTATCGATATCCATTCTTTTCTATAGAAAAGTTATCGATATCCATACTTTTCTATAGAAAAGTTATCGATATCCATACTTTTCTATAGAAAAGTTATCGATATCCATACTTTTCTATAGAAAAGTTATCGATATCCATACTTTTCTATAGAAAAGTTATCGATATCCATACTTTTCTATAGAAAAGTTATCGATATCCATACTTTTCTATAGAAAAGAAATCGATAACATAACTATTCTAAAGAAAGGTTAAAAATAACTTAGCATTGCCAACCTCTTTGAATGCTATCAAACCCAATCACCCAATATTTTAAAGTACGACACGTTTTCGTAAATATTTTGAAATAAATAATTTCGCACTTGTAAACAAAAAAAATAAAATAACAAATTCATATCGAAGCTCCACAAATTATAAATTGTTACGATTTTTTAAAGAAAATTCAATATAATTAGTTTTTAATCGAAACAAGGCCTAAACGATAAAATAAACCCATCTTGCTTGATTTTCACCAAATATGATTTATTTATATTTTTTTGTGGGACCTTTTAAGGCATCTTGAAAATTAAATTGAATTAAATGACACAAATGGTGGACTAATGAATTTTTCTGTTCTTTATTATTTTCAAAACCATTTGATTTGTTAAGGTGTTTTTTTGCGTTCCTTTACCTCTGCATCAAACGCAAAAAAAAGTGATTTTCGCCATAACAGATATTTGCAAAGAATTTTGTATTTTAACACAATTTGCAATCTAGATAAATTTCGTTTTGAGATTTTGTTGTTTTGAAGCGAAATTGTTAAATGTTTCACATTTTCTTCCATTTTGTTTTTGTTCTCTTGAGGTCTTTGCGAATAAAAAACAATTAAACGTTTTGAACAAAAAATCTGTTTTTGATTTGTTGCTACGAATAAGAGGAAAAACCAGGAGAACACAAAAAAAGTTAAAAAAGCTTTAAATCATATTTGTAACGGCAACAAAAAAGGCGAAAAACGAACAGAAAAAAGATACAATAAACATTTTTAAATTGTACGATAATTGTTGTTGTTGTTTTATTGCATTTGTTAGATACTTTTTTATTTTATTCTGTTGTTGTTGCCGCTTTGTTGTGTTGATGTTTTTTGGTTTTAATCTCATTGTGGACGAAATAAAAAAAAGTCCATTTTCATTGTGGTTTGCCTGAAGGATCTGTCAAAATCTGGAGCAGATTTTGTAATTTCTTTTTGTTGTTTTGTTTTTTTTTTTTTTTGTTCAATTTAACTGAAATAAAAAGTAATTTATATCTGGGATTTTTCGCACCTCAGGCGTTTTCTATATTCAACGAGCAAAAAGCGAATTAGTTACTTTTTTCATTTATTTGAATTACAAGAAAAAGCTTAATAAAAACAATTTAACAATAAATGGAATAAAAACAAAGTGATACAAATGGTAAATTGACCTTTATTAGATTTGTAGAAAAAAAGAGATAATCAAATATGAGGTTATAAACGTTTTACTTGCCATAAAACAGACAAACTTGTGAAAAGTAAAGTTATCGATAACTTTTCTATAGAAAAGTAAAGTTATCGATAACTTTTCTATAGAAAAGTAAAGTTATCGATAACTTTTCTATAGAAAAGTAAAGTTATCGATAACTTTTCTATAGAAAAGTAAAGTTATCGATAACTTTTCTATAGAAAAGTAAAGTTATCGATAACTTTTCTATAGAAAAGTAAAGTTATCGATAACTTTTCTATAGAAAAGTAAAGTTATCGATAACTTTTCTATAGAAAAGTAAAGTTATCGATAACTTTTCTATAGAAAAGTAAAGTTATCGATAACTTTTCTATAGAAAAGTAAAGTTATCGATAACTTTTCTATAGAAAAGTAAAGTTATCGATAACTTTTCTATAGAAAAGTAAAGTTATCGATAACTTTTCTATAGAAAAGTAAAGTTATCGATAACTTTTCTATAGAAAAGTAAAGTTATCGATAACTTTTCTATAGAAAAGTAAAGTTATCGATAACTTTTCTATAGAAAAGTAAAGTTATCGATAACTTTTCTATAGAAAAGTAAAGTTATCGATAACTTTTCTATAGAAAAGTAAAGTTATCGATAACTTTTCTATAGAAAAGTAAAGTTATCGATAACTTTTCTATAGAAAAGTAAAGTTATCGATAACTTTTCTATAGAAAAGTAAAGTTATCGATAACTTTTCTATAGAAAAGTAAAGTAATCGATAACTTTTCTATAGAAAAGTAAACCAAAAGGTATCGTATCTTGGATGTATCCTCTCTATCCAGAGGGATCTTTAACTTCGCTTGTTTTATAGTGTAACCCTTTTTCACGACCCCCTTAAAAAGTGTTAAAACAAATTTTGATTATGGGGAAAAAACTAAAAGAACTATAAATTCCCTAATTGACCAGAGTGTGATCTATTAATCCATCAAAATGATTACGTTTAATGTTATAACAGTATTTTAAGGCCTTTTAAATATAAAATATCAAAGAAATATCAAATATTTTCCTAAAGTCATTATTTCATTAAGTTTTCTCTCATTCCCATATGATAACCAGAATTAAGCCTTCATTAGTGTCATTCTAATAACACTTTCTCCTTTTCCAAGTTTAATGTCATGTAGACAACATTAAAATTACAATTTTAGTTATATTTCCAGTTAAACACCCATGAAAGAGGGTAAACAGGTATTAAGACTTTGTTTATGTCTTGACTTTCACACTTTAAATATTGTAGCAGCAACTAATATGATTTAGATCTTGCAACTGCTACTTCTACTTAGTACGACTACTGCTGATCAAGTTATATAATTATCGAATTAAATTAATGGGAGAAAAAAAGTAAAACAACATAAAATGCCTTTTAGGCTTTTAATACCAGTTGCGAACATAATAAGAAAGTTTTGGGCGATTACTTGCTTTCTTGTCTTATGAATAACAATTAACATTGATCTTGAAAACAAGTGGAGATAGAGAGAGAAAGAGATAAATGAAAAGAAAAAAGAAAAATAAACGCAATATGACTGCAATATTTTATTTTAGAGCTGCAAGTGATTTGTGAAAATTCACTAGTCACAACTTTTAGTTTAGATAAAAATTTCTTAAAATAAAACTACAAATTTTCGTTATAGTTTTACAAAAAAAAAATGGAAGAAAACAAGTTGGCAGTTTTCCAAAAAAAAAAAAAAGACATTTATTAAGAAAATCAAGTTTTTTATGAGAAAAAAATGAAAACTTTTTAAGATAAAGACAAAATCATATTAAAGTAAAAGTATAACACTACAAGTTACACTGAATTGCAAAAGTATACATACGAAGCTCATAAAATTTTTTTGGAAATTATTCAGTAACCGTTGAAGATATATCAACAACATTTAACATGGTTATAGCTTAGACATTTTCGAGCTGATTTGAAGTATAACAGGTTCCACATTGTTCCTGGGTGTATATAGTCACCTCCCAAATTTGGTCATGTCGAATATGTTGATTTTTGGACGATTCGATAAAAATTCATTTGCAATATGAGACCAATAAAATTTGGTACTTAGATAGACCTTGGAATACCCCTATGGATATGCTTTCCGATATATTCAAATCGAAATAAATTTTTTACCCATTTTTAGTCTTGGTTTCTTCTTCTTTAACTTTCGAGAACATTTTTTGATGCTTCCAATTTGATTTCGAAGAACAAAAAGAGAGAGATCGAAAAAATTGTCATATAGTGCTGAGCTGATGTGAAAGTAAGTGATCAGAAATAAAGTGTGTAATAAAATTGTTAAATATATTCAACAAAATCCAACTTGGTCCTACATAAAGTTGGCCTTGGTATACCGTCAAACTATTTCCAATGTTATGAAACATATGTCTATTGAAAGAAAATCTGGTTCAGGTTTATGTTTCTAGTCAAAAGAGCTCCCAACACTTCCGAAGGGAAAGCTGCTAAAAATTTAGGGGTCAAACACAGAGCACGAAATTGAACCAATGTACTGGCAGACTTTTTCGCAATTTCCTGGTCAAATATTTTATGTTGCTGATGCTCGAAGGAATTTCGAAGAAAAATTTAGGACCCAAAAACAGTCAAAATTTCCCAAAAGTTCTTGGTATTTTAAGCAGTATCCAGTTGCGATAAAAAAGTCAATTAGTTATTACAACGGGCTCTATAAATAGCGAAATTTACATAAAGTAATGTTTCCAAAAAAATGATGCTTCCATTCGTAAGACTTCATAACGTGCCCTCATATTTTTGGCCCGATTTGGCACCCTGTCACTATACAGGCACTTGAGGGGTACAAGAACAATAATGTGGTATATTTAATAAAATAGGCAAATCCTCTAAACTACCCACAGCTAAGGCCAGTGGAGAGATATTGGACACCTGTTAAAAGAGAATTGAACAGGGTGATCAAATTTTTAAACATGTTTTATCCCTTAAGAAATTTTGGTAATTTTCTGAGTTTGTTCTAGAACCTTCTAGCAGAATGATATGCAGCATAAGTCTGGAAATGTTATTGATGTTCTTAGAACCTTCTAGATGGCAGGTGGGTATAAATAACTGTGACCATCACCTATGTAAGTTCGTCTGTGTCAATAGGTAAACTATTCTATCAGTGTAATATTATTTAACAGTGCTGTTTTAGTGAAGGATTGAGTAAATGTGTAGTTGTTGTAATTTTCGAAACTTCTTGAAGCTTTTGATTGTAAAAAAAGCTTCAGGTCTATTTGGGGGAAAATAAGCTAAAGTTTTATGGGAGAAAAAATAATATTAATTTTATTTTTCAAACGTTTTCATCGATACACCGATTCTCTAATCTACATACATTATACGGAAATTTCAAGTATAAATTTATAATAGATTAAATAATGGTCCCAGCATTTCTTGATAATTTTCTTGAAAAATATTGCAACAAAATGAACGTATGTAAACTTTAGTAATCCAGTGTAGTTAGATCGGTTAACATGAAATTTATGTTAATGTTAATGTCTCTCTCTCATCATGTTACTAACGGTATTTTGCTATAAAACACTTACACACAAGGTAGTTCATTCAACTTCAGTGATAAATTTCCTTTTTTAGGAAAATAAAAATTTTCAATTGAAAAATCAAATCGAAACTTTTAATAAATAATTCATTTACAACTGATCGAATGTGATTTAGTTAATAACATGATTTTTGCAAAAATAAATTAATATAAATTAATTGGGTTTGTAAGTGAATTTTTATAACTGTTTAACTGTTCGAAAGAAAAGCAAATAATGAGAATAATTAAATCTGGTTAACAAAATTGTTTGACCAAAATTTGTTTGATCAAAGAAGAAAAACTTAAACAAAATCATGATCAAATTGTATTTAATTAAAATAAATAAAAATAATGATCAAACAAAAATTAGATAATAAATATTTTTTTTTGCCAATAAAATTAAATTAAATTAAAAAAAGCACGAGTCAATGACATTAAAATTTAAACAAAAAAATCAAAAAACACTTGGAGGAGAAAAGCAAAAAAAAAAAAAGTTGAAAAACAAAGGAAACATTTTATGTAAATTAAATTTATTGACTAAAACATATTCATTGAACTGCTGCTATAAAATTTTAATTCAGCCATAAAAAGTTAAAAATATATAAAAATTAAAACAATTAAGAATGCTTTATTCGGCTATGCCGAATCTTTAATACCCTCCACCACAAGTGCGTGTAAGAAAAGACCTTTTGTTTCGTACACATTCACACACACATAAAAGTATATAATATATTTCCGTTTTGCTTAAATACAACACAAAAACCCTAAATGAGACATACAATTAACTATATTTTTGGTTTTAACTTGTTTTTAACTGAACCGAGTTTGATAATTTTACATAACTTTTTATTATGCCCAAATCTTTTTGTCATTTGTCGATTTCTAATTGACAGTTTTACAAAAATAGTTCGCTGGAACTTAGAGGTTAACTCAGATATTGGTCTATATCTTTTGATATACTGAACCGATTTTGCTTTTCAGTGCTAAACAAATACTCAGACCAAATTTTATTGAGCTCTGACAATTATTGTCGATGTGAGCGTGCAACAAACAACAGACAGATTTTGATTTGATGTATGGATATATACAGATTTATGGGTCTGAAATTATAAGCCCCATTTTGTAATCGGGTTTTGAACTTATAAGTTTTTAAACATAAAAATAACATAAAATCGGTTTCATTAAGACTTCCTGAGCAAAAAAATACAAAGTTCGGAAGAAGGAAATAATTTTATATGTAAACAAGCAAAGCCGTTTTTGCCAAGAATGTATGGGCGATACCCCTCACCCTGGGCTTATTTCATTTTCTCCAGTAAACAGTTCCAAATGTGGGAACTCTCACTGTTAGAGTTTTATTATTATTTTTTTTTTTTTGATATTCGATAATCAATATTTGCCTTGTATGAGGGTACTTCTGCCCCCCGGTCCTATCGGAATTTTTTATAGCCAAAGTTACTTTTGGGTATTTTTGGATTATTTTGTGAAAATTTCATCAAATTTGGCCACGCTGTTTTAGATTCTATACGTTACATACATACAAACATACATACATACACACATACATACATACATACATACATACATACATACATACATACATACACTTCCTATTTTATATATAGAAAAATGCAGCCAAATTAAAAAAAGTTACAATTCTATATTCGGCTATTAGGAGTCTGGAATACCAACCACCGCAATTGCAAGTGAAGTAATTACTTTATGTTTCGCACAGACACATTCACTCATACACTCATAGACGTATACAATATGTAAAAAAATTTTAAATCTAACACGGTAATACTTAATGAGTCATTACATCTGTTTTATTTTTGGCGATAACTTTTTCTACTGAACCGATATTGATAACATTTGAAATGGTAATGATGTACATACAACTTAAAATTATGGCAAAATTTCATTTTTTTTTTTTTTGCCGATATATAATTGACAATTTTACAAAAGTATTTTGCTTGAACTCAGAATTTGTCTGAGAAATCGGTCTATATCTTCTAATATGCTGAACTGATTTTGCTGGTTTTTAATAGGCAAGACAGACAGACGGATGATAGAGAGATGAATTCTTCTTAGGGTTAATATATACTCTCTACCACCGTTCAAAGGCTACAGTATTATGGCCACTGTATGACGTTTTGGAAAACATTGATTTGTCATTATAAAAACATTTTTATATAAATTGAAAGTAAAAATTTTCCTTAAAAAAACTCACGTAAAACAAAACAAGATAAATCGAGTTTTATTAAAAAAAATAATAATAAATTTCTTTCTTAAACTTCAAAAATAAAAATAAAAAAATAATAATTTATTTTAGTTTTTATATCGATATTATGACAACGTCGATGATGAATTAACATTCAATGAACGAATGCACCTTTATTTGAGGTGATCATTCATCAACTGCTATTTCCACAGCAAAGTGACATGCAGAAAAATCTCTCTCTTTCCTATAATGATGATCAATAGTTAATAACGGTAAACATAGCAACTTTAAGTAAATGTCAACACCTCAAATCTTTTTGCAAGACAAAAAGAAATACAACTTCATTAGAAATTTAGCAGTTGAATTTGATTTTTTGGTTGTAATTTTTTATTAACTTTATAAAATCTAAAAAAAAAATATATTTACTATTATTATTTTTGAATTTAAAATCATTAATTTTACAACCGGAAATTCAATAAAAAAATAACAACAATATAAATTTTGCAGTAATTAAACGTGCGACATAAAAAATTTATTATCTGCAGCATTAAGAGAGAATTTTATTCCATTTCTTCGGATAAAGTAATGTAAAAGTATTATTTTTAAAGCGATTTATAATAAAAATAATAATAAATAAATAAATAACAATAAATGTCCGCAATTCAGAAACTTAAACTAGAGATTAAATTAGGTTAACTGGCAGTTAAACATAAAGCTATGTAAACTAGTTTAACTGGCAGCCTGTTTAATAAACCTAATAAACCTGGTTAACAGGCTGCTGAATCAGTAGTACAGAATATAGATTAAACTACTATAGAATAAATTATAGTTTAGACGATAGACTTAAGAATAGTGGAGATTTAGTCCACAGTACAGAACAAACTATAGACTATATTATAATGCTGACTATAGAATAAATTAGAATGCATTCTAATGGCTATAGTACAGACTATAGAAAAAACTATGGTCCACAATTAAGACTAAACTATAGTGCAGACTAAAGGCCATAGATTTTGGTATAGACCAGACTATAAATAAAACTTTAGTTCAGATTAAAGTGTAAACTATAGTGCAGATTAAAAGCTATAAATTTTGCTTTAGTCCAGTCTAAAGACTAAACTATAGTCTAGATTAAAGACCAAACTATAGTACAAAGTGAAGGTAATAGATTTCGTTATAGTCCAGGCTTTGGACTAAAGTTTAAACTATATTTTTAGACAAAATGCTACAGATTTTGCTATAGGCCGGAGCATTGACTTAACTATAGTCCAGACTACAGGCTAAATTGTAGTCCAGACTATAGACTTACCTAAAGTCAAGACTATAAATTTAATTATAGTCGTGAATAAATACTACATCAAAATGCAGGCTATAGATTTCATTATAGTCCAGACTACGGACTTAAGCCTAAACTATATTCCAGACTGAAGACGAAACTATAGTCGAGACTAAAGACGAAACTATAGAACAGACTAAGGACGAAACTATAGCCTTGATTATAGATGAAATTATAGTTCACACTATAGACTAAACTGTAGTCTACAATAAAGGCTAAACTATAGTTTAGACTATCGACTAAGTAATATTCGAGACTATAGCATTAACTATAGTCCAGACTATAGGCGAAACTATAATTCAGACTATGGACTGAACTATTGTCCAGACTCAAGGCTAGTCAAAATTATATATAATTCAATAAGTTATATTACAGACTAGAGTCTGTCCGATAAAACGAAATTTAGTTTGTTTAATTAAACTGTAAAAAGACCTCTAGTTAAACTGATGGTTTATTAAATCTAAATTTAATTAAAAAAATCCAAACTTAATTTTATGTTAACTATAGTAAAACCCAGTTTAAACGCTGTATGCATAAAAACTGGATTTTGGTTAAAAAAAATTGAGCTAAATTTTTAAGAAATATGATCAGTTTAAAAATCCCAAGTTAAGTGGTAAATTTTTTAGTAAACCTAGTTTAACTAGAAGAAAACAAAAAACCTAAAAATAGGAAAATATTTTATTAAATAAAAAGTGAAGAAGCGTTTATCTTGATAAACAATAATTTACACAAGAAAATTCTAGTTTATCGAACGATTTAGCTCATTTAAACATGGAGATTATATTTATTAAAAATTATTTTAAAACGCCAGTTTAACTGTGAAAAGAACATTCTAGTTTTGAAATCTTGGTTGAACAGCAACATGAATCGAGTTTAACTGCAGCACAAAAATACAGGACAATAACTTGAAAAAAAGTTTTATTGATAAACAATATGACAAACTTTAAATGATAAACTTAAACGACAAGAGAAGTCCTAGTTAAGGCTGAAAGTTAAGCATTGCTTAAACCATGTTAAATTTTATTTAGATATCACCAAAAGTTTAAAATTTATAGAATTACTGTGCAAAGTCAGTTTAACTATAATAGAAGAAAATTTAAGTTTAAGCCACAGAAATAACTTTAAGAATTTAGATCAGTTTGAGTAAACTCAGTTTACTAAAACTTTCAATGATTTTTTAAAAGACCTTCAGCAAAGTTGGGGTAAAACCAAAAAAAAATCAGTTTTTTTTTAATAAAAATATCTTTAAAAACCACCAATTTGTTTTTAATAAAAAATAAAGTTTAAATAAAATAATAAACTAAATTAACAACTTTATGCCATAAAATATGTTGTTTATAATATTTTTCGTGTTTTTTATGAAAATCACTTTAATAATTCTTTAATTTTTTTATTAAGAATTAAGTTACAATATTAAAGTCTTTTTTTATTGGTGACATTTAACTCGACAATAATCCCAAATAACCATGAGAATTCTTGGTTGGTGGTTTTCTAAATTTTTGTTGCTTTTTTTCGTTTTTTGCTACTATTTGTTGACAATTTTTTTTTAATTCAAGGTATTTTTACAAATTACTACATTTATTATTAAATTAACAGAAAAAAAAAACAATAAAAATATCTGATGACTTTTAAATTTAAAGATATAAATTTTGAATTGACAAGTGAATCAACCAAAAAATATTCAAAAGAACTGAAATTAAAGCGATTTAAAACTGAACAATGGAGATCTAACGGAAAACTAGAGTACAATGGAAATATTTATCATTATAATCACTTAACGATCAATATTGGATCTATATCGAAGGAATCACCAATATCCGTACTTAATTTTTTTAAGACACAATCTGGCGATACTTCACCAATTAATCTATAATTTCCAAGCTAAAATGCTTACAAATGGTGGATCCAGAGTACATTTTTTGGATAAAATTCTATAACTTATGAAACGTTCGAAATATTTATATCTTTTATCTCGGATGTTTTCCAGCTGATTTAAAATAATCAGTGGAAAGCCTTCCAAATTTGACCATCTCTGCTCGGTTGATGTATAAAAAGTTGGAAAATTTCGCTAGAGACTGGAGTCTAGTCTAAACTATAGTTCATTCTATTGTCTAGACTGTAGACTACGGTCTGGCAATAAAATCCATAGTCCGAACTATAGTTTAGTTAAATCTGGAAAACAGTTTTGTCTATAGTCCAGACCATAGACTTAACTACAGTCCAGAGTTTATTTTATGGTCTGGATTATAGTTTAGTTTATAGTCCACACTAAAGTTTAGTTTATTTGAATTTTACAAAACAGAAAAAAAGTTCATATTAAAATTATTAAATATTTTCAACTAAACCCAACTTGGTTCTACAAAAAGTTGGCCAAGCCAAGCAAAGGACCTATGTCAAACTGTTTCTAATGTCATTAAACAGTACCAGGAGATCTCGTCTACATTAAAAAAGCATACTCAAAAGAGCTCCCAACACATCTGGTAGATCAGGGTTCGGACTATTTGGTAAGAAAAGTTAAAACTAATGCAGGTTTAAAATCACAAGAGGCTCAAGAAGTTCCAGACAGGAAGACTGCTCAAAATTAAGAGGCCAAAAACAGAGCACAGAAAGTCAAGTTATCTAAATCAAATATTCTTACTGCATAATGGATGAGGAAACGTTTGTTCCGGAAAAAAATGTTTGCCGCTGATGCACGAGAGAATGTTGAAGAAAAGTTTAGGATCCAAAAGCAGTGAACATTTTCCAAAAAGTTCTTAATATGGCGAGCAATATGCAATTGCGGCAAAAGAAGCCAATCATTCCTAACACTTATCAGTTCCAAAACGTTTTTGTTTTGGTAATATTGTAACGTGCAAATCATTGGAGATCATTGTCTTCGAGTAGGCTTTGAGAATTAGAGGTTCCTAGGTGATCAGGTGGTTATTGGGTGGCCTTCAAAGTTTGCTCATTTCTATTATGTTGATTTGTTCGAAATCTTGGGAAAATAGCTGAAATTGCCAAGGGGCTAGAGTTTAGATTAGACTATAGTTTCTAGTGTCTAGACTATAGTTCAGACTTTTGTCTAGACTACAGTTTATGCTACAATTTAGTCTTTTGTCTAGACTATAGTTTAGACTACAGTTAGTCTATAGTCTTGATTGTAGACTATACTTTAGGCTGTAGACTATAGTCTGAACTAAAGTTTAGTCTATAATCTGGGCAATAGATTTATCTAGAACCTGGACTATAGTTTTGTCTATAATCTGGACTAATGTTTAGTATATAATCTGAATAAAAGTTAGGCCATAGTCTAGACAATAGATCTGTCTTCAATCTGAATTCCACTTTACGGTGTATTCGGAAAAATACTTTAGTCTATAGACTGAGCAATATTTTAGTTTAGAGTCTGAACTATAGATTAGTAAACAATCAGAACTATATTAAATCTTGGACTATAATTAGTTCGATGTTTGGACTATAGTTCAGTCTAGAATGGTCCATAATTATGTCAATAATCTGAGTTATAGTTTGGTCTATAGTCTGTAATAAAGTTTATTCTATGGTTTGAAACACATTTCAGTCTAAAGACTGGACTATAGTTCAGTCTAGTCTATAGTCTTAGTTTAAAATCTGAACTATAGTTTAGTCCATAATCTAGATTATAGTTTATGATACAAACTTTGATTTAGATTATTACCTGAGCTATATATAGCTAAACTTATTTCGATAGTCTGACATGCAGTCTTGAATATAGACTATGCTATAGTCTATAATCTGAACTATAAATATTTATTCCATTACAAAATTTACATGAATTTGTTTTCAATTATAAATAGAAATTAATACTCTGATATCCTCCCACTTGTAATAAATGTTATAACATACATTATGCCATCCATGTTATGAGGAGATTAAGAAAATCAAAATATTATAAATCCGATATGTGAAAGTGATATATATGTGTATGTGTGAATGTGTGTGAATGTGTAACTGTGTTACAAATTAAAATACCAAACGTAATCTAAAGAAATCCGCCGACTGAACAAAAACACTTACATATTGTCAAGTCAACGAACGGCATACTGACACACATTTACAACAAGAAGATATTTTTGCACAAAAAAAAAAATAACAACAACAACAACTGAAGGCATAAAAATTAGATTAAGTGAAATATGAAAATAATATTTCTGTGAAATTGTAGTAAATACAAAAATAAGTAAAAGGGTAAATTGAATAAAGACAATAAATATTTACTAACACTAACATATTTTATTCCACAAACACACACACACACACACACATTACTCACATACAAACATTTCAAATCAACAAAATTATGTCGTTATTTAATGTTGAAGTTGATGTTAACTCTTCTCATGCGTATCTTTAATTGTGAAGACATATTTTTTATTTATTATATATTGTTGTTGTTTTTGTTGTTAACAACAATTTCTATTAAATACTTCTTCTCTGAAATATATATTTTACTCTTTTTATACCCTACACTACCGTAGGGGTATAATGCGTTTGTGCAGATGATTGTGACGGGCAAGAAAAATGAGAAAACCTTTCGACTCAGTATCACTTCCTGAGTCGATTTAACCATGTCCGTTTGTCCGGCTTGACGTCCAAGTTAAGATTGTTCGCAAAGTACAAGTGGCAGTTTTGAAGATGTCATAATAAAGGACGATGCCTACTGAAATTGGTTGTAATTGGTTCATTATTACACAAAGGTCCACCCGGAATGGGATTTTTAACCCATAAAATTTCTAAATATAAAACATTTTTAACCGAATTTTTGGAAAAAAGGTCTTATTATATTCTAAAACGATATACTAAATTTATTCGGACAGGTTCCATAGAACCACCCTTCCAAATATCATTTTGAAACTCATAAGTCGCAAATATTGTAATAATTATTTTTGTAATAATATTTAGTCAAATTATGATACATATAAGTCAAAACTGCTATACATAATTATACCAGGGTCGGTCCATAATTATTTCTAACTCCCATAAAACTCCCTGCAGGAAAAATATTTTAAAACGTTTAAATTTTCACAAATGTTAGTATCATCTGTCATTAATCTATTACACAAATAAGCATTAATAAGAAAAGCAAATTACACGAGGGTTGTTTAGAAAATTTTCGTAGCAATAATTTGCAACCAATAATGTGGTGTAGGGTATTACATAGTCGGGCTTGACCGAAAATAAAATTTTTCTTTGTTATTTATAATTTAATTGTTACAAAAAATACAAATAAAAATATGGATGGACTGACTAACTGACTGAGTGACTGATTTGAGTGATTTTCTAACATAATAATATTTTTATTTAGGCAGCAGGTGAATGAATATATGGATGGACGGATGGATGTATAATACATTAGAAATATAATTTTTCTTTTATGTCATAACATAATTTCAATTTTTCATCATCACATTAATTAAATTTCAAAAAGAAGTGATTCGAATTACAAAAACAACTAAAATTTCAATTTAGAAAGAAACTGATATCTCGGTTTTTTTAGAAAGAGATTTTTCAAATAGAATGGAATTTTATTACAAATTCCCTTTTGACAAGAAAAATTTATTTGTTTTCATGCTCATTGAGTTTATTTGGAAATTTTGTTACTTAATTGCAATTGTGCTCTTAATTGGTGACAATATAAATGAAAGTTATTGAATAATAATGAAATTTTCTTAAAGTGTAAAATTACGCTATTGAACCGATTTTATATAACAACTGAACTTTAATTAGTTTGCTGTGGTCCATACTACAGTTAAGGCTGCATTTAAGATTTTACTTTAAATTCTGGACTACATTTTGGTTTGCAGTTTGTAATAAAGTCTATGGTTTTGGCTAAAGTCTGAATCATAGTGAATCTCGTCTTTAGTCTGTTCCCTAGTCTACACTTTAGTTTAGTCTATAGACTGGACTAAAGTTTGGGCTAGAGATTAGCTTATATTCTGGCCTATAGTTTAGTCTATAGTCTGACCTTGAAAATAAATCACAGTAGAGATGAGCGATATCGTGATTTCAAAATAAAATTGTTCACAGTGAAAGTGATTTTTAAATCACTGTTCTGTTAAAACAGTGACAGTGATAATAGAATTTCGAAAGGAAACAAAAGAATATTTTTTAATGATATTTGTTCAAAGAGGGGCGTAGAAAGGGGAAACATGGTAATAAAAAAAACAGGGAAAGCCACGACAATTGGATCTCCGTTTCGTAACGACCTCTACTATCAATGGGCTAAAGATTGTAAACTCAGAAACAACTATATCAATCGAAAGTTATTCCCTAGCGCAACTGTTACGAGAGCAGAAACCTCTCTTTAAGACCTCCAGGTGATTGTACTTTTCAAAAGCGTTCAAAAAGAGATGACAGAGGAGTCTTTATTGAATTTTATACCGTGTAACATATCTAAACCAATTGTAGTGATTAAATCACAGTCATGAAAATATCGCAAATCTCTAAACCATAGTGTATATCCAGTTACAACAAACTGTTTGAACTGCCATTGACATGCCTTAGGAGTTGCTTTGAACACATGTTATAAGCAATAGTTCAGATAAGATGGTTAACTGAGTTAACTTAACGAACTTCTCCCGCTTTTTTGGCTCAGGTACAACATTCGAGAACCAAGGAGTTATCCACTTTCAATAGAAATCAGATTACGCTTCTGGTATCAACAACAACATCTGTAACTGTTGCCATGACTAACTTGAAGAATTGTCAGTTCTTCACTACAGTGTCATTATCCCGCATTAAGAGAGATGATTTTTGGAAAGTAATTCTGGATCGATAATTCCTTTTTTAAGGTGTAGCCTGGTTCGGCTGCCATGCAGAACGCTAAACAGCAGTCGAAGTTAGAAGTTCTTAAGGGTAACACAGAGGAATCAACTACAAATAGACTTAAGATATCTGTAGGACATGGTGCACGGAACTTACTAACTGTGATTGCAATGATTCGGAAAGCCTTGAACCGATTCTCATTCCCGACAAAATTTATTATAATTTTGATAAGTACAGCAACATTGCTTATCAAAATTAGTCGTTGGAAATGAAGCTTGAACTCTGCGATTTACTTAAATACCGACAATTGAAAATAACTCTAAACTCGCTCAGTATATCATCTAGAATAATAATGATGGTATTTAATTCCAGCATTTGGTTCATTCGATTTTAACACTTATTTAATTCGATTTTAAAGATCTGAGTGTTCTACATGGTAAAGAGGTCATTCAAGAATTTAACCAATTGAAATGGTAGTGTTGGCTAAGTCTATATGTCTCCACAACAGTGGCAAAATGCTTAGTCGGTTTAAAATGTGACCTTGATCTATTCCTTCCTTTCGTTAGGTTTTAAAATTTGAGTTTAACTCTGGGACTAGTAAATACAGCAGCGCTTAATATCAGATGTCCCAGGATTTTAATGCTCTTAATATAATCAAAATATCATGTAGACTTGTCCTTTGACCAGAATCGGCGGATTCTACATTGGAAAAAATTGGCAGAAGGTGAATTTAAGTTTAAGGTTATTTTTTTTAAATCTTTCTCCTAATACAAACTTCTTTGTCACTCCCATAGACTAAGTCACTGACTATAGACTAAACTATAAACTATAGTCCAGACTATAGTCCAGACTATAGACTAAACTATAGTCCAGACTATAGACTAAACTATAGACTAAACTATAGTCCAGACTATAGACTAAACTATAGACTAAACTATAGTCCAGACTATAGACTAAACTATAGTCCAGACTATAGACTAAACTATAGGCCAGACTATAGACTAAACTATAGTCTAGACTATAGACTAAACTATAGTCTAGATAATAGACTAAACTATAGTCTAGACTATAGACTAAACTATAGTCCAGACTATAGACTAAACTATAGTCCAGACTATAGACTAAACTACAGTCCGGACTATAGACTAAACTATAGTCCAGACTATAGACTAAACTACAGTCCGGACTATAGACTAAACTATAGTCCAGACTATAGACTAAACTATAGTCCAAACTATAGACTAAACTATAGTCCAGACTATAGACTAAACTATAGTCCAGACTATAGACTAAACTATATTCCAAACTATAGACTAAACTATAGTCCAGACTATAGACTAAACTATAGTCCAGACTATAGACTAAACTATAGTCCAGACTAAAGACTAAACTATAGTCCAGACAATAGACTAAACTATAGTCCAGATTATAGACTAAACTATAGTCCAGATTATAGACTAAACTATAGTCCAGACTACAGACTAAACTATAGCCCAGACTATAGACTAAACTATAGCCCAGACTATAGACTAAACGATAGTCCAGACTATAGACTAAATTATAGTCCAGACTACAGACTAAACTATAGATTAAAATACATTTCAAACTGAAGACATAATTATAACTCAAAATATATATTTAACTACTTAAGGCTTAAAACTATAGACCGAACTATAGTCGAAACTGTAGTCTCAACTATATGACTGTCATTAAAAATTAGTAAGAAAATGATCTGATTTTCTTTAATCTCTCTCCTCATAACATACAATTTAGAATATAAAGTCCAAAATCATAAAAAATGTCTGCAAAATCTTTTCTATAATTTTCTGAATTTTCAAAAAACAATTAAATAAATTATGTTTTAAAATAGTTAATGTTTAACTAACCGAACATTTAATTTAGTACAAAATTACAGTTGTGTGTGTGAGTGAGTAAGGGTGGTTGTGTGTGTTGGTTTCAATTTAAGTTAAATTTAATAAAAATATAAAAAAATTACATAAATAAAAATTTTCAAATAATTTTAGTTTTTCACAATTAAAAATAATAAACAGCAAAACAAAAAAAGGAAAATTTAAACAATATTTAGTGGAAGTTAACTATAACAATAATAACAACAACAAAATAAACGCATATTTAAAATGTTGTTAAATTTTCAAAATAATTTTTGTGTTTTGAAAAAATGTTTATAAACAAAATAAAAACTGGAAAAAAAGTAAAAGTACAAAATAATTTGGAATTAGAAAAATATGTAATAATAAATACAACGACCATTTGGAAAATACTAAAAAGTAAATATTTACAATTCATAAATATACAGTAGAGGTCATATAAATGAAGACTAAATGGTATTCAGAAAATGAATAAAAAATATTTTCCAAACTCAGATTGATAAAAAAATTAAACGGATAAACCTCTATTTTTTAAATTTTATAGGAACATTGGCACATAATATTTGGGAACTACGGTAAGTCCGCCATCTTAAAAAAGACTTAAATTAAAAAAGGCTAAAAATGGGTTAAAAATTTATTTCGAATTAAATATCAACAAAACTATAAAATACTACATCGATGTGAGAGAATGAAATTTAATTTAAATATTTTTAACAGAATTATTTCCAAAAAAATGGATTTGTACACATTATGTATTGATTAGTGTATTCAAAACCGAAATCGGAAACCAGTGAAATGCTATTTGCATTTCAGAAAACCAATTTCTATTATCGAATTATTCGACATACCAGGTTTTTTCTGTCGGTTGACCGGTTTTCAATGCAAAGCACTTCTAAAGATTATCACTTAAATATTGAGCTTAATTTTTGTATATTCCGCCATGACTGAGAAATCAAAGTACTGTCTGCATTCTTAGACATCATATTCTAAGTCGATTTTGCTTTAGACATAATCACTTTAAAAAAATAATAAGATTTTGCAAGATTTTTTTATTCATTATCCAGCGAAAACCATTTTTAGGTAAAGTGGTATAAGTCCATAATTTCAACATATTCAGAAGTTAAAGAAAGAGTTTTTTTAATAATTCTGTAGCTTTGGAACCAATAATTATTTTTTAATGAAATTTTATGTGAAAAATTTTTTCAGTTTTTCCAACTGATTAGTAGCAACTGCTTCTAGTAGATTTTTGGGAATAGGAAACGGATTTACGCCGTAGTTCTCCTTTTGACAATCATTTCAAGAAAAGAACGCCATTGCAGGAATTTGCTTCACTTCAAATGGATTTCGAAACATTTTTAATACACGTTTTACAGTATAACCTGGTTCAGGTGTAAGCAGTGGTCCACACAATGTTTGTAAATCAAAAAGAAAAAAAAGCATTTTCAAAAGAACTCCGATTACACATTCGGTATAAAAGCGGCCCCATTAGCTTAGTGCTCGGACTATTGTGTACGAAAAGTTTTTTTGCAACGTCCTGTTGCTGATGCTTGAGGGAATTTTGAAGTTTAGGACACAAAAGCAGTCCAAATTTCTCAAAATGTTCTTGGTACGTCAAGTAATAGGCAGTTGCTCTATGGACTCTATAAATACCGAAACTCATATCAATAATTTTTTGAAAAAGTATCTTTCCAATCATAAGTCTTAATAATGCCTTCACGTATTTTTGGTTTGTATTGGTATCCTGTCATTATGGTAAAAAAGCCCTTGAGCGTTATAAGAACAATAATGTGGTATTTGCACCGGGAGAGGCAAATCCTGCAAACTGGCCGGAGCTAAGACCAGTGGAGAGATATTGAACTTGTGTTAAGAGAGAATTGAAGAGCCAAAAGTGTGGCAGATTTTAAGGAAAAGAAGATTGAGTACCAGTTCTAGCAAAGTGGCAGAAAGCACTATAAAACTTAATAGAGGGGTTTCCAAAAGGTCCATCACTATTGATTAAAACCATCATGTATATATTTTTTGTAAATTTTAATAATAATTTCAATCAAATTAAGACAAAAATAAAGCAACAAATTGATGGTTTCGATTTCATTAACATATATGTATGTTAAGAATTTTTCTATCCACACATTATCCAACAATGAAATATTTAAGCTTATGTCTTGTACACATTCTTTTAACCGCCACTGTATTATTGAAAAGGCACATGTGTTATGATTTTCATTGTAAAGTTTTGTTTACAACAAAAATTTAATGTTTAACAATTTATGTTGGTGAAAAAGTTTAACTTCTTAGGTTTTAAATAAGAGTTTAATAACAATAATAAAGATTTTTTTTAATGATAAATGTTTGTTTTTAGACACAATTTTATGAGGGGTTTTCCCCATAAAATTTCTACAAAACTCATATTAATGAGAGGGTGTGTGATTGTTAAATAAAATATAATTTTATTAACTTTAATTGTTCAAACATCCACCGATTTAAGCGATGAATTAGTTTAACAGTTTTTCGAAACCTATAAAAAATAAAATAACCATGGAATATCCCATATTAAGTATATATAATACGGAATATATGATATTTTTTATACTTTTATGTCCGACTGTTGTTGTAGGTTAGGAATAAGACATCTTTTTGATACTCCATACTGTAGTGAAACTTATTAAAATTCTTCTCCGATCGAAACAAGTGGTAAAATTCAGAACGCAAAGTTTGTGCATTAAACTTGTCATCCACTTATTATCCAGTTTTGTACTGAATTGGCAACATGCAAATGATCATTATCATGGTGAACGATTGTAATCTCATGCCTGTCCAAATCTTCTGGTCCATTTTCATTCTTTGCTTCGTATCAATCGTCTCGATGTAAAGAGAAAAATACGTTTTTTAATGAAACCAATTTCAAAGCATTAACTTGTCGTCATGAATATTCCGCTTCATTGTTTAATTGCTTTGCGGGTCTACGGGGTCTTTTTACGCTTGGGGCTCTCTTATCGTGGCATCCCAAATCTTCAATTCATATGAAACCTAATTTTTTCGTTACTAAATCACTACAATGCTTTCAAACATAGAATAGTGGTCAGAAAACCATTGTTCATAGGTTTTAGAACATTCGTTTCAAAATCTGATAACCAAAATGAGTCAAATTCAAGGGTGTCTGAACTTGGCCCTACGATAGGGCTTTAGATACAAAATTCAAACTGAAATTTTCTATGCAAAGAAATCTATAAAAATTGGATATATGTTTTAATTTTAATAGTTATTTGCGATTTTCAACTTGAAAAAAATGGACTGGTTAAAAATACCGACTCTTAACTTATATTGTCTGATAAATAATATTATTTATTAACTATATGCATAATTTGGATCTTTTGGACCTGATCTTTTCATTCAAATACTTTTGTAAGATTTTTAGTCGTAGAGGATTCAGGTACATGACTTTGTAGACCTGCTAATAATATGAGAACGCACATATTCTTTACTTTCTATTGTGAAGCCCGTACAGGACTAATTAGGTTTAAAAAAAATCAATTTTTGAGTCGACTTGGAAGAGTACAGGCGGCCCCTAACTGCAACGGGGCGCCAGATAACAATATTTATTCATATTCATAATAAATGTAACGAAAAAATAGTGTGAATTGAAGAAAATGTCATCATAACAAAAATGTTCGTTAATTTGTTAATTAATAATTTCTTCCAACTGATGAAAAATTGTCAATGTGACTATTTCAATTCGTTAATAAAATTGGAGTTGATTTGAATAAATATGGTATTCAACTTGAATTTAAATTTACGAAATTTTATTTGAATTGATGAAAGAATTGTTTAATAAGTAAATACATAAACAATTAACGGACCCAGAGAAGGAGTACTCCCCCATACAAACATATATATCTTAGGAACTGTAACAGCGAAGAACTGTAACCAAATTTTCAATTTGGTTCCAATGACTTCCTTAAGGAACTGTTTTACTGGACAAAATGTAAGACGGATAGGATCAGGGGTGAAGTAGTCATAGACAGAGTAAATATTGATTATCGAATATCTAAATATTTACTACAGAGAGAATTTCGTCCCAATTACATTTTTTAATACATGTCGATTGTGATTTGTGAAATTTCTTGTTCAGTTCATTTATTCATTTAATATGATGAAGAAAATTTACAAAATTATTTGACGAAAAAAATTGTTAAATTAACAAAAATTTTATTCAAATGAACTGTATGTAGAATTGAATAAATTATTGTGTTATTTTACTTACGATGCGTTATTGCAATTTTTACTAAATAACTGTTGATATAACATATTTTTCTTTAATTTTTTTTACGAAACTTTAATCAATTTAACATCTTTTATTAATTTTTTGTTTGATTAAATTGTTTTATTTGAAGATAATTCTTCAATTTGAAGAAAAATCTGTTTATTTAACACAATTCTTTCGTTAAAGTTCTACGAATTTTTTTCGTCAGTATTACCTACGACATTTGGTTCAGTGGTCATATGTGAGGTAAACACCCTAAAAAGTATTTTTTGCCAAACGTCCTCTATGATGACGTTGTGATTATTGCGTTAAATAAAGTTAAGTTTTTTAAATATGATTTTTACGAATGTGAATTTTGTGTATTTCCGAATGGAAATACGAATTCTCTGATTCGTGGCCAATTTTTTATCCATTTTATTAAAATTAAATATCGTTATTAATTCAAATATTATTCAAGTTGAATTCTTAACATTTAATATTCCAAAAATAGAACAAAATTTAAATCTTTAGCTGTTTATAGGATTTTGACACATACTTTTTGTTCAAAAATCTAAATTTTCAAGGTCCTAACGTTTCCATTGATACCATATAATTGTTTATGAAGTTTAATTTTTGTCTAAAAATCCAACCTAAACTAGACATCCTGTTATTAAATTTAGTTATTTTCTATTTATTTGTACCCAAAGTAGGCAACTTTGGATGGTCGCCGATTACGGCCTTGGCCAGATATGGACTTGTACTTCTACAAAACAATTCGAAATCACCTCCGCTTTGATTAAGCGTAATTTCATTTAAATATATTTAATTGTTCAAAAGTTACAGATTTATAACAAATAAAAATTCGATTTGGATACACTGTGCGTTGAATGTACAGATATCAAGTCAGACGGACGGAGAGACATCATTAAATCGATTCAAGAAGTGATTTTGATTTCATCAGTATACTTCCAGATGGGGTTAAGGTTATTGTTTTTGTGCATTATGAACATTTTCACAAACGCATAAGTCAAAGTGACTTCATTGAGCAATTTAGTGTAAGTAATTTGCAAAGAAAAACATTGCAAAAATTCACTAGTTTCAATTTAAACTCATATCACGCGTTCACCTCTTGTTGAACTCACTATTTGTTAAACAACAACAAAAAAATTAATTATAATCATAATAATTGTTATAATTTAATTTATATAGAATTAACAATAATTACCAGGTTATTAAATAAGAAAAAAAAAACAAGTTAACTAATAACGAAATCAAGGTTAAACAAATTACGATTACAAAATATTTCCCCTCAAAGTAATAAATTCTTTTAAAAATAATAATAAAAATTAAACAAATATTTAATTTTTTATAACAGTTTAATGCTCTTTTTTTATTATTTGCAAAAAAAAACTTTCATTTTTTTAAGTTTTCATTTCATTCATTCATTTCTCTCAAACGTTTAATTTTCTCATAGTTGTCTGAACCACAAGTCATTTAAAAACAAACAATTAATTTATTCACAAGAATTACAATTTAATTACATATGTGAATGTGTGTATGTTTACATGAATGTGTATGTGTATGATTAACCCCCCCCCCCTTCAACTATGAATATTCTCCTAAACATTTTTATAATTTCTAGTTTGTTAATAAACAATTTTAGTAAACATTTTACATAAGGAGTGAGATCGAAAAATTCTTAACATACATATATTTTTTTATTATTACAATTTGCAAAAAAAATATATTTTTTTAATTTTAATCACTAGTGATGACCGTTCCATTACCTTCCATTAAAGTTTTTATAGTGTTTTTTATCACTTCGAACAGGTACATTTTTCAACTTCCATTAACGTTTAAAGTTCTTTCTATCTGATGCTCGTATAGATAGTCCATTTAAGTTTTTAATCAGCTAAATTTTTTAGACACCTTTTTAAGCCCTTCAATTCTCTTTTAACATGAACCCAGTCTCTCTTCACTGGCCTTAACTCCGGGCAGTTTGGAGGATTTGCCTCTCCTGGTATAAATACCACATTATTGGTTTTGAACCACTAAGATCTTGTTTACCTCAATGACAGAATATCAAGTTTGACCAAAAATAAGTAGACTCTTATGAATAGAAGCAGCCTTTATATCGAAATATTCCTTAAAGTAAATTTCGGTATTTATAGAGCCCGTTGTAAAAATGATTGGATTCTTTGGCCGCAATTGCTTATTGCTTGTCATACTAAGAACGATTTGGGGAATTTTTACTCCTCTTGGGTCCTAAACTTCTTTACAACATTCCCTCGAGAATTAGCAACATAAAATGTTGACCGCAAAGCTTTGAAAAATCTGCCAGAACACACGTTTCGTCATCCGTTATGAAGCAAGAATATATATTTTTTTTATAAAAAATTACTTCAATTTCCGTGCCCTGTTTTTGGCCTCTAAATTTTTAGCACCTGTTAGGAGCTTTTTGAGTCTTGTATGTTCCCATAACCTGCTTTAACATTTCATACCAAATAGTCCGAGCACTAAGCTAACCGGGCTGTTTTGCTGTCAGATGAGTTGGCAGCTCATTTGAAAATACTTTATATTGTTTTTGCTTTAAAAACATCATGTGGTCTATTCTTTCCATCAGCGGACAAGTTTTCTCGCCGATACTGTTTAATAACATTGGAAAGAGTTTAACGGCAGACCTTTGAACGACAACTGAATGGACGACTTTTTGTAGGACCAAGTTGAGTTTGGTTGAAAACATTTAATAATTTTAGAACGCACTTTTTCGAGTCCCTCATTTTAATCAGATTAACAATATATTCATTATTATCGTTATATATATATAACAGACATGTTTTACAAAAATAACTAGATCACACAAAAAAATACCTACTGAACTTAAAAGTTTTAATAAAAAACGTTTGTTAAGAATTTTTCCATCTCACTCCTTAGATAATAATACAAAGAAAATGTTTCAAAAATTTTATTATTTAATTGTGACATTAGAGTAGCAAAACTACTTAAATATGTGATTTAAATATCAACTCGTACTATGTGATTTAAAGTCTTTATAGTAAAAGTTTTTATAGTAAATTATGGCAAATATTTTTTTTGTTTTTGTATATAATTTCATTTCTCACCCAGAGAAAGAAAAATTTTGTTTAGAAAAATTTCATAAAGTATTTCATGAGGCATTTTTTCAGTTAATAGAAGATAGAAATTGCTGATGCCACAACGTTATGAAGATAAAAATGCCAGTAATTAAAGAAGGAGAAAACATTTCTTTAACCAAAATTTATTAGACAAGAAACTGTGAATAAAAGTCACTTTAGTTTTAGAAATTTATAGAAAAATTAAAAGTTTTTTAGATTTCCTGCCAAAGTATACAAATGTAACAAGTAAGAATTCTATGTTGGACTGTGCCGAATATTCAAATTTCTGCTTATAAGGAAATACCACTCCCCCGTGACCAAAAATATTTATATATATTTTTGCTCATTTTAGCTTCATTAATGCATCAAGTTTCATTTAGGGGGATACATTTTTCCCTTGTCCTATCCACAAATTTAATAACATCATTATTTTGGTATGAACACTTTATACGTGTCCAAAACAGTTTCAGAAATATGTGATATTAAAAATTTCGTTTGTTAGGGAGATACCCATCTTTTCACGTTCCGTACAAAAATAGCAATCGATATAAAATGAAGGAATTACTGTTCCTTTCCAGTCCTTCTTTCCTTTAATAAAAACGATATAGAACTTCTTTCCCAATGGATATGAAATGGCTGCGCTAAAAAGTATAGGGCAGTATTTTGGGGCGTGGCAACAATACTGCCCTTTACTTTTTAGCGCAGCCATTTGAAATCCATTGGGAAACAAGTTCTATATCATTTTTATTAGTTTAACAGATCAATTTTGTTCTTTTATAATTTTTAATTTCGATATCAATTTCTGGTATAAACTTCTAGTACTTAGAATCCTTCCCCCATCTAAGGAATTACTATCTTATAAAAAATTTAATGATCATTACTCTGTACTTCCGGTTGGGTAGATCCTAATTGCATCTAATGTGAATATATCTGAGATGTTTAAGTATCGTTTTGGGGGATAACAGGCTCCGGCTGCAATCTTTCAAATATTATTTATCTTGGTTGTACCCTCCACCAGTACAAGTGGCAAAGGGGGTTATTAACTTCTTCATTATGTCTGTCCGTCTGTTGGAAACATTCTCTCGTAAATAATACGATTCTAACTACATGACTTTTATGTTTATTCAAATTCGCTATTTAAGTTCCGCCATATTGGTTCAGTAGGAGAAAAGTTATAAACCGATGTCTAAGACAATCCTAAACCTAACTGTAGTGATTAATCTTCGTATCAAAATCGGATCAGTGGAGAAAAATTATAGGTAAAACATTGAAAATTTTGATACATTCCAAAATCAGTGGCAAAAATTTTAGATATATTTTTTTTAAACTTCTCACATACATTGAAACCCAGAAATTTTAGATTGTGCTGCAGCCACTATTCAGTTGACCATAATACCATTTCCGGAATAGGGATTTAAACTTATAAATTAGTATAAATTAAATATGGACCAAATCTATTGAAATTCAGCACAATTACTTTTCTAATTATCTTGAATTTATGTTACTAATTTGAAGAATATCGGCTCATATTTACTTATATTTCCCGCTTTACGTCAAAATTATCTTCTTCCGAATGTTTTCTAAATAAATTTAAAGAAAAATCCATGAAAAAATAAAGCCAGATGTGTTCGATGTAAACATCTTCCAGAAGTCCTTGGTTAATTGGAAACAAACTCTTTATTAAGCTGAAAGCATTTTTGTAGAGGTCTACAAGGACCATTTAAATAAAACTTTTATTTTGTCTCACATCGCCCATCATCCTTTCTACTAGCAAGGGACCTATAATTCTCCAAATAAACTTAAAAATGCTTTAGCTAGAAGAACACACAGAAAAAACATTAAACAAAATTAACGTTGAACAAAGTTGATTTAAGATTGAAAAAAACTTTATTTTCATTAAGTTTAAATTGAACGTTTTTACGTTTGTGGTGATATAATGCAACAACAAATTTTTAAAATTGTCTTTAACTGGTGAAATTGTTAGTAAAAATTCAAGAATTTTATAAAAAAAACTGTATTTACTATGAAAAACAATGTTAAATTAACATTTTTGTCTATGAAGCAAAATTATAACCGAAAAAAAGATTAAATTATTCATATTTTAATTAATTTAAAAGTTATAGAATTAAAAAGAGGTCTACAAGGACCATCTAAATGAAACATTTATATCCAACCTTGGAAGATCGCTCACAATCTTCTCTACTAGCAAGGGACCTATAACTCTCCAAAGAAACTCAAAAATGCTTTAGCTACAAGAACACAGAGAAAAAGACATGAAGCAAAATTAACGTTGAAAATAGTTGATTTACGATTGAATATTTTTTCATTTAGTTTAAATTGAACGGTTTTACGTTTGTGGTGAAATATTACTGTACATGTTAGGATCTGTCAATACAATGATAAATTTTTTAAATTACCTTTAACTACTAAATACTGTATTTACTGTGAAAAACAATGTTAAATTAACATTTTTTTGTCTATGAAGCAAAATCATAACCGAATAAAAAAGTTAAATTATTTATTTAAAGAAATCTCGAATTGTTTAAAAGTTACAGAATTATTTATTTAAAAAAAATTGTTATGGAACCAGAATGCACTAAAAAATAGTTAAAGCTTTTTCGATTTAAATTTAACCATAATAAATTATGTTTCATTAACTAATTGTTATTCTAACGATTTAAATAAGTTGACATTTAATAGGAATTAAATTCTAAATAATGAAAATTTGTAAACAAAGAAATAAGAAAAAAATAAATGACATTTTCACACACTCCGGTGGGTTTTGAATGAAGTGAAATGAAGTAAAATAAAGGTGGAGATTTCAAAATAAAAATAACATTCAGGTTATGATCTCGGTGTCACAAAAATATAAAAAATAATAAGAAACGTCAACATGTTTTGAAACATTCTCGAATAAAATGGGAAATAAATGTGGGAAAAAATGGTTACGGAGGGAATTTTAGTTGCGATTTAATTAATTAAGGAAAATCTGCAACCAAAAAACGTTTCTAAGAAAAACTTTAAAAAGGAATAAAATTAAAACAAAATTTGGTGATAAATATTTAAGAGTGAAATACACAAAAAAGGGAAGAAAATCATGACAATTATTAGTAATACACTGGTGTATATTCCTATAAATGCACATAACTTTTTTTATAGAATTAGAAAAAATTAAATAAGAAAATATTTAGTGGCAAAATAAAATTGTTATTAAATCAACTATGACTTCATTTGAAATGTTTAAACTAAAAACATCATTTGTTTTACATGTTTATACCCTACACCAGCATAGGTGCTTTGAGTATTATGCGTTTGTGCCGATGTTTGTAACATAAAGAAAAAATGGAGTTACCCCCATTTTTAAGTATACCAATTTGACTCAGAATCATTTTCTTTCTAAGTCGATTTAACAATGTCCGTCCGTCGTTCTATCTGGTTAGCTGACAATATTAAATATTGGGAACAGTCAACAGGCCCCATATTTTGATATATCTCGATGAATATTTGGTAAATATTATTATGGTGTAAGAACAAAGCCTATTGAAATTGATCATGTTCGGTTGAATATTTCAGGTACCTCTCGTACAAATTTTTCTCCCGGATGTGGGTTTTAAGGTCATAAAAGTCCTAAATATAAAGTGATTTAAATTTTATATGACACAAACAAGTCTTAAAATATTTTTAACCGATGTGACAAATTATGAGAGGGTCACTTCATTATTTCTCAAAGGTCCCATACAAACTTCTCCAAATATCACTTTTAAGGGCATAAATCTCACGTATAATTTAGTGTTTAGTAATAACAGATTAAATTAATATAAATATAGGCAAAAATCGATGTGCAATATTATACGAGGGTCGGTCCATAAATTCTCATTCATTTTGAAATGCAAAAAATTCATAAAATGTACTGAACAGTTAAGAATAAATCAGAAAATTAATACGAAGGCCGTTCATTATTTTTTCAAAATCAACTATTTATAATAAACATTATGCTGTTGGGAATTACTTAACATACACCGACACCGACATACAGGTTTTTAACTTAATTCTAAAATTTAACTGTCATTTTTAATGGCGTTTTTCCCATAAACGCACTTAAGTTTAATAATCTCTATACCATTATTAATAATGTGTGGATGATTCTTTTTGTTGCAATAATACAAATTTTAGATTTGCCAACTGCCCATGCACCAACGCTAAAATTATCATACATATAACATGATCATGAGTTAGGACTGTCTAAGATAATTTTATTCGCCAGATAAGAGTTTATTCACTTTTCTGTCCACTTAATCATTTTTGGGCGAATTTTTTTATCACTCTAACCTTTGACTTCTTCCATTTTATCTCTTCATCTCTTGGAAAACAAAAAAGATTTAGTTAGTTCTTTCTTTCTGTAGAATTCAATTTGTTATGCGAAAAAATTAGTTTGGATCTTTTATTGATCGGACAGATAAGTTCATTGGGCTTCTCAAAACGTCATGAAATTTATCGCTTAAAATACAAAATTTTGCAGGAAATTCATATCATATATTTATTATTAAAAAATAGAATTTATATTTTATTTTAATAGTTTTTTAAAGTAACTTTCACGTCTGCATTTATAGAAATATTCCACACAAAATAGAACCAAGAATATTTGAAAAAGTCAAACAATAAGACTAAAAAATAATTGTACTTTTTTACCTTATTATAGTGCCTTTCGTTAGAAAACTTCAACTTTGGATGCGAACAATAAAGATTAAACCATTTATTCTATCGAGCAAGAATAAATGATGAACTGTTCCTCATATGACTTCGAACATCGATTTTAGATTATATTTATCTTAATTCAATTATTACTAAATACTAAATTATATGTGAGATTTATGCCTTTCAGACTAATATTTGGAAAGGGGGCTTGTGTGAGAAGTAATGGACCGATCCTGGCAGAATTTGACACATCGGTCAAGAATTTCATAAGACTTATTTGTTTAGCATTTCGTTAAAATCTTTAAAGAGCTTAATACTTATTCCGGGAGAACATTAATCTGAAAGCTATCTGAAATATTGGATCGAACATGACCAATAATAACATGTACAGGAATAGCCGGACAGACAGACGGACGTTCGGAATCGAACGTCATACTAAAAACGAATGGAACACCATTTTCACCGTATGTTACAAACTTCAGCCTAAACGTATAATATCCCAACCACATAGGGTGGTGTAGGACATAAATAGTGGAAACAATTAAACGCGTTTATAGGAATATGTATCAGTGTATCAAGCTGAACAAAATGAGTAAATTGTATAAATACTTTCCAAAAATATAAATTGATCTCAAAAAAATTAGCTTAAAGAAGTTAAGAAGCTTTCTTTGTCAAGTCGTCAGCATTTCCTATAAGCGGTATCAGAGAAATCGGGTAATTGCTTGGAAGATCATTATTTATTTATTACTCGAATATTAGATTTTTGAAATTTGAATGAAGTTTTGAAATATTTCCATAAACATTTTAAATTTCATTGAGTCATTTTAGTGAACTTAAATTCTAGTGATCAGCAAAAATTATATAATATATATATATATATATATATATATATATATATATATATATATATATATATATATATATATATATATATATATATATATATATATAATATATATTATATATATATATATATATATATATATATATATATATATAATTATATATATATATATTTTTTTTTTTTTTTTTTTGAAAATATTAACCTTAAATCTGTTTTAATAATTTTTTATTAAATAGTTTTTTTTTTTTAAATATCGTATTTCATTTGGGAACTGGTTTAGAAAAAAATGTTTGATAAAAATATATAAAAATAATTAATATTTTTAGAAATGACTTTTTTTAACAAAAAAGAAAAAAACTGGTATACATTTTTTTGTAAAAACCATTAAAATAATTAAGTAAATAACAACTTTTAGATAAAAAATTAATAATAAATTATTTCCAACAAATTGCGGGGAATTTAACAGATGTTCAACCGGAAAAACAAATAATTAATAAATTAAAAGAAATTTGGAATTTTTATGATTTCAAAAATGCGTCATTCAATTTTAATTATAAATTAATAAACAATAAAGCACAGTGGTGCAAACAAGTTGTTTGTAAATAAATACGTAACTTTAGATTGCAAATACACAAAGCACAGTGTCTCAAAATCATTTATTATAATTCTGTAATTTTAGAACCGTAAGAGATCTTGTGACATATTTTACTTCTTCAAAATCAAACAATATCAAACTAATGAATATATAGTAAATCTGATTAAAATGAGTGACCAGAAATTAAATTCAATTAAAATTATTTAACATTTTCAACATAACCCAACTTAAAAAGTCTTCAAATGTTTGTCCAATGTTAAAAAAAAGTAAAGTAACTTCACGTCTGATTTAATAGAAATGGTTCCAAACAAAAATAGCCTGATGTTTCTAAAGTCCAAACACATAAAGCATAATTGTAGCTTTTTTTCCTCATACCTTTCGGCAGAAAACTTCAACTTGGCTGCGAACAATAAAGATAAAGCCAGTTTATCATCGGACGAGAATAAAAAACTGTTCCTCATAGACGAACATCGATTTTAGATTACGGATCTTAATTCAATTATTACTAAATACTAAATTATATGTGAGATTTATGCTTTGCTAATATTTGGAAAGGGGGCTTGGATGAAAAGTAATGGACCGATCCTGGCAGAATTTGACACATCGGTCAAGAATTTATAAGCTTATTTGTATTGTATTTCGTTAAAATCTTTTAATGGCATAAAACTTATTCCGGGAGAACATTAATTGAAAGTAACTGAAATATTGTATCCATCAATAATAACATGTACAGGAATAGCAGGACAGACAAGACAATAATATTAAATCGAAAATTCGGAATCGAACGTCATACTAAAAACGAATGGAACATATTTTCACCGTATGTTACAAACTTCACCTAAACGTATAATTCCCAATCACATAGGGTGGTGTAGATATAAATAGAGGAAACCGCGTTTATAAATATGTATCAGTGTATCAAGAAAAAAATGAGTAAATTTTAACTTTAAAAATATTTTTTCAAAAAATTAGCTAAAGAAGTTAAGAAGCTTTCTTTGTCAAGTCGTCACATTTCCAGCGGTATCAGAGAAACGGTAATTTTGGAAGATCATATTTATTTATTACTCGAAGTTAGTTTTTGAAATGAATAATGAAGATATTTCCATAAACATTTTAAATCTCATTGAGTAATTTTATGAACTTTAAATTCTAGTGTCAGCAAATAGTAAATATTTTTTTTGAAAATATTAACCTTAAATCTCTATTAATGATTTTTTATAAATAGTTTATTTAAAAAATTCGTATTTCAAACTGAGTTCAAAAATATAAAAATATATAAAAATAATTTATTTTTAGAAGACTTTTTTTGAAATGAGTCAAAAATTAAAACTGGTATAATTTTTTTTGTCATTTGATTAAGAATAACAACTTTTAGAAAAAAAATAATAAAAATTAATAATAAATTATTTCCAACTTGCGGGGATTTAACAGATGTTCAACCGGAGACATTTTTAACAAATAATAAAATTAAAAAAATTTATTTTTATGATTTCAAAAATGCGTCATTCAAATAATTTTAATTACAAATTAATAAACAACAAGTGAGAATGCACAGTGGTGCAGAATCAAGTTGTTTGTAAATAATACGTAACTTTAGATTGCAAATACATAAAGCACAGTGTCTCGAAATCAATTATTATAATTCTGTAATTTTAGAACCGTAAGAGATCTTGTGACATATTTTACTTCTTCAAAATCAAACAATATCAAACTAATGAATATATAGTTAATCTGATTGAAATGAGTGACCAGAAATTAAATTAAATTAAATTAAAATAATTTAACATTTTCAACATAACCCAACTTGGTCCTAAAAAAAAGTCTTCAAATGTTTGTCCAATGTTAAAAAAAAGGTACCGGTAGAACTTGACCGTTGATAATAGAAAATGTGGTTAAGAAGAAGAAATAGTCCGCCTGATGTTTCTAAAGTCAAAACACAGAAAACATGTTCAAGAGAGCTCCCAACACATTCGGCAGGAAAGTAACCTATTTTGCTAAGTACTTGGACTAAGAGTAATAAAAGTTAGAGCTAAAGTCAGTTTAAAATCGTACAAAATATAAAAAAGTTCCTGTTTAAAGGACAAAAATAAAGCACGGACGTTGGAGTCAAGTTCAAAAAAAAAACATTCTTGCTGCATAGTGGATGACAAAACGTATATTCTGACAGACCTTTCGCAACTTCCTGGTCATAAATTTTATGTTGCTAATGCTCGAGGGAATGTTGGTATGGCAAGCAATATGTAGTTGAGGCCTATCATTTGTTACAAAGGAGGACTCTATTAATACTGAAATTTTTATCAAGGATCTTAACGAAAAAGTCTGATCCCATTCAATAGACTTTATAATGTCCTCACATATTTTTGGCCTAACTTGACATTCTGTCATTATGGTAAACGATCGCTTAAGTGGTACAAGAATAATGTCGTATGAACTATACTGAGATTTTTGATTTACTCCGTTCCCAAAACAGTGGCCGTGATCGCAGTATTTAAAAAAAAATTTTTTTTTTTATTAAAAAATTTAAAATAACGGAAAACAAAAGTTTTCAAAAGACAGGGAGAGGGGACATTATTTTCTTTGAATATGAGATATTTTGTAGAGTTCCCAATGTGCATCGTAGGAAACGGATAATTTTAATTTTAGATGAATCGTGAACTTATGCTCAGCGCCAGCTTTAAGTAAGTATTGCTGCCTTCATATAAAAACATATACATTAGAGTACGCGACAAAAGAGAAAAACTGTTATTTTATAATTTCAGTCACTGTAGTTACCAGTGATTTATCAACCACAGGCAAATCCACCAAGTTGTCCGAAGCTAAGGTCAGTGAAGAGATATTGGACTCTTGTTAAAAGAGAATTGAAGTGCATAAAAATGGTGTTCAAAAAACGGAAATGGACTACCTATTTGAGCTAAGTTACAAAAGGCAATATGAAAAGGTTCAAAATTTCATCACTTCTGATTACAGCTATAATTTTTTTGTAAATTTTAATAAATATTTCAATCAAAGTTAAAATAAAACTCTCAGTTTAGTGATTTTGCCTTCATAAAGATATATATATATGTTAAGAATTAATCTATCTCACTCCTGATATACAAAATGTTCTTTGTTTAAAAATTCGTTTTATGAAAAAAGAATATAAATTTTTAAAGCTCAAATTTCATGTATTTTGTAACAACAAGAGTTTCACTTGATTTTGTAATATTTTTTGGAATAAAAAAAATAATTACAAATTTTTAAAAAAGATCGCATGTTTGAATAAAAATTTAAAAAAGATGGTAATTTTTTGCTAACATGTCTAATTAATAATGAAATATTTAATACAAGTAATTAAATGTACTGTTAAAAACAATTTAATAACAATTGGATTGAATTTTTCATTTTTTTTGGTGAGAAAATCATAATTTTTCATGGAAAAATTTAACGAAAAACGATTGAATGAAATTAAAACGTTACGGTCAATCACAATGTAGGATAAACCTTGACCAAGTTTAGGAAAGTAATAGAATAATAATTAAAAATAATTAAGGAAGAATGTAGTGTTCGGCTATGTCGACTCTTAAATACCCTCCATCACGAATGCATGTAAAGTGAATACGTTATGTTTCCCACGTACACACTCACAAGCGTATACCATTATATAACATTATTACACGAAACACTTAATAAGGCATTAAATTAGTTATATTTTTGGCTATAACTTTCTTCTACTGAACCGATTTTTGGGAGTGGCAATGAAGTAAATATAATTTTGGCATAATTTCATTCTAATTTGTCGGTCTGTTATTGACAATTTTATAAAAGTTCTTTGCTTGAACTTAGAGGTTGCTTCAGATATCGGATATATCTTTTAACATACTGAACCGATTTTGCTGGTTTTGAATAGGAAACTTCTAAGGACTTAAAGAAATACTCTGGCTAAATTTATTGAACTCTATCAATTAGCTTACAACAAAATCTACTCAGATTTTTAAAATATATATACATTATGGGGTCTGAGATGATTCCCTCTCAGCGTAATAAACAAAGTTAATATACCCTCTTCACCACTTGTGATGGTAAGGGTACAAAAGTAATAAATATTAAGTATTTATTTTGAAAATTTAATTATTAAACTTACTCGATTTCAATTCACAAATAATCGAAAAAAATATTTTTATTCGAATAAAAACATACCTGAAAAGATAAATCAAATGAAAATAAATTATAAATAAATAATAAATTATTAAAAATTCTACAATCTACTCGAGATTAAAATTAGAGATTTAAATTATTTGTAAAATATTTTTAAAAAAATTATTGAAAAAGCGAAATGAATGAATGGAAATGATGTTTGAACATTAATTTTATTTTGTTAAAATAAATGAAGCGAAAACCACACAGCTGCGGCAAATTATCAATAAAAAATGAAATTAATTACACTGAGAGAAAGATAAAAATTGCTTTGGTTCGATTAATTTTGGTAAAAAACAGAGAATCCAAATCCAATACCAAACCGCCTTTTTTGGAAATAATCCTATAACTTTTGAATGTAATTTCCCAAGGACATTTAGGGTGATTTCCTTTATATCTGTAGATGGACATATGCCTATTCAGTCCTTAAGAAGGGTGTGTGGTGTAACTCCTTCTCTAAAACGGATATTACATGCATGTGATTACTACGCAGGTACTCCCTCGGCCCCGTTAAGACTCTGAACCTCATGCTCTTGCAAAATTCTTGACAAAATACCTAAGACATTCTATCTTAAATTTCACTTAAATATTCTGTTTCTTTTTGAAGCCTAAACAACTTTTCCTCGTAAATATTATTGTCTTGTATCTTCTCTTTAAATCAATTAATGAAAACTTTTCCTTTTATGTTCTTCTCTTTTATTATCCTTTTATTTTATTTCCTTTTCCTTTTTTATTATATTGTCCAATAATGACAACTAAAAAATTCCAATTTGCTTGAAAATTATAGTACAATAAAAGGAATACGAACTTAAAAATTAACTGTTCGAATCCTAAGCAACTTTTATATTTTCCGTTTCTTTTGTTCTTAGCGCAAAATCTGATTCGTTAGAATAGATATAGACATCGTTTAATATTCCGATTTTAGACAGTTTAATAGCCCTAGATTAACTGTGAAGCTTCGCACTCAAACTATTTCTTTTAAAATGCGACACTGACTCTCTGTGAGATTCAAATCCTGTAACTGCAGTGGCGAACAAAAGACTTAACTAATCTTTGACCAACTTTGATGAGTTCATCCATCGAAGCGGTATTTTTAACTCAACATAGCATATTATAGCCATGATGTCATTTTCTATTCTACATTGTCAGAACAGATTAAAACCAAAACACTCCCACCCCTTGTCATTGGTAGGCCTGAGATAAAGACGCCTTTATTCTTATACAATTGAATTCATTATATTCAGATAAAAAGAGTTCTCGGTTTTAAAGTTTGCTAAAGCATATATGGATTGGTTCATAGCAATATGAAAGGACCGTTTTATCAAAGTTTCATATCGCTTGTATGGTATCTTATAGTTTCGAATAAATTCAAATCGAAATAGAAGTAAAATCCATTTTTAGCTTTTTTTAAATAGCGGACTTACTAAAGACCCTAATTGATTTTAATGTTTATCAGAAACCCTATAAAATTAAAAAAAAGTATTAGCGCAAGAACTGAATAAATATGTGAATCCGTTAAAAAGTATTATGCTTTTGAAGTTGGAACTTTAAAAAATATATATTTAAATTCAGATGAGATGAAGGGCCAAGACCTATCTACAAGCCCAATACAAAGTTGCCAAATTATAACAAAATTAGTTTCTTTTCACTCAGTTCTTAAATAGCACATCTGGAAACATCTTTAAACTATTATTAATATATTGCTAATATTTAAGGGTAAATATCCAAAAAATATTTGTTGACCTCTGGCATTTTTAATGACAGGTTGATTATTTCAATTAAAAAATTAACTTTTTAACATGTTTTACATGGATTCGGGGTATTTCAGTATAAAAGCGGAAATTTTTATATTACCTGATTTCTTTTAATAATATTTATGGGAGAATGAATGATGCAAAATCAACGTTGAACATAGTTGATTTGAGATTGAATAAATTTGTTTTAATTCAGTTTAAATTAATCATTTTTACGTTTGTGATGAAATAATATTGTACATATTGGAACCTTTCAATATTAATTTATACAAGGATACATTTTTAAAAATTACTTTAAAGTACTACAACTTCAAGAATATTCTCAAAAATTGTAGTTACTGTGAAACAATGTTAAATTAACATTTTTTATCTATGAAACAAAATCATAACTGAAAAAAAGTTAAATTATTTTCAATTTAATTGATTTTACATTGATTTTTTCTGTATGTGGGAGCTATAGAAGATTAAGTGTAAAATTCGCTTTTATGAGCCTAAATGCACATTTCTCTGGGGAACATTTGCATGGGGGTTAAAAAATTTTGAAACGATTATACGAATGTCAATAGATATCAATGTTGGACAATAATTATGACACGTGCATCATCACATCTTTAAAATTACTCTCTGCACTAACGCCAATTTCTAATAAATATATGCAATTAGATTCAATCACATCGAACGTAGTCAATACGCTACCTGTGTTTTAGTTGGAACACTCCCTTTGCACCTTCAGATTTCATTATATTAAGTTTTTTTTTATAAAAAAAGACCTTTAACTGTTTTATTATTAATATTCTTTATATGATTTAATATTCCACAAAATGTTATAATATTTTACTTTCTTTTCTTCCAGGTAAGTGTGGACTACATGTTTGATATTTATTTAAAGAATCGTAAGTAAATTTATTAATTTCAGAAAGAAAAAATTGATAACTACATCGCCTTCTCAAGAACTGATTTAAAATTTAATAAATTCAAAAAATCATTTTGCAAAGTTCTTTGTTGAAATTCTGAAATTGTGTCAGATATCGGCCTATAACCTCTTTTGCTGTTCCGCGCAATAATAAGCATTCATAACAATTTTCATTAATTCGGACTACTAATAAAGACTCCCATTTCTAAACTACAACAGAAAGTCGGACGGTCATAGCTTAATCAAATCCCAATTTGATTTAATGCAAGAATTTATAATTTATGGGATTTTACATGATTTCTTATTGGTGTTACAAACGGATTGAGAAAGTTAATATCAAATCAAGAAACTTTTAAAATTCCATAGGTGATCGAATATGGATCCTTTTAGTGTTTTACATTTTCGCTGGTTACTTTTAGGGTCGTTACAATTTAAAATAAGATCACACATTTCCCTCCTTTTACGTTGTAAAACTAAAATTTTTGTTTAAAAAATGACATGAGAAAAGTGCCCATAAAATAGTGGCAGCCAATTTTCTCGAAGTAGGAATTTTCTCGACAAAGGAATTTTAATCTCTACAGTTTTTACTTCTAAAGGAAAAAATTTATTCCGCCTGTAGCTACCCTAAAATGAATAAGGCAGTCGCAATGAGAAATGAACTTTTGAGTGTTGCTAAAACTCCTCATCAGTTTAATCATCAGCAGGATTTATATTAGATTAAAAGATAACCCCTGACCTTTGCCCTCATATGGAAAATTATCATACTTATAAAATCATTACACTCAGATCAGCTCTTTGAAATTATTAATCTTTTCATTACCTTTTTTCCCTCAATGCAACTCTATGGATCACTATAATTTTGAACTTCCAAAATTTCACCTAATTTTTTCTCTCTGTGTAAAAATTTACCAGCTAAACTAACTTGTATTAAAATAAAAACAACTAAAAAATAATCAATTGTTTATTTCTTTTAAATTGTAACAAATACTAAATTTTAACTATAAAAATAACTCCAAACGGACTGATGGACGGACGGTAGGACAGACAGACAGACAGCAAGGTCGTTTCTAAAAACGATTTAGAGAATTCTCAAGCAAAACACAATATTTATGGTTTCAAACTCTTTTTTTAAAACAATAAGACAATTTGTTAACTCAAAAAAAAGCTACGGAACAGCAAACGATCCAACAAAATAGAGAAGGGAGGGAGTGAGTGAGTGAATTATTTAGTGAGTCCATTAAAACAATAACAACAACAGCAAACGCTTCTAACAGTAGGAAATTAAACTTTAAAACAAGACTTTAAACTGATATTTTGTTTTCTAACTTAAAGCAAAAAACACAACAACAAAAATGACAATAAATGGTGCACAAATATTTCTTGATCAAGGGGATCTAGACACGACTTGAGTGGGGCAACAAAAGAAGTTAATGTTTCATGTGTAATCAACTAAATAAGATGGCAAAAGATGGCGAATAGAAAAATGCGACGGACAATCAATTGGTCTCAAATGTTTTTTTTTTTGTTTTTTGTTTTTAATGTGGCAAAAATACAAATAAATTTTGTTTCAATTTTATTACAACAACAACAAAATTATATAAGAAACTAAAACAATTTTGCAACATGATTATTTTTAGTATTTTAGTTACAACAAATGTTTTTTCTTAGTTGTAAATATTAAAATAAAAAATCTTATATAAATTTTAAGACGAGATCAGTTAAGGAAAGAGAACGGAAAATAATCAGAATTAGAATGAAATTCAAGAATGTAGAAACCGATCATTTAAGAGTTTTGAATTTCATTAATTGATCTGATAAATCAAAGGTTCTAGAAAAATCGATTTTTATAGATCCACTTTAAAAATCCATTAGCTTTTCACAATAAATCTATAAATTTTGAATCGATGGATATATTTAAATAAAATCGAATATAAAGCTAAGATGTTTGAAGAGGTTTTGAGAGAATACAGATCCCCAGCTTATAAGGAAACCATTTATGGCCTTTCGAAATTAATCATCTTAAGAATGTTGAATTTTTGAAAATTCACAAATATAAATTTTGTAAACAAGTTTTTTTTATAATTCTATACCATCTGAACCGATGGATATACCGATGATTAAAGCTGAGATACTTTCAAGTTGACTTGGAATAATACAGACCCACAGCAAATAAGGAAAATAATTTGTGGCTTTTTAAAGTTGGCCATCTTAAGTATGCTGACTTTTAAGCCTTGTTTTTTCATATCTTATTCAAATTTGCGTATTTAGTATGTCCCCAATGTGTCAGATTCCTTATAAGATTCAAAATAATATTTCGGAACAAAAGGACAATTTTATCAGCAAATAATGTCGCCACCTTGTTAATCTCAAGAGTAAAATTTTTTCAAGTTCAAACTTCGAATTGTGCGCGCTCCAATAGTTTCAAAAATGTAGGAGATATCGGATACCATTACCCAGCGCCCAATCCGAAAACTGTTTTCCTTTCCATAACTCTTCTTGGCAGCATATGTCTTTTTCAAACAACTCAATTCTCTGCAATCGTTGCGTCTTCCCTTGTAAGATAACATCTTTGGTTGTATCTTTGCAACTTTTGCTTTCTAGAACCTTGAGAATTCCACTCAACCGCCGTTCTGGTTATACTTTCTGGATGTTTTCTGATAGTAAGGCCGATTCATCGCCATTTTTTACATTTGATTTCTATTATTATCTGTTCCTCGTTGTTAATGTTTCAGAGATCTGCATATAATTCTGAAGCACTCTTTAATGAAAACCTGTAGTATTTGCGTGATGGCATTCAATACTGACCAGGTTTCCTTAATTAAATCCTTACAACATAGTTAATTTTAATTTGATTCCAGTCCTCTCCCCAAAATACCGCTGTCGTTTTATGGAGTGAGTTTATGGCAGTATTTGTAGTGCTCCTACAATACAAAAGCTATATACCTATTCGACTGGTTAACCTTGCCACATGATGTTATATGTGCTGACGTTGTTGATTCCCATTATTTTAATTTGCTTGATATTTATCTTCTGTCCAATATTGCACGACAGTCTCTCCAAGTTTTCTAATAATTTTGCTTCGTCATCTCTTTAAAAATATCTCATTTATTACATCGTCCAGCACTGAGAGTCCTTGTGCATCGCTCTGATAATTCTTAATATCTTTTGGCATCCTCCTTTTCTTCTCCATATGACTCCCTGTATTTATTTATTGGGGGCGCACGCCATTCAATATAATGCGATTGCCATTACATTGCATAAGGCGTTAAGAAGTAGTTTCAATCTTTCAAGTTACCACATTTTGGGTAACTTAACGACGATGCCTCTCTTCCATGTTAAAGGTACCTCCCTTATCAAACAGAAGTAATATTGGATCATAGAAGTGTAGTTTCGATGTCTACCTGTAGAATTTTTGCTGGTATTCTATTTTCGCCTGCTGCTTTGTTTCTTAACTTCCCAATTGCCTCTTTATCTCATTCGCACTAGGAGAATTGGATGATATTCGCAAATTATTCTCTGTAGGGCAGTTAATTTTCTCTCAATCTTTCGGTCTGTGCATCATTATCAATGACAAGCTTTGTTTATACTTCACTTACGATTGTAAAGTATTTTATCGTTTGGTGCAATTTTCTCATTTTGTCAACCGTTCTGGGAACATTTTCATGTGCCTTCTTGCAGCTTCCTTTACTTTTTTTTGCCAGCAATTGGTACTACTGTTTCAGAGTTGCGCTACACAAAGTGCTTCCTCTGCAAATCGGTTATATTGTGCTGTAATATCTTCCAATGAGTACTGCTGATAAAATTGCAGCTGTTTATGGATTGTCGATGCTCACCTGCCGTCAATCGAGTTTCTATTAACATTTTTCAGTTTTTTTTCTGTAATTATCTGACCCAATTTTGTACATCGAAGTTATGGATATTCAGCTACGGCGTAGACTTGCCTGATCGGATGGTATTAAATGGTTTCTGAGCCCGTAATTATCGTTCTATAAAATTTTTCAGCATCATGAAAACTTTTGGAAGCCAGTTTCCTTGCTACAAGAATTATGGTCAAAATATGTATTGAAACTTTTTCCAATCTCACTCCTTTAAAATTTATGCCGATCGGACAACCAAAAATATTGTATGCAAAATGTTAAATCATGACCGATTTTATTTCTAGAGCATTTCTTTCCTAAAATTATTTTCATTCCATTAAAATGTTAGAAACGGAGTTATAAATATTTATGTTTAAAAATCGTTATAAAAAAGGGTCCGGTTTTTCAATGTTGAACGATTCGTTAGCGAATTCTTTTTTCTTCAGTCAAAATGTAATAAAAATATTTTTAAAGAATCTCAGGTAATAAATCATTGAACAATTAATCCATCAAGTTGAACATATTTTGAATTTAAAATTGAAGTTTTTTTTATTTATTTTTATGTAAAAAGACATCAAAATTTTAAATGAACTGAATTTATTTAAGTTTGAAAGTAAAGTTTAATTAATGAGGACAAAAACAGGGTGTTTACATAAGAGAACTGCAATATGAAAAGGCTAAAATTATCAATCGGATATCAGTTTTAAAGGAAAATACCTTAACACGTTCGCGGACGTGGAAAAAGCGCATTTATCGAAAATCTGACTAGATCAATTATATATAATATTGAATGAAAAGCGTTTTGCATATCATCCACGTCCATATATATGACGTGTTCAAGCCAGGATTTTTTAAGGAAATTTATGAGTAAAAGGCAGAATAAAAATCTTACTGAGTCAGTTTTTTAAAATCCGCATAGGAGATTCCAAACATTTTGGATCGAAAAAACTTAAATGAAAGTCCAGTTCATATCAATACAAAATTTGAAGTTCTTCCAATTTTTAAAGTTCATCACCATTTAGGCTTTATCTTGGATCAAAGTCAAAAATAAAATTTAAAATAAATATTTTAAACCGTTAAGAATCCATTGATCATAATAAAACCTGCATCAAAATAGATTACCTAACTTCCCGATTGTAGCAGGATGATGTAGATCCATATAAAAATATTTATTGTTTTTCTGCCTAATCAGGTATTCGAATATTGTCTGATGACCTTTCTTCCCATTAAAGATTTCCTGATTCTTTTGGTTTTTGGTTCAAAAGTGGTTTTTAAGGCTTAGAAGATAAGGGCAGGTCTAGTAAATCGAACGCTTTAAAGATAACGAATTGAAAGCTTTTATACAAAAACCAAAACAGCAAGTCTTATTATTGGAAGTTACCTAACATAACAATAAAGCTTCTGTTCAAAATACAGATACCGCTTGAAGGTATCTTTATGAAATTTAGATCGTCGGATTTTTCTCAAAGAACGAAATGATCCATTATATAGACCCCTTAAAAGTCAAACTTCCGAATATCACTATAAAGTGCATAAAGTGATGGTATTGTTTGGTACTTTTTTTGGGTTTTTATGGTTCTTTTATTTCCTAAAGGGACCTAATGAGGGATCCATGGAACATTATGGACCGATCACATTATAATTTGGTAAATTTATTCAGATTTTAGTAAAAAACTTCATGTCAAATTTCACAATCGAAAAGATTGTAAGACATTTGTAAATGTTCAAAGGATTTTCTAAAGGGGCCTTATATGGGACCCATGGGAAATGATTGGCCAATTGTAAAAAAAAACATTTAAAATTATGATTGATATGAAAATTTCATAATGATAACATGTTTTTTGGTTAATTATGAACGTTAAAATAAATTTCGAAAGGGAACTTATGGTCCAAATGTGTCCCGAGTTAACCAGTTTAAACAATGTGATTTCAGAGTGAACAAAACTGATTCGTGAGAAATTTTATCAAAATTAGTTTTTTTATGGGTACAATGGCGAGATAAATTTGTATGGGAGCCAGGCGAAACCATGGACCGATTATAACAAAAAAATCAGTCGGATTCGTTTTTTGGGCCCAACTAATGCTGACAATGCTAAAAAGAAAGCTTTTTCTAATGAAAACATGTTTAGCAATATTGCCAGGATTTATCTAAATTATATAGAATAAATGGTCAGCACATTTTGGCTCATCAGGTTTAAAGGGATGCACAACAACTCTATTTTTGAAATACCTTTCACTTCAGAAATGGTTACCACAGATAAGCTTAATACATTATTTGATTCAAAAATGGAGCAATTCTTGAATCGGTTTCCATACTCTAGCAGAATGATAAGAAAAATAATGGGTAACAAGGGACAATATTTTGAATAATGTTGGAACTGGTATACAATTGATTCAACAAAAGTGATTATGAATCTTTAATATTAAAGAAAATTTACCTTAAGCTGAAGTGGAACATGTCTTTGAAGTGGCTCCTTTAAGCATGGATAAGAGATTGCACGCTTGAGCCAATCTAAGTCCATAGATCTTAATCACATAGTTAATACGTTGGTCAAATGATCTTTTAGAAGATTTAAAATTACATCTCATGTTTAAAAATTTGTAAAACTAATTATTGTGAACAAAACTTGACCTAAAGTTTTTGAAATGATCAAAACGGATGTCAGCATAATACAGGTGTAGAAAAACAATTTTATTGAAATTGAAATTATTAACAAAGACTCTTTGGAAGCAAACGATAGCAGGATATGAACTATCTAAATGTCTGTTTGTCTATCTAACAAACTGTCAATTAAGGGGACCAAAACATGAGATGTGAAATAAAATGTAATAAAGTTAGTAAAATAATAAAAATAAAAACTATTTCTATGCAAATCTGCAAAAAAAGAAAAATATTTGTTCACAACTTTATAACATCCGGTTGTTGATTTAGCTTTTGGTTTACAAATAAAGAACTTAAACTAAAAACGAGAAGCTGTTCTTTAAAAAATACAATAATATTGAATAGAGAATATCATGAAAATATTTTGAGTTTTTTCCTTTTTTTAAATTTCTTGTCTTGATTTCGTAAATAAAATTGAAAGTACAATTTCAAAATCACGTTTATTATTGAGATTTAAAAATCGTAAACGTTAAAATTAAACAAAAAAAACTGGAAAAGTGAATGTATCATAAAAATTGTTTAAGAAAATATTACAAATATGTTTTGTAATGCTATAAATAACCAAAAAACTATATATATAGTCACAAATCCCCCTGACTCAATTATTGTTTGTGTCCATCTTAAGGGAAAAAATGAAAAATAGACTTGGCTTTGGGCTAGTTTGGCCTGTAAGTCTGCCAGGTTTCCACCTAAAAAAAAATAATCATTCATATAGATTTTGGTGAAAACGTTGCACGTTGCTTTTGTTTAAATTAGTTTCGTGAATTTCTCTCTAAACTGTCAACAGATTTTGTTGCAAATAAAAAAAAGTTTGACAAATAATTACAATTTACTGATATTTTGGTACACTACACTTTTCTGAAGTAATGGAAAAGGAATATTAAACATATCATTAGGAATGTTAACTCTGGAATGAAATTCTGATACAATTTGCCTCGAGTCCACGTAAGCAATTAGAATTCTAATCATTATTCTCTGTAGAATTTTGTCATTAAAAATAGAGAAAATCAGATCAGTAGAATAACAGTTATAGGGCGATATCTGACAAGGGAATTACAAGTCATTACAAGTGTACAAATAATCTAAAAAATTCTTTTTCGATTTGGCGAGACTCCAAGTCCAAACTAAACAGGTGTAAGCTATCTGAATTCTGCCGGTTTGCCCATTTGTTCTTTACAGCATTTTACCGTTTTAAATCAAATCAGTAAAACAAAATTTATAGGCAGATATCTGACAATGGAATACTTAGCAAATCATTACAAGTGTACTAATTATGGAAAAAATGCGGTAAAAAGCTATAGAACAATATCTGAAAAAGTGTCTGCAAAACTAGAAAAAGTGAAATTTAATTCTGCCAAAAACATTTAACAATATTGATTTTCCAATCGGATGTTTTTTCAAAAAGACTCAAGAGCGATTTAACAAAAAAAAAAAAACATCCGAGAAGGCTTGAGAAAAATCCAGTGCATACAAAATTTCATAATGTTTACCCAGATTTATTGCATATCGACCGATATCCTAAATAGCTTAAATTTAAGATACAGTTAAGATACGAATATTAAATCTCCAATTGGAATTTTTGGCAAAATAAAAAGATTAAACTTTAAAGAAGTCTAAGTAAATAGCAGAACTGACTGCATATAATGGAGGTCCATATTACCAAAACTGCACCAGACCTGAAGAGTTGAAAATTTAGGAACATTTCTGGAATCATAAATTTAAATTCTGTTAAAATAAAAAATTAATATCGATTTGTTCATCATAAAATTATGGCGTCTCAAAGGTTACAGAAATCGGAATCTGTTGTATACCGATATAGTTCTTAGTGCTAACAGAACTTATTTATGGCACAGACAGGATTATTAAAAAAAATCATTTATGTTTCATAAAGGATACATCTTGACGGGGTCTTAGGTACGTTTGTAAATTAAAAATTTAAAAAAATCAAGTTTTACAAAGGATCTCAAGACCACAAATCGAGATATTGCACGAAGCTGCATACATTCTTTCTAACACATTAAAAATATATCCAGTTCCTTGGGCCCATAACAGATATTCAGAAAATACAGATTCCCTGATAAGCGAGGATCTTTTTGGGATCATTTTTATATAAAAAATGTATCTGACAAATTTCAGACCTATATTATGAACTGAATAATGGGTGTATCTAAAAATTACATGTCTTAGACTATAACTATTTTTATTCCATTAAACCTATTTTGACGATTTCTGATATGGTGATAATATATATCTATTATTGTTAAATTTTATTTGTCTCAGATATTGGTCTATATCTTTCGTGAAATTCGCTCAGTTAGGCTGGGCATTGAGTGTGTCCCAAAGGTAGATAGACGGCTATAACTAAATCGATTCAGATTTTGTTTTAATGCAAGAATACATATACTTTATTTATAATAAAGACGACTCTTTCGTGGCTTTACATACGGTTTGATGGAGTCACCAATTGCTATACCATTCTGTACAGCTGCAAAGAGACAAATCTTTTTATCTCTCTATCTATTGTATAGTGAAACTATATATAATCGTAAATATCTAAACTTAAACTAAAAATCATCAAATAAATAAAAAATGCGAAAGACAGTCAGAAATATATAAATTTTTGTTGGAATTTTTGGGTCCAGAAAAGGATCTATATTTTTTCACAGTATTTACTTTAGTTATTTTTAAAAAGAGATCTTCTAAGGACAATAAAACACATTTATGCCAAATTGAATTGGGTTGAGGTCATTAGTAGAGTAGTGGACGTGGCATAATAATAAACTGACGGACATAGATAGATCAATTCATGTTTACTTTATGGAAGGAGAAGGTGGAGTTTATAATAAAGTGTAATTGTTAGAAGATGCAAAATTTTTTTAAAGTCCTAGTGTTACAGAAGGGGATATTTTGGATTCGTTAGTTGCGGAATAAAGCATTTTGAGTTATTTTCAATTTTGTCTTAAAGGTACAGTTGTTATACAAAGCATTTCACATGCAAACGTGACTGAATTTACTACATGAATTCACAAAATGTTAAAATATTTTACAGAATTCATACAGCGAGTGTGGAAACACACAAAACTCCACCTTGTATATTTGAAATAAAAATTATTATTTTCATGAGAAATTTGGAAGAATATTTCGTTAAGAAATTAACTTCCTTCTTCAGAAAAAAAATAGTTAAGTTCATTTATGCAGACTCTTTAAGAAGATTTCTCCAACACATAGAGAAATCTTTCAAAGAAAAACCTCAATCGATCATATTTTAGGAAATAGATATTTTTATTGTGTTGAATATAACGCAAGATAACGAGAAAAAGTGCAACGAGGTTCATCAAATCACTAGCCGACAAAGGATTTGAATTAGTCTGCTTTTAGGAGAGACTTCCTAATTGTTCTGACGAGAAGAAATCCAAAATATCTATGTAGAAGACCAGAACAACTTCCAGACAAAGTTCGAAGCATAGTACTGAGATGACCAATGGTTCCGAATTAATATCCCGGCAAAACCAAAGGTTTCGGAAAACGAAAACTTCTTAGCAAGAAGATTATCCAGTCAGGCTAAATTTTGGAGTCTTAAACATTATCGGAAACTTAATAAAGATAAGACGATAAGATCCCATAGATGTTGGTCAATATGACTTTACACATTCATGATCAGGCCTATAATTACTTACTGTTCTCTAGTTCACCATCATCATTGGAAGTTATATCCAACATTATGATTCTAGTAAAGGTTCAAAGAATGTGCTATTTAGCAATATAACAGCACTTATTACTAAATAGCACATTCTTTGTGGACGAAAACAACTAAAGCATTAGATCCAATACTCCTTCTTCTGGTCCAATCTATTAAGATTCATGAACAATATAAGGCTGCCCTTACGGCGTATTAGTAGGATTTAAGTACGATATTCGACTCTAAACTATGGTTGATTAGAAGCAACCAAACTAATCAGATGAAACAGATGAGAAAAACACATTGGTACACGGATGAATCCACGCAAGACTGGAACTCTATAGAGAATTATCATAAACCAGATCATATTACTGTTCTGCAGGCGGAGTCCATGCGATCTGGGTGTGTAGAGTCCGGGTCACTAGGAATTTAGTTAACTTAGTACAGTAAAATCAATTCATCTTTACCAAACGATAATTAGGGCGTTAGAATCCAAGAACACAGATTGTAAAGAAATTATAACGATTTTTCTGCAAGAGCAATAGTACACATCAACTGGATACCTGACCGTGAGTAGCTAAAGACCAGAATATGTCTCTAGCTACCAGGCCATATACGACTCTTCAAACAGAAGTACGTGCGATCAGAGAGGGTATAGTCTGGGTCAGAAAGAATTTGTTAAAAGGATTTCACCAACAGTCAAACGGCAATTAAGGCGTCCGAATCAAAGGCGGCTTCTCAAACCATCATGGATAACAAAGAAACTATAAAAGACTTTTCTGCAAGTGAAACGTACACACCACCTGTGTAATTCACCACGAATAAGTGATCGGAAATGAAGAAGGAAACTATTTAATAAATAAAACTTAGTTTTTGTCAAATATGAGCTTCGAAAATCAGATGTCTGTCACTGAAAACCAATGTACTATGGAATATTCTAGCTGTTGGTAAATTAACGATAATATTACGTGGTTCATTGGATTCATTGCTACACTGATGGCTCCCAGCAAGATGTCAATATGGATCTGGGATTCTACATAGAATGAACAAAAATCAACGAGGGAATAGTCTCGCTCAAAGTAAATTTTCTTAACTTTGTGTACAGAACTCTGTACTTCTTAACCGAGAACTAAACTAAAATTAAGGTTCTAAATTCCAAGGACTTAACTTCACAAACCTTTTTGGATAGCAAAATAGAATGGTATACATCAACTGTGTACGAGATCGAAAATGAAGAAGCAAAGGACTTAGCAAACAAATCTAAGCTTTTGCCGACAATAATATTACCCAGATAAGAGGAAAACCATAGATTTACTAATGTTGTGGAGAAATGAGATTAGAACGACTGCAGTACTTGTAGGGAAGACAATGAAACTATGCTACATCACTCAGTTTTCACAACCCAAGAATCCCAAACTTCCAGGTCTCTCCTTAAAGACGTTGATTGGAGGAAATTGATGAATAACGAATGTGACACAGAGTTCCCATATCACTTTTGTTTTGTGTACAATGAGCCGAAAATGGGACAGAAGGTAGATAGGTTTGGGAACTCCTGTCCTCTACCTACCTACCTTATTTCATTTTAACATTTTATACACTCATCACAGAATAACATTCTTTCTCCTCCTTTTCTTCTTCCTCTTTTTTTATTTTCAATTATTTTATATAAATTACAAAATTTTCTTTATTCTCACATTGAAAAAAAGTGAAATAATCACATTTTTTAAGAAATATATTTTTATTTTTATTATTATAATTATTTTTCTTATTGCATTATAATTAATTATTGCCATTTTTGCTCCTCCATTTAAGCCATTAAAATTAATGGGAAAATAATTCTGTTATAAAAACTTAACTTCAAACTAAAGTTAAGTTAATAACAAATTCAATAATTAAATTGAAAATTGAATTGAATAAAAGAAGAAAATAGAAAAATTATTATTTATAAAGAAAAAAATCGACTTTATTTCATGCAAGACAGCAGCGGCAGCAGCAGCAGCAACAGCAGTTTTGCAAAATGCAAAAAACTTATTGCAGCCACATTTTTTTTATAAAACTTTATTTTGCATAAATTAATGTGTGAATAATAAAATAAAAACTCAAGATGTTAATTTTTTTTCTGGTACAGAAAAAAAGTTAACAACAATAAAAGAAGCAAGAAAATATTATTGAATTGCAAAAACAAAAAAATGCATAAAGAAAATATCAGCCACAACAACGAGAGTCAAAGGTTTTTTCGAAACAAAAAGACACTGTTGCTTATAAATATATGTGAATAATAAGATCACAAAATTATTACAAATTTAAATAAAAAAATCAAACAAGAATGATATACACTCATCCCTCCCTTAACACGACTCCACTCCCTCGTATAACACATGTATTATCCCATACAACGAGACAAAGTGCTTTCAAAACGACTTTGTGGAAATAAGTCTGCAACTTTTGATCTGTTAAAGAAAAATAAAGTTAAAGTAATTTCGATTTGAGAACTACAGGTCCCTAGCTGTTCGGGAGAGTACTGGGTGATACTCCAAATTAAAAATTTTTTGAAAATGGACAAAAAATTGCGCGAATTGTTACATTGGAGACTAAAGAAAGAACATCGTCAACCTCTTTAAAGTGAACTCGGAGTTTTTTTGCAAATAAAAATTATAAACAAAAGTGGCAGTTACACTTCTTTCTTCTTTCTTCTAAAAATACTTAAAGGACTTCTGTGCTATAATAATAACGCTCTTAATAAAACAAAGCTTTGCAAAAAGCGCACGTCGAAAAAATACTCTACACATTGGTTTTTAAAGCAACGCTCTAAAAATTTACCAGTTCGTGGTGAAATGCTTAAGGCACAACACTGGAGGAGTCAATCCAAGTGCTGGCTGACTTCCCGTTATGGAATTCGTTTATTAAAAAATATGTGGACAAGCTTTTCTCCGATAGTAGTTCATTTCGTCATTCCATTTAAAAAAAGAAAGTAGCTTTAATAAAAGCACATGGATTGAGTGCTAAACAAAAATATAACACAGATAAATCTGAACTTTTTTGGAAGATGTTACCGGTAAAAACATATGTTAGTTGTAATGAAAAACGGCACCAGGAGGGAAAATTCCAAAAGCAAGAACAACATCTACAGGCTAAATAATTTGACACCAAAAACGCGATTATTTAAAAGGTTTAACATACCGCTTCGTCAGTCAGAATTGTAATTAAGGTTTTATATTTCAATTTAAGGTTAAATCGAAATTACAGCTAAAAAAGTCTTACTAACTGAAGCCATGTTGCTTCTTGACTATGCCCCAATGTCATCCGGTAGAGTAAGAACTTATTTCAAGAGATGAATCTATTTTCGTGGTGTACATGCCCCCAAATACCCTTAAATGATCCAACCGATGTTTCGAAATGTCCAACGTACAACAAAACTTTATTTAAGAAAAACATCTTTTATATCGGGCCGCTCGAAAGAAAAATTCCTCAACATTAAACGTTTTTTATAAAATAATAGTCCTTTTAACCTCTATGAAAATACATATTAAGATTATCTTTTAGAGTTTCAGAGATATTTAAATCTAAACAATGTTTAGTAAATATTTAGTCTCGTTTTCTCAGACTTTCTTTAATCTTCCCTTCCAACCTTTTTAACTACAGGGTGACTCATTTTAATGGGAAAAAGTCAAAAAGTCAAATTTTTTAACACCTTTTATATGTACTGGGATTATGGGTATTTCCCCATGGAAATTTAGGAGTTCTTTATTTCCTTATTTCATTTCTTTTCCTTAAGAATCAACGTTTTTAATTAAAATAAAAGATGAAAAAAAATCGATTAAAATTTCGATCTGCTATCGCATTGAAACTTCTTCTAGATTGGCAAAGTGAAATTAGTGATTTTAAAAGCATTTTATGACCCTAAAATACTAAAAAAACACATTTTTAAAATAACGTTAAAGTCAATCAAACCCAACTATGAAATACGCTACACAACGTTGTTGATTATTAATAGTGCCCACGAAAATTTATGGAACGTTTGATTTGAATTTTCGGATTTCCGCTAAAGAGTTGTGAGACTTACTCGATCTAATGTTTTTTCTAAGAGTTATATGGAAGCTATAGGAAACAATGGACAGAGCCTCATAAAATTTATATAGGTTGTTGTTAGACATTTGTATGAGACCCATGTGAAATAAGTAGTGAGAACAAAAAATTCTTAACATATAGACTAACAAAAACGAAACACTAAACTTGAAGTTTTATATTTTTTATTGAAATTGCTTTAATGGTTGTAATCACCTTTTCGGAAAATATTCCATTAAAGCTTTGTGGCACTATGCTCGAACAGGTAGTCCATCGCTACTTAAAAACTACTACAATTATGGACAACTTGTCTTAGCTCCATGGTATTTGCCAATTATTACATTATGGTTCTTGTACCAATAAAAGGATCTGGAGGTCTTATGAATGGAAGCAGCCATTTTTGTTAACATTCCTGAATGTAAATTTCGGTATTTAGAGAACCCGTTGTAACACATGATTGGCATAATCTTATGCCGCAACTGCATTTTATGCCACAACAAGAACTTTTGTCAAATTTTAAATGCTTTTGAGTCCAAAAATTTTCTTCAACATTCCCTTGAGTGTTAATAACATACAATTTTTGACCCGGAAGTAGCGATAAAACTGCCAGTACATACGTTTCGTCATCTATTAGGTAGCAAGAATATAGTTTTAAGAAAACTTTACCTCAATCACAGTGCTCTGTTTTTAATCCCTAAATTTTAAGCAGCGTTCTTGATGGGTGCCGGCCAGAACTCATACAAATCAACTAGAAGGGATCTTGTTAAGATATCTCCAATGGTTCAAATGTTATAGAACTATTTTAAAAAATGTTTTAAAACCACTTTGCTAATGGCTTTGCAAGATGGCTAATTGATGAGTTAGGAGCCTACAGTTCTCGAAATCAATTTCAAGATATTTCACTTATAATCACGGTAAATTATATTGAGATATTTCTAATGGTTCAGAAATCACAAAACTATTTCGAAAGAAACTATTTAAAACACCGAATAACCGAGTTGGACATTTTCGGGAAAACTATGCACTTGCTGCCTTGGGACCCATAGGTTTTAAATGCAATTCAAAAACACTTCAGTTATAACCACTGTAAATTATACTTAAATATCTCCAATGATTCAATTACAAAATTGTTTCCCACAAAAAGTTTTGGAACCACTGTTAAATGGTAGAGATCAAAGAAAAAAAATTCCACTTTTACCAAAATAACAGGGTGAAATTTGGACTTTCTCATCATAAAATTCTTATGTACCACAAATAATTATTAAATGTCAAGTTCCGGTTAACTTCATCTTTAATCTTACTAAACAGTTTAACAAAAACTCTAGACTATCAATTGAGCTAAAAATCCACCAAACAGAAAACTCAAATCGCCATTTTATTTAAAACCGTTTTAGATTATTTGAAAGATAACAAATTGTCATGAATTTTATTTAAATATAAACTTAAATGAACCAAAAACAAATCATAAAAAAAGCCAATTCCAAACTTAAACTCATGTCAAAATAGCCACCTTTTGAATCTGAAATATTGTTATATTGTCAGAAAACCCACAACAACAAATAGAAAACATGACAAAGGTTAAACAATTCTAGATGAAACAAAAAATAGTGAATTGAATCAATATTTCAATGTAAAAAAGCGGAAAAAATTGCAGCAAACAAATTAAAGAATATTAAACGTGTTTTAGCGATAAATTTAAGACTTGAAGTGAAAAAAAACTATAATAAAATTAATGGATTATTGAGCTGCTGCCTGTTGGTGATACTAGAGCAAAGTATGGATGTAGTTGTATCAAAAGAAACCCACTCAAAGCATAAGTTCATTGAGGCTTATGGATTTATTCATTGTTTGCAAAAAGTGATTCAAATTGTGTTTGAATAAAAGTACAAAAATATATATTCAATAAATCCAGGGTAGGAAAACCGATTTTTCGGATTTTGCTCCAAATTTTAATTTTTTAAAAGGTTTTCATTTTTTGATCAAATGCAAAAACTGTGAAATCCTAATGTCGCTAAAAATAAAAAAAATAAAAAAAAACACTCAAAAATTATTAAAACCCAAAAAAGATTAAGATCTAGAAAAGACTAAAATCCAAAGGAGATCAAACCTCAAAAAGTGAAAATAAGTTCTATAGAATATTTCGTTTTTTCGGTTACCTTTTTACAAGAAATAGAACAATTTTAAAGTTGATGCAAAAATCGCTGTGCTGAACTGTGGGATCAACAGGTTGAATAATAGGGATAAGCGGAAGATATGCCAGATCATCTTAAAAACTGCAATCTAAATACTTGTGTGAATAAATAAAGTCCGATCACTCTCCAACCCCAAGATAAATAATAGGATCGCGATTAAATTTGCGAATATTGTGGTATTCGTGACCATTTTGAGAAATATGGCGAAAAGAAGTGTTTTTTGCAAACATCACATCCTTCCAGTCACGGACATACCACAATTGCTTACTCCACACAAAATTGCTGAGACAGACAAATCAAATTGGAACCAAACAATGCTGATGCTAAAAAACCTCGTCGAACCTGATAATATCCAATACAAAAATCTAGGAAATACCTGAGCGAAGAACAATCATTTAGGCCGATTTATCACCACTAGGGAAGACTTTTGCGGCCCATCTCCTCCCCAGTTGATATGTATCGTATATCTGTTTGTCACCAGCATGTATTCTAAAAAATGCATTCAATTGTTTGTACCGAAAGAGACTGTGCGAACGTACAATCATTGTGGAACTTTACCAGCCTATCAACTGTCAGCCATATAGTTATCTTCTAGGATAGCATGCTGTCGTATTAATCAAAAAATCTGAGTGGACCTCTCAGTCATTTTATGATCGGAGATCAAATTCTAGTGTAGTAAAACAGGGAGTTCCACAAGAATAATGACATTCTTATATTATTTCTATCTCTCAAAACTCCCAGTACCTCCATCAAGATTTGACGTGATAACTTATGCGGACGAATATACAATAACGTCAACGGGTCATTGAATTGGTGACTTATGTGGTTTCGTAAATGGTATACTATACCGACATCTACAATTTCTTTGCTGCATATAACTTGAAACTTTCACCAGTCAAGTCGGCACTCTTCACCATCTCCAATTTAGCCATCAGAATCCAAATTTCGACAGTTTAGCATCCGCAAAAAGAAGTTACATTTGATAGTACATTAACCTGTTCAGTTTATGACACTGTAAGCTGAACCGGTAAATTGCAATAACTGCAAAGTAGCAATAAGGTTCTCAAAGCACTATCCGGCAGTAAACATAAGGAGATGAACATTTTACCAGTTAAGGAAGTTCATTCTTTTTTGTCATCGAAGGCCTCATCCTTAATTCAATATAACGCAGTTGAATAGTGACTGTTAATATCTGAACAGAACATATGTAGATTTTGAACGACTTTTCCACCATCAATCGCAGACATTGAACATAATCTGCCGAGGACTTAAAGGACCACAAGATACAGAACATTTATTTAACTGCCTAGTTAACCATACCATTTTAATGGATTAAAGTCTATGGATTCATTCTATAGAATCAAACAATTAACATACTTATTTTTGTATGGCTGTTACAACAACAATATACTAAAATAGCTTAGGTTTCGAACAGAGATTTCCATATTTAATTTGTTTGTTGCAAGTTATTGGAACATTTTTTTACGAATCTCTAGAAATGAAATTAAGCCCCTTAAAAGCTTCTATTTTGATTTTCTCCGTTCCTTGAAAAAAACCGTTGAATATTTTGAAATAAAAATTCATTTTGTGCCAAAGTCTGTGCACGAAAAAAATTTTCAGTTTTAAATGAGTTTTAACCATTTTTTATATTGTTTAACTTCCAAAATCAATTAAACCAGTTTTTTAGCCTTAAAAATTAAAGTTTTTTTCTTTATCTCCCAAAACACTCTTAAATCTTTTAAGGAAGTTAACAGCAAATTAAATAAAAATGACTACAAATTATAGCAATTTTTTGTTTAAGTTTTATATTATTCATTTTGCAAAAACAAAGAGAGTGGGCGGGAAAACACACCTTAATATTTGCCAAGGAAATCTGATGAATTATGAGAACTAATCATATGAAACAGATCGTAAACGACCTTGTTTTGTTATATAAAATTATGAATTGAATTTATGTTCAAGAATAAATCTTAAAGAAAATTAATGAAAATTTGTGCTGAAATTATATTAAGGAGTGAGTAGGAACAAAATTATGAAATAAATGAAAATCAATAGTGTGTAAGTGATTTTCAAAGAGTATAGATTTTTCTTTTATTAAAAAATAGGAAAGCTCCCATAATTAGGCCATGATGTTCTACAATGGTTTCAAAACGAAATTTTTGGAAATTATTCTATAACTTTTAAACCGTTAAATAAAAATAAAATAAAACCTAATATTCTTACAGATCAGGTGTTTTTGAAATGATTTGGAACATCACAGATCGCCAGCTAGTCAAGTGTCTAGCAGGAGGCCAAATAAAAATTAATCACTTCAGTTAGTTTGATTTTTTTAAAAAATAGCCAACAATTAGTGCACGAATTCAATATGCACACCGGTGCATATTTCCATAAACGCACATAACCTTTCTTAAAGAATTGGAAAAAATTAAATGAGAAAATATTCAGAGCTCCAATAATATTTTTATTAAATCAACTAAGACTCCAGTCAAAATATTGTTAACTCCCTATGAGGGCAAAGCAATCATTTAAGTATAATATGTTTGCATCAAATCAAAATCTGAATCAATATAGCTAAGACTGCTGTTAGCAATCTCACATCCACAAAAATTAACAGGTTTCTTATTGTCCTGTGAAGTTTCCTTATTAAAACTGATTAATATATTACAAGATATAGACCAATATCTGAGGCATCATCTAAATTCAAGAGAATATTATCCGTAGAATTTTCAATTTTAAATTGACAAATTGGAATGCAGATTTAGCTTAATGTATCGGTCCATTATTTTTCATAATTCCCATGCAAACACCCTTCCAAATATCACTTTAAAACTCATAACGTAGGTATTTTCATAATATTTTAAATTATGATAAATGAAAGCCAAATCCGCTGTTCAAAATTTTACGATGATCAGTCCATAATTTTTTTTAAACTCTCAGAAAAACAAATGTAGTGTAGGGTAATACAAAGTCGGTCTTGACAGACCATAACATTTTTAATTGTTTTTTTTATTAAATTTTACTGCTTTTTTTAAAGTTAATTACCTATAAACGCAGTTTATCAGTCTCTATAGCATTATTAATGGACGGTTCATATTTTTTTAACTTTTGTTGGAACAAAACAAATTTTAGATTTGCCAACTGCAGAAAATGCCACCCAAAGCATAACACTACTACTGCCAAAATAACGTCTTGACATCCGAACATCGTTTCATCAAAAATCATGTCAATAACATGAGTATCAGGACAGTTTAAATGATTTTTTTTCGTCAGCGAAATTGATCTTTTTCCATTCCTTTGCCCCTTTCACCTTTTAGACGATTTCCAAGTTCGCTTGGACATCTGTTGTCATAAGAAACATTTCTTTATTTATAAGAAACAGAAATTTATAATATTTAATTTTTTGGTAGTTTTTTTTACGTCTGCGTCTATTGAAATATTCTACGTAAAGTAACATTTTATCGCATGAATAAGAAACACAACAAGACTAAAAAACGATACTTAAAAAGTCTCCCATTAAAAGTCTTCAACTTTACTTTTGGATGAGAAAAACAAAGATAAAATAAAAATAGAGAAAAAATTTAAATGCGTTTATAGGAATATGTTTTAGTATACATGACAGTTACACATGATAATTTGCAAATGATTTAGTTGGTCTCGGCATGGTAGTAGATCTTAAGAAGTTGGAGACCTTGGATATATACAATTTATCCATAGTGCCAAACTTTGAATGTTTTTCCCTCATACCCTGGATTCTCCAATAACATCGTCATCTTCAAATCAATTGGAAAACATCTCAAGAATGTTCATGTAGAATTTCATTAGAAAATATTCGTTAGTTACAAAATTACCGAATTATTTCCAGTGGCTCCAAACTGTGCCACGTGAATTTTGAATCAAATCACATTTCACATTACAAATACATTTCACACACTCACACAAACATCACTCAATATTGTTATTAATAAAATATTATCAACCATTATCGTCATCCATTATTCTAACAGATGATTATTGATGTTTATGAATCCTATAAAATGTAAATTAGTTTCGAGAAAAATCTCCATAAATATTTACAATCAAACAAATAATTTAGTTGAAAAAATACTCAGTTATTAAAAACAAATTTGAAATAAATTCAAATCAATCCGGATTCACTCACTCATCATTAGGATTAAATTTAGTTGTTTGTAATTATTATTATCACTGGAATTAGAGATACAAATTCAAATGAAAATTATTTATTTACTGCAAACAACATAAAATGTGTGAAATATTGTGTACGAAATATTTTGTTGATCAAATAAATTAAAAACTTCTTTTAGTTTTAGATATGAGCACTGAGGAAAGAGGAGAGAGGGATTTGGTTACCCAAAATATAAATCAAATTCAATTTCCAAAACAAATCGAATTATTCATTATCATCATGTCCATAAAGTATGGGTGAATGGAGTGAAAAGAATGCTATTAAAAATATTCTAATGAAATTTTAGTATTATTTCTAAAAGAGGGAAATTCAGTAAATTAGTCAATTGTTAAGGCCGTGTTAAACAGTTGCAAAATATGACTCCGAAACATATTGCGAAATATAGTTATTTTCATTTGTCAAGCAATATTTTGGAAAATAATTGTGTTCTACTGCAACTGAAGACCCAGTTCCCACATCAATTGGATCTCCGTTTCAGAACGACCCGAGTGACACCCAGACAAAGCTTGTCAACTCAGCGACAGCTGTATTCAATTTTCGAAAAAATCGAAAAATTCTTAACACACATTTTTCTTCAAAACCTTTAAAGTCAAATGTTCAAAGGTTTGCCGTTTCCAATGTTATTAAACATTATAGAAAACCTGGTTCAAGCAAGCGGGTCAGGACTATTTGATACGAAAATTTGAAGCTAATACCGTTTTAAAAATATACAAGGCTGGGAAAGTTCCTGACAGGAACACTGCCAAAATTTAGAGACCAAAAACAGAACACGGAAAGTGAAGTCAAGTTTTTTAACACAAAAAATATTTTTGCTGCAAACAGGAATGATGAAACGTATTTTCTGGCAGATTTTTCGCAACAACTAATCAAAAAAGTTGGAGACCAGAAGCAGTCAAAATTTCCGTTAAAAGTTTTCCATATGTCATGGTATGGTATCCTGTCACTATAGTAAACAAGCCCTTGAATGGTACAAGAACTATAATGTGGTATTTGTGCCACGAGAGGCAAACCGTCCAAATGCCCATAGCTAAGGCCAGTGGAGAGAAAAAAGTGTTAAACGGAAAGGAAATACCTTTAAACTGTAACAATAACTTTAATCAAATAAAAAATTGAATTGCAAGTTAGTGGTTTCATTTTTTATAATTTATATGTATGTTTAGAATTTTTCGATCTCACTCCCTATAAGAAATACACCAGATTTTAAAACGTTAGAAAATTACCAGAATTATCTGTGAATGTTACATGCACATTTTTCATCAAATCATAAAAAAATTAAAGCGAATTTTTAAAAAACTTTCATGTCCAAGGGATACAAATTTGGAGATAAACCCCTCGTCCCCTGGACTCACTTAGAACTTCCACTAATCTTAATCAATTACAAAACACATTAAAAGTGACCTCATGAAATTCATTTCAAAATATTCAGTAGTTTCAAAGTTACAGACTTTCAAGAAATTTTAATCATGAGTTTGAATGATCTCTACAATAAAACGGATCACAGGAAACTGATTCTGATCCCACTTCTTTGAGAATCAAATAAGTAAAAGGTCTTAATAGAAATAAAATGTTTAAAACTTAAAAGGCTTTGCCATGTCTTGTTCTCTCAGAAAAAGGTTTTTATAGGCCCCTTTAAATTTTTCTGAAAACCTTCCCTTTCCCGTCCAACGTCCAAGCGTTGGATTTCAAATAACATAAATCACAACTCATGTTTAGTTAAGGTTTAATTTACATCTAATACAAATGTTTTTTTTAAGCTGCTTTTATTCACATTAGTGGTCATTTCCCCTCAAGTTATCAATCACAATGTAGAAAAAACTTCGTCTTTTATTTAATTCAAAGCAAAGAATGATTGAAAATCGTTCTAAATTATAGTTTTTATCACAATTTATTTTTGTGAACAATTTTATTCATCGATAAATAACGCCGAACACCTGACATTTATTCAGCAAATTATTTATATTCTCTATTGGAATGACAAACAAAATTAAGTAAATTATCTAAATTTACTCTAATGCTACGGAGCAGATATGTACAAACTCTAACGATAAATTGGGGGATATTTATTGAAGAGTTTTTTTTAAGGTTATTGGAGATAATTGTGCAGAAATGAAATTTCTACAAAAGAGATCTTTTTGATCAAGAAGTATGTGATAACTCGGACTTCTTTCCCCATTAGAGTGTAGATCGGAATTCGAAACACCATTTCTCACGTAATGACTGAAATACTGAGCTTTCGATCCACAAAAGATTGTGATTTCAGTATTCGATAATTCTATTATCACGTAAAACGTGGTTTGAGAGGAACAAGCCAATAGGCTTACAAAAGGCGCACAGCGATCCTTAAACCACCTTCTGGAAAATAATTTTTTTGGAGATATTGATTGGGAATACTATGGTCTGCAAGTTGAATGGATAATAGTGAGTGGCTTTCCAAGATTTATCATCCGGGTATGTCGACTTTTAAAAACAAGAAACCAAAAAAAATAAGTTTCCAAATTAGCATGAAATCGAATCTGTTCTAGTTTAGATTCAGTTCGGCTTTAGTTTAGTTTTGTTCTGAATTCACTTCTATGTTCAGTCCTAGTTAAGTTCTAGTTCAGTCCCAGTTAAGTTTCATTTCAGTTGCAGTTAAGTTCTAGTTAATTTTAGTTTAGTTCTAATTCAGTTCTAATTCAGTTCTACTTCAGTTCCATTTCAGTTGCAGTTAAATTCAGTTCCAGTTCAGTTCAAGTTCGGTTCTAGTAAAGTTCTAGTTTAGTTCCAATTCAGTTCTAGTTCAGCTTTAGTTCAGTTTTAGTTCATTTCTAGTTCAGTTCTAGTTCAGTTCTAGTTAAGTTCTAATTCAGTTCTAGTTAAGTTCTAATTCAGTTCTAGTTCAGTTCTAGTTCGGCTTTAGTTCAGTTTTAGTTCATTTCTAGTTCAGTTCTAGTTAAGTTCTACTTCAGTTCTAGTTAAGTTCTACTTCAGTTCTATTTAAGTTCTACTTCAGTTCTAGTTCAGTTCTAATTCAGTTGTTGGTCAGTTGTAATTCAGTTCTAGTTCATTTTTAGTTCAGTTCTATTTCAATTATCAAAAGTTCTGTGCTTAAGTTTGAAGATTGTCTCAGAGATCAGTTTATAACTTTTAATTTAATGGACCAATTTTTATTTATTTTAAAAGTAAATCGTTTCAGGACAATAACTAACAATTTAACTGAGTTGAGATGTGAGAGTGCCAGTGCCATGTTCAGGTTCAGGGTATAGAACAAAACGTTGTTCACACCTGTTCGTGTTAACCTCAAAATAAAATCCATCTAATTTTTCAATATTTATTCAACCAACTCTCTCATCATGGTTCAATCCATTTTTCGACTGAGACTAGAGAATGTCATTCATATTATTAGTATTTATGGAGCTACAGAGAAGAACAAGATGAAAAAAAACTATAATCAAAATATAATACATGAAGGATGCGGTATTTATTTATGAAAACATTCATTCATACATTCATTCATTCATACAGTATTTGCTACATTTAAAATGAATCCAAAACGAAAAATATATTTATATGTAATTTGTGTGTTTTTGTGTTGTTTGAATGCTTCATTGAATAAACGACTAAAAAAAAAACCAACAACCACAATAAAATATTGACAAAAACACCAAAAAATGTTGCACAAAAATTATATATGAATTTCAATTTGCAACATTCAAAATAAATAAATCATATGGAGTGAGTATAAATTCCTCCTGCTCTATGATGGTGTTGATTCCGATGATGATGTTGATATATCTGTAGTACTGATCTGACATGAGATTTTTAAATAAACAACTGCAACAAAACAACAAATACAAAGAATAGAAAAACATGCAACACATACATCACTTCATTCCACATATCAAATATATTTATTTATTTATTTATTTATTTATCATCTAATGCCGCAAAAATAACTTGAATGCGTCGTCACAATAAAAATCATCCGTTTTCAAATCACTAGTAAAAGTTTGGTTAGTTTTTGGGGTTTTTCGATTTTTTCTTGCTGCGGCGATTGTTGTGTGAGGAGCGTGAAATGTTGTTGTTAAAAATTTTTACGTTTCTGTGGTAACGAAAAAAAAAAAAACAAGCTTCGCAAGAGTCAATGAGTTGTTGCTGCTGCTGCTGCTGTTCGTTGTATTGTTAAGAAGGGGGAATATAACATGAATACATGCAACAAATGAACAAATGAACAAAACAAACAGCTAAATGTTGCCCCCAATTTTAAGTGCAACATACCACATAAAAACATATACTTTTTTGTTTTTATTTTGTTTTATATTTGACTTTATAACTTTATGGACTTTTGAAATATCTAGATATTTTTGAATATATCTCTCTCGACAAGAGTGGCTGCCACAATTACGACTATGACTACTACAACGGCAACAGCAACAAGAACAAAATACTTAATCAAAATTTATATTTATTTAGATTTTAAATTAAAAAAAGGCTCCTGCTCTGCTCTCCACTTTAGAGTTGTTTGTTTTTTTGTTTTAAATATTTTATATGTTTTTTTTTTTTTTTTTTGGTGGAAAACCACACTTGTTTATGACCAAAATTGAAATGAAAAGAATATAAAATTATACAAGTCCATGATGAGGTTTTGTTACTCTAATGGAACTCGGTACTAACATTTTGTTATTCATTCATTTATTCAGTCAAAAAATAAACTGTATAGAACTCAAGTTGTTAAAATATATATTTAAAAGTCCATGGAACAGTGATTCCCAAAACATTGCACTGAGGTCTTACAAAATATTTTAGTAACTTTGGAACTACTGAAAACGTTTCAATGTCCAATCGCATGGAAATTTTTAAACAGTTTTCCAATATACAATAGTTCCAAAGTTATAAAATTATTTGTTAAAAAAAAAGACCGTGTCGCAAAGGGAAAATGCTACCACCACCGATCGATTCAAAATATCTATTTGCTTTGCATTGAGGGTACCTTCGCCTGGTATTATCCGTTCAACGTTTTGTCCGGTAAACAGTTCCTTTGGGAACTCAAGATGTTCTTTAGATATTCTATAATCAATATTAACTTTGTATGGAGGTACCCCTTCATCCTACGTTTTGTCCAGTAAAATAGTTTCTTTAGAATGTACTTTACTAAATTTGGGAACCCTCCCCGTTATAGATCTTAAGATATTCGATAATAAATATTTGCTTTGCACGAGCGGCATCCCTCCGACTGGTCCTATCAAAAATTTTCATAGCGAGTTAATTGTGATCATTCTGTGAACATTTGATCAAAAATGGCCCAGCAATCGTAGAGTTTATACGTTAGACTTATAAAGCGATTAATACTGTTATAGTTTTTGCAAGATTCGGTTAGTAATTTGCTCTCATATATCCATACTTCCGAAAATCCCATCAAGTTCTAGTTGAGCTCAAGTTAATTTCTTGTTCTAGTTCAGTTCTAAATCAATTCCAGTTCAGTTCCAGTTCAGTTCCAGTTCAGTTCTGGTTCAGTTCTAATTCAGTTCCAGTTCAGTTCTGGTTCAGTTCTAGTTCAGTTCTAATTCAATTCCAGTTCAGTTCTACCTCAGTTTTTGTTAAGTTTTAGTTCAGTTCTAATTCAGTTCTAGTGCAGTTCTAAATTAGTTCACGTTCAGTTCCGGTTCAGTTCTAGTTAAGTTCCAATTAAGTTCTAGTTCAGTTCTAATTCAGTTCCAGTTCAGTTCTAGTTCAGTACTAGTTGAGTTCTAGTTCAGTTCTAATTCAGTTCCAATTCAGTTCTAGTTCAAGCTTTGCCCGAATCTGAAATTTTGGTACTTCGGAATAAAATATTAGGAATAAATCACTTTATAATCTCATTCTTTCTTCAATCATTCTTCAAAAATATTTACAAATTCCATTCCAAATAAAAATCGTCCAAAGAAAAATTTTAGTACCACTGACTTTTGGTCAGTATTTAAAATAATGCGGCGGTGGCGGCAGCCGCCACCAACACTTAACATTTTAAAGAGACAAGTTTTGTTTTAGTGTTGTTTTTTTTCTTTTGTTCACTCTAGTTTTTCGTGGAAATCAACTAAATTGTTTATGCAACCTCTTAGACCGACCATATGGATTTTTAAATACATAATGCTTTTGTTATAGTTTAGCTAAGTTTAGTAAATATATTAACATTATTTTTAGTTAAAAAATAAAAATTATTTGTTGTTGCCAACTAAAATTGATTCGGTTTTGTTAAAATGCAGCGTTTTGTGGCATGAATGAGTATTAAACTTGTTTTATTGGTGAAATAAATTTATATTGAATTTATAGGAAAATGATCCAAAAAAATATTCTTCTGGAATAAATTTGCAAGGACTAAGAAAAAGGGAAATTATAATTAAAAGAAAGATAGAGGCGTGTAGTAAGTGATCTAATGCATGATCTATTCATATCAAATATTGACCCCCATCAATGCTACTGATTCTTGAGAATCTATCACGATCCAATATTGCGTGATTAAGTTATGTTCACAGGTTGAAGCAGAATAACAAATTCCGGATAGTTTAGTCTTAAAAGTCCGTTTTGTATTAATTATATTTGATAAAAGAACATTGTGAGGATTGATAGTTGGTATTAGGTATTTAGAAGCTGCTAATATCTAACCAAAAACCCATTGCTGTTAAGAAGACAGGTCCGTGTATTCTAAATTATTACATTCCAGCATTTTAAGTCCGAACAAAGGCTGCTTAGCTAAGAACAAACTTCATACTTTTAGGGCTTTATTTCGTTAGGAATTATTTCATCAATATAAAAATTTATTTAAATTCCATCCCCAAATTTAAAATGAAATAAATCTCCCAAAAGACGAAAATCCCCTACTGACATTATTGTTGGATAAAAAATTTTAAAAAGTTATTTCATTTAAGATTTAGGAAGTAATTCCATGAGGCCAATTAAAGAGATTCTGTACCCATGTCTTTCACATTTACAATTGAAGACATGAATACGCAGACTTGTTTTTGTGCACACCCTGACAATAAAATCAAAATCCTTAAAGCAGTTCACTCTTCAAAAATAAGTTAAAATTGTTAACATTTCCAGCATAAATACTTCGGATAATGGAATTACGTGTTCTGGACAGGGACATAGCAAACGTACCATCCTACCAATTAATATGCAGATCCGTTAGATCTCTCTGGTTCAGATTATGGTCAGAGATACCACATACCTCCCGTTTTCTTGGTTTAATGATTTCTGATTATTTTATATAGATGAAAATGTCTTGTTTAAATCCAATCGGCAAACTCGTTTGTGGCAAGACTGTGTTTGACCCAGAATAAACTGATATCAACTTAATCTCAAATTATTTTAATCTGAAGTGAAACGTATTCCAATAAGTTCAGTAAGCAAAAACTTTCATCCTTTGTTGTTCAAATATTATTTAAGCGATCTTGAAACATATGACCGAGTGTTGTGATGGAAGTGTTGTTATGGAATATTGGACTTCTACGATGGTTTGACCTGATTGAACAACTTATAAAACAAAACCATCTTCTTATTATATCAAACACAGACTATTGCTTAATGATTTAATTAGGCTTTCAATGTCAACCGACCTCCATTGATCTGGAGTGTATCCTAATTTCTTTAAAGGTACAAATAATAATGAAGATTTTCCTGCATTTAACCACAAGAATTAAAATTTATTGTCTAACATTCCTTGTTCTTTTCTCTCCCTGGAATTGTGCAAAACAAGATTTTAGAAGTATGTACATGTGGACGTTCTGCCAATAATGGAAAACGTTTGTAACTTTCGTCCAAAGTCTGAAAGCTTTGGTATCGAATGTTACTCCACAACATTTCTACTATCGATCAAAGTTCATTTAGTATTTTCAAATCCTATACATATTCAATTCGATTAAGGTCCAAGATTTGGACCCATTGCTGTTAAGAAGACAGGTCCGTGTATTCTAAATTATTATATTCCAGCTGCTTAGCTAAGAACAAACTTCATACTTTTAGGGCTTTATTTCGTTGGAATTAATTTCATCAATATTAAAATTTATTTAAATTCTACTCCCAAATTTAAAATGAAATAAATCCCCCAAAAGACGAAAATCCATTATTGACATTATTGTTGGATAAAAAATTTTGGAAAGTTATTTCATTTTCATAATGCCGAGATGCCAATTAAAGATATTCTGTATCCATGTCTTTCACATTTACAGTACTAAATAATGCCAATCGGAGGCTTGATACTTGTACGATAACAATACGCAGACTTGTTTTTGCGCAAACCCTGACTATAAAATCGAAATCCTTAAAGCAGTTCACTGCTCAAAAATAAGTTAAAATTGTTAACATAAATATTCTGGATAATGGAATTACGTGTTCTGGACAGGGATATAACAAACGTACCATCCTACCAATTTATATACAGATCCGTTAGATCTCTCTGGTTCAGATTATGGTCACATATCTCCCGTTTCTTGGTTTAATGAAATTTTATATAGATGAAAATATCTTGTTTAGATCCATTCGTCAAACCCGTTTGTGGCAGGGCTGTGTTTGACCCAGAATATCGATCAAAGTTCATTTAGTATTTTCAAATCCTATACATATTCAATTCGATTAAGGTCCAAGATTTGGACTGGTCATTGTTTCGTAAGAAATCGTAACAGATTTGTAATATAAACTTGATTTATAAGTTCATTCCGCTTAGGTTTTGTGCCAATAAAGCATAATTTTGCCTTATTCAAAAATGGCTTTTTAACGATTTCCATTGATATTGGACCAATTGAATTATGGCAAATTAACTTTAAAAATAATGCCAACTTTATGCTGTACAAAAAGTTACGTTAACAACATTATTGGAGTAAAACCCTGCCATTTTCTCGAATAACTTCACTCTGAATCTCATCTCTATTATTCAAATTATGGGAGCTTAAGATTTAGAAGTTGGTGGATATTAATCATAAGCTTTTAACAACAATTCGCAAACTTCAGCATCGGATTTTGATTACTTGCTTTTTAACTCCTATAAATTGTTTTACATTAATTAAGTCTGGAATTTCTCGCCAAACGTCCAATTTTTTATTGATTTTGGCGATAAAGATATCCAATAGGCGATATATGATTTATTTGGCGATTTACACACTACTTGAGCGATTTGTTGGCGATTTTAAATAAACCCAAATCATTTTTGTTTGCGATTACTTAAAATATTTTGGAACCATCAAAGTAATAGATATTTCTTTGATCAAAGTAATAATATATATTCCAAATTTTCATTAAACGATATCCAAAATTTCCACCTGTAGAGTGTTTGACAACGAACATGATTGGAACATAAACGGATTGACATCCATTAATTGGACTCAGAAATATTCTGATTCATTTTAAAGGTAAATAATGACATTTCTCTATATGTACAAAAAACCGCATGAACAAAGTTCTCATTTGAAAAGTTAAAATGTTTCATATTAATTTTCCTTAATATATACATATAACATGTCCAACAATAAACACTCAAAAGTGTTTCTCCTCTGTACGGCCTTAATAAAGACAATGTAATTATTTAAATTTTTGAATACATGGTTATTACTTCGTCAAGTCTGGAAGCTTCGATATCGAATAATCCTCCACAACTTTTGTACTATCGACCAAAGTTCATTAGTTGTTAACATCAGTAACACATTTATTTAAATGAAAGACGGTTATCAATTACTTACGATCAAGATCGCGATGGTTCGGTGCGAATTTTTGCCATATTTTTTGATACTTTCTTCAAAGCCTCATTTACCGCCCATGAATTTACATTAATTGAGTTCTGGGCTTTGCTCTGTCCAGTATATCCTTTGAAAAATCAGCGCATAGCTTTTAATAAAAATTTGATTGAAAGGCATCCACATCTGGCCACCACTCTATGTTACAAATTTTCAGCTTGAAAAATCTTAATTTCAAAATCCCCTTCCAAAATCTTTGTTTGTGTTTTCTCAAAATCATCAAAAGAAAAAAACTTTATTCAAATGTTATGCCATTAATTTCTTTACAAAAATAAACTTTTGCTTAACCACAATAACCATAACTATTAAATAAATTATAAATTTTAATATTTCGATAAAAAGCGATTATTTCAATACTCTAACGAATACGAAATATGGTGAAAACATATGGCAAAACGTAAGAAACAAAGTTTGAAAATCTACGATGATACTTTTACAAATATTATGTGTCTTTTAGATCATAACAATTTTTGGAAATTTGTAAGAAAATCTCTCAAAGAAATAAAGTTTATTTTACATTCGAGAGACCAATTCATAAACTAAAAAATATTTTAGTTTACCGGATCATTGTGGTGGCATTAATGCCAAAAACACTATGGATGCTTAAGTACAATTAGGAAGAAAATCCCATTTAGAAGTTTGAATTTTTGTCATTTTATTAAAAGAGGACTTTATGCAAAATAATATGAATGGAGCACACAAAGTAGCAAGAATGCTATATTCGTTTGTGAGTGTGTGAATGTGTGTGTGTGTTATGTTGCAAACAACATATGGGAACTAGATTATGATAAATATTGAAAACACTTTAGAGAATCATAGAAAATTATGAAAATGTGTGTGTGTGTGGGTGAGGTGGCACAAATGAGATCTAAATAAGAATTAAAAAATACTATTAACTGACTAAATTGTAATGAATAACAGTGGTCAGAAATCGGTTCATTATGCAGTACATAACAAATATTCCATTTAACTTTTAGGTGGATAGAATCAGGGGACAAGACCATCAAAATTTATTTTCTCACTTCTGTCATTATGTCTGCCTTTTGTTGTGTGCTCTCCGGTTCAGAAATACTAAATCATTTTTAAATGGATTAAAAGGAATTAGTAATTCCGATTTCACACTTCTCATTTGAGTTTGGAATCTCAAATTCGAACAATTAATGACAAAGAAAATGTTTCATCACTTCGAAGTCTATTTCTCATGACTTCATTTAATGACAATTACAATGCGGCTAAAATGTACACTGCGTTCATATGGAATGATGCTTGCTATATACAAACGTATATGCTTGCTATATACGTTTGCATATTTGCAAACCAGGATCATCTTAAGATTTGTATCTCCAGATGTCGTTTTCTTTAATTAAGCTTTATTGTGAAGTGTTTACCTTGTCTTATCTTTGTAGAAGACCTCAGATATTGCATTGATACTCGATTTTTACTCATCACAAATTATTTGCAGATCAGTATATTAAATCAGTCAAATAATATGCCACAAAGATCGACATGTTGTAATAAGACTGTAAAGAATATGGTAGACATATAAGGACCTTCAGATTTCCAAAACTTTAGGTTCAGAACCTCGACGCCAAGCATCATTGTCGTGTAAAATCCCGGATAACTTTTTGTTTCTTAACTTAATGTGGTCGTTACTTGAATCTTCAGTATCAATAGAGTATTCAATCTTGTTCTTCTAAATACTCTACGAAACTACCGAAACTGGAATACTTCGCCAAATTATGGCGAAAAAGTTTCTACTTCATTAGAAGTTTCTACATTCATATATCACATTTATTACTTTTCCCATCTCTTTGGCAACATATGAATTACGCGCAAAAAAATTGTTCCTATTTTGGATCAAGCCAATTTTTAATTTCCTGTTGTGAAACGAATTGGATTAAAATAAGAAAGTTCTAAATCGACCAAAACAAATGGTATTCAGAAGAGACATTCTCTGGACTAAAAGCAATAGAAAAAACGGTTTTCCAAAAATATTGTATTATGGAGCCAAGCGTTATTATGATGAAAGATTATAGTATATATTCAGGTCGTTTTTCGTAGACTGACTTCTTTAAACAAATCGATTGTCATCAGTGCAGTTCCTCTGTGACCATCAGACCCAATTTCAGAAGTTAATAATACAAAGCACACTTAAATTCCCACCAAATCTTGGATATTCAGTTTCTGCACTGATTTCTCTAGTGGACCAGCTTTATAAATGGCTTTTTCGATTGAGATGTTTTTTTATCGCAAACTTTTGTAGTGTTCAAGCATCTTTTTCAACATGCAAAATGTTTTGCATGCTTTTCAAGGCCTCACACAGCTTCATCTCATATTATAGTGGATTACCCTGATTTTGATATAGGGCAACAAGCCGTTTCCCTACACCTAGCAGCATTTGGAAATTCTTCTTGAATTTGACAACAATCCTTGTCGCTTAATACTTCCAATTTCTTATAGTCAAACTTTTTCGCTCTCTCTCCAAGTCTTCGAACTTTTGAACTTTTGAACTCAGACAACTTTGGCGCACAAGTTTTTAGTTGGTTTTTATATCAATTCGTTATCTTCCTACTTTTTAATGTCTTCTGTGTCACTTTAGAATCGGTCGAATTATCGGTCACAATTTCTTTCTAATTACGGCGGCATTTCAGTTACAATAGATAACTCTCAACAGCCGTTTTATTGAAATTAAAGAAAGTTATCAGACATAATTGCAATGCATCTTTTTAGCCAAAGAATTTGAATTTTTGTCTGAAAAATAATACGAAATATTGTACAAATCGGCATTATAAGTTTCCAACTTTGCAATAAAATCAGTAGATCTCTAGAATGTCTGATAACTAGATAATATAAATCTCTTGACACAATTCCATTTCTAGAAAAAAATACTCTCCTGTTTCACTGTGTACTATGGTAACATAATAGAGAAAGTTTCGCAAGTTTTTAGTCTTGTGAAATCGGAATTTCAATGGTTTTGTGGTCATAAACGTAGACCATTTCTTTATCCTGTTGTTTTATTAAGAGATACCTACGACGTAGAGATTTTACGAAACAATTTTCCCCATAAGATGGTCATATTGGATAACTCAACACATTACATAAGCAAATAAATAGACCTGCAGATCCATGAATAATTCTTGGATAAAGAGGGGGAAAATGTTCTAAATTCCAACTATAAAATGTAATAATCTTATATGTATTTGTCATAGGACTTAAATCATGCGAGGCGTAGAGAATCATACTAATGCAGTTTATTTTAGTTGGTTAAGAATTCGATCCATATGGACCGAATTAACCATAGTTACATCAAATTTTCAGACACAATAATTGGGTAATTAAAACTTTGTATCATAAAATTTAAATAAAAGGAACAAAATCTTTAAAATTCTTGTCAAACTCAAAAAGAACTTGCATAACACTACATTCAAAAATAAGGAATTCGGGTCTCATATATAGTCTGCCGACCTCAATTCATATGAGACCTGGCGAATTCACATTTCAAAACGAAACAAAAACGTTTTTGAAGCGAAAAATAGAAACAAATATATGCCTGAGCCAAATATCCATAATGAAAAATTAATACTCTGTATTGTGTGAGGTCAGAAGGGTATTTTGTGCCATTAGCTTTTCAAATCGGAGCGGATAATCACAGGGGTAACAGTGTTAGACGTTTCAAGGAAGTAATCAACTAAATTTTATCAGAACATTCGACTAGAACCTACACAATACTCTTCCAACAAGAAAATGGTCGCCCACATAAAGCAAGACCAATTAAAAACTATTTGGACAAGAGAAGGTGAGAGCTTTTGGGTCAGTCGCTTATAGAAGAGTCCCTTATACTTCGAACTTACATTAATTTCTCAAAATTGAATTTGATGGAATCGAAATGGTGTTTAATATTTTGAATTTGGTAGTGAAGAAGAATGTTTTGTATTATAAGGTTTTGAAATCGGGTAAGATTATTGGAGGGGTAACAATACATGACGTTTTAACTATCTAAATTTTCGACTTTGTCCAATGACATAATCTTCCCTAATGACAATGCTCTTCACAAGACCAATTAAACATAATTTGGTTAATACAGAATAAGATATTTTCGCTCATCGAACTTACAGCCGAGACCTGCACCGTTCTAGCTTATACTTATTTCTAGAGATTAAAAATCTCTTCACTGGTATACGATTCATTGTAGAATGCAGTATCAGACATAAAATTATTATTCTTTACATAAATACCACAAGGAAGCCTTGTCTAAGCTTCCTTCCAGATTGTACTTTGAACTTCCTTAATAAAAAAATCTCTATGTTCCACAAGATAAAAACTAATGAACACCATCAACAACAAAAACACGTAGATCTCATTCAACAATATTGTCATGATTTCAATATAAAACAAATATTATTTTAATGCAACAAAACAACTACTATTTATGTTGCATATTTAACTTGAAAACACACACATTTTTGGAAGCTAAAATTATGTGGCAAACACATGCCACCACTAACACCACCACCATCGCCATTATCATTAGGCTAGCAGCAGCAACAACATTAACGCCAACAGCCAAAATCTTGAGGCAACATAACATTAAACGCTGAAGATAAAGTTGCATGAATTGGAACTTTTGTGAAGAGTTGAATGAGTGTTAAATGTGGGTGCTACAACTAATGACTGGCTGGATGGTTATGATATTAAGACGATTTGACTATAAGTTTTCGAAACTGTAAATATTTCTGGTTTTCTTATTTCATCTACTTGCTGCTCTCTTACATTCAAAGAATAAATGTGAACTTAAAATGTCTTAAAATTTTTAGTTAATTGAATTTTAAATTATAGTTAAAGTAACTAACATACAAAAGACATTAAGAGGATAAGGAGTGAGATCGAAAAATTCCTAACGTTTTTTTATTCAAACTTTTCACACAAATATTATTTGATTTTTCTTTTGAGGGTCAAATACATGAATATTTAGTTAATCTGTTTAAAATCAAAGACCAGAAAAAAGTGCGTACTAAATCTAAATTATCAACAAAACCCAACTTGGTCCTACAAAACGTAGGCCAAGCCATTCAGAGGTTTACCATCAAAATATGTTCAATGTTATTAAACATCTATTTCAGGTAGAAAGAATGGTTCACATGATGTTTCTAAAGCCAAAGAATAAAAAACATTTTCAAAAGAGCTCCCAACATATCAGGTATAAAGCATCCCGTTTAGCTCAGTTCTTGAAATATTTAGTACTAAAAGTTAAAGCTTATGCAAGCTTAAAAACATCCAAAGCTCAAAAGGTTCCTTATAGAAAAGCTGCTAAAAATTTAGAGACAAAAACAGAGCACGGAAACTGAAGTCCTGGCAAAAAATTTTATGTTGAAGAAAAGTTAATGAACCAAAAGCAGTCAAAATTTGCCGAAAATGTTCTTGGTATGGCAAGCTATTCACATTTGCGGTAGAAGCCAACTATTTGTTAAGGCGGCCTTTATAAAAACCGAAATTTACATCAAGCGATGTTTCCAAAAAATCCGCTTCCATTTATAAGACTTCATAAGGTGTCCACTTATTTCTGGCTTAACTTAACACCCTGTCACTATAGTAAACAAGCCCTTGAGTGTTACAAAAACAATAATGTGGTATTTCTACCAAAAGAGGCAAATTATTCAAACTGACTGGAGCCAAGGCCAGTGGAAAGATTTCGGACTATTTTAAAAGAGAATTGAAGAGCACAAAAAGCTGTTCAAAAGTGTGGTAAATTTTAAACGGCGAAGAACTTCCTTCGCACAAAAAAGATTGATGAAAGGGTTTCCGAAAAAGGTTCAAAATTTCATCACTGGTGATTAAAACTATAAAAGTTAAGTGGTTTAATTTGCTCTAAAATATATGCAAGTTAAAATTTTTTCGATCTCACTCCTTAAATCTCAAAACTTTCAATGTTCAAAATTCATGATTCGTTCATTAATCTTGAGTATCAAATCAAAAATGTGAATGCAGCCCAACATCGAAAAAAGTCCATTTGTGGCAAAACATTAAAAATGATTGTATGTGATTCATGATTGAGATCTGCTTGATCTAAGTTAAGTTAAGTTTAACTAAACTAGATTTAGTTAAACTGACTTATTTATCGAACAAATATTTTTGTTTTAATTTCATCGAACACATATCTGTCACTCACTTCAGTCAATCGCGTCTTTTGTTTTAACGCTTTTCTGTGAATTTTTTACCATTTTTGGTGATTTATTAATGATTTTATTTTATGGATTTTTTTTTCGTTAAGAATTTATGTTTGTGATCTCATAGAAAGAAACAAAAATTAATTCATGTTATGTCAATTATTTCCTTTTAATGTTTATTTAATTTATTATTGATTGTTTTCCAAAAACAAAAGAAAAAACATAAAATTGGACGTGATCTCATTTGATGATTTGTTTTAAAGTAAAATATTAAAATTTTTAATTAATTAAGGCGGTATTTCGTTTATGGAGTTTCCATAAGAAAAACATTCAAAAATTCCAAAGATTTAAAAAAATTAGTTACGGAATAAAATTAAAGCGGAAGTTTTGGTGACATTTTTGCATCCATAATTGTTGGGAATACTTCCCACTCTGTTTCTATCAATAAAGCGTTTTATCAAAACTTACAGTGGTGAACAAAAATGTTATGTTAAAACTACTATAAAGATCAGTAAATATAAAACTCTATTCACATTCTTGTTTAAAATACATCATTAAGGTAATAACAAAAGGATTTTGACAAAGATCGCAACGTTATCTCAAGATTTAGATTATTTTATAAAAAAGGAAAAAGAAAAGTTCTATAACTGTCGATTTGTTAGTGTTTTCTGGTTTTTCAATATAAGGAATATAATCCATATACATATTTTTCGAGATATATAGACTTCAAAGTGATTTTCGGAAATAGATCATTTGTGATCGATATTCTTGAAATTAAAGTATACTCACAGTTTGAAAACCCATTAAGAGAGGACATATGAATGAAAGCTATCTAAAATGTTGAACCGATCATTAACAATTTCCATAGGTTAAGTCCTTAACCCAAAAGATCAACGGAATTTTACACATTCTTAAATCGAATCAATGAGGGTTGCGTTATAAACCTGCACAAACGCATAATAGCCCAATCTATGGTGGTGAGAAAAATGACAATTACCCAGGCTCGTTAAGAGTTCATAAGGCCGAACAGATAGGTCCATCATGTTTGGTTACTGAGATAGAAGCCTGAACAATAAATTTGAGAGTTTTGTCATAAACACTGCCACCAACTTAAACAAGTAAGTGAGTGAATGTGAAAGATGTTCATAGAATTGACCAAAAATCTATCAAAAAAAATCATCTTAACCCAGTTATCAACACACAAAATTTGTGTTGGCAACTGAAAAAAGGTCACTTGGTCCCATCATCGATTTCAGTTTGTTGATAATGAACATTTCTGCCACGGAATAAGGAAGATTATTTGTACTTTTAGTAATACCATAGTCCAGAGTTTTTGAAGAGTGTACATATCTATAATCATTTCCGAATTTTCATACGATGCAATGACCAGTAGAAAGCACGAAACATAAATAAAACATAATGAAAATTCTTGTCTGATGCAATTCATGTGTAATCGCCTGAGTTTTTTCGATCAACCTAGAACTATATTCTCAAACAATGATCTACATTTTTAAAATAATGCGTTTTTTTTGGAAAGGGCTGATCCTGTTCAATACTAACTTGTCATTAAGTTAATTGATTACGAGATAATAACTTCAAAAGAGTTTTAGAGAATTAACTGTTATAATGGTTTCTAAACTCTTGTCTGATTTACGGAATTTCGCATAGATATGAAGAGGATACATTATAATTAGTCACTGAACAATCTACAAAATGAACATTCAATAAACTTGATAACTGTGTCATGGATTCAATAAAAAACTGTAGGAAATTATACTTCACTGCGTGAAAATGCTTTAAAAGTTACGGCCTTTTGAATAGCTACACAAAATTCAAACTCAGTATATTTTTTTTTAATTTTGACAAAGACTTCTTACGGCAATGATTCTCTCATTGCCTTAAGAATGCACTTAACACCGGATTTATTTAATGCCCATATCAATGTTTTTATTTAAGGACTTTATATTCTCTCTCAATTGGGGTTTGAGCTATCTAATATGCTGTCACACTTTTGGTGTGTGTTGTTAAAATGCAATAGCACATTGGGAACTCCCTCTCAGCGATTTCCTGCCATAACAGGGACACTGGTTCCTGTGCTATCAGACTTCGAAAGTTCTAGTCTCCAAGTTTCATCAACATACCATCCAGGTATTGGTTCAGCCTATCTGTACTTCTTATGTTTAAAAAATAAGACCAGACATGTTTTAGAGGATTCTATCTCTTTCACGTATAGATATTGTTGAAGTCTCAAAAGCGAGAGGAGAGAAAATACCAGAGATTACATACCAGGAATTTCGTTCTCTATTTTTTGGTAGAAAGAGGGTAATGCCTTGTCTTTAATGACACGCCATGTAAAATTTAAACAACTTTGCAATGTATCTTATGAATCCAAAAAGAAGAACTTTCCAAAAGTTCGATTCGATTTTTGCAATCTAAAGTATCAGACGATCTTAATATCGTTTTATTTGGCTTACAAAAAATTGCATTCAGCAAATTCTTCACTGGCCTAAAATTGATCTTTTACCGAGTGTAACTTGATCGTTCCGGAAAGAAGATCCAATTGTCGTGGAAACGAATTGAATTGGTAGTTTAGCATTCCGGGTTTGAATACCCGTTTTTTTTGTGACACACTGAGTAAATAAAGTGCTTATCTGGATCTGTAAATAATATGAAAATCTCGACAAGTCGTTATTACCTATTTTTGAACAACTCACAAACATTAAAGGTATGAATTTAATTGGAAGATTTAAAGTGACACGTTTCATTTCAAGAGACACCAATCAATATCGGTTTATTTAATTGAACTAAGTGTTAGTGTTAGTAGTCCAATTAAATCATTAACTAAACATTAATAAGCCTTTTTACAAACATCGAATTTTAGAATTTTATTTAATTAAAAATTCTACAATAATTTCCCATATTAATTAAGATCAGAACACAAATTTCGAAAAAAATGATTAAAATACCAACAAAATTACAATAATCAAAATTATTTTCTTTTGAAAAATATTTCAAATTTTCAACTTCAATTTCACAAAATCTCTACAGATCACTTTTTGCACGCTGTCGCTTTTCAAAAACTGTTAAGAATTTAAAATAAGAAATTTAACTCTCATCCTCATCGTTACGTAACCAACTGCAATTCAAAATTTCTTTTAAATTCCAACGAGCATGAGGTTCTGGTTCCAACAATACAGCCACAGTGGCTTTAGCTTGTGCCGATATTTTATCTTGCAGTTTACGACGGAATGCATATTTTTTACCACGTTGAAATTCCAATAATTTACTTAAATTACTGTCATCAAAAGGCATTTTAGCATTAAGCATAATGAAGAGTATAATGCCAAGGGACCAAGCATCCGCCAATTTGGGATCATAGGGATGACCGCATACTACTTCGGGAGCAGCATAGGCAGCTGAACCACAATATGTTTCCGATTTCAGATCACGTCCAGTTTCATCACAACAGTAGCGAGCAAAACCAAAATCAGCCAATTTTATATTGAGACGTTTAGAGAGTAAAATATTTTCACATTTCAAATCACGATGGGCTATTTCATGGGTATGCAAGTACTTGAGGGCTTTGGCCATTTGTAAAAACCAAGCTTTAGCTTGCAACTCTTCCACTGGACCATTTTTCTTAATGTACGTCAATAAATCACCATTTTCGGCATAACGCATGAATATGAAAATCTTAGGTCCTCTTTGTAAAATACTATGAATTTGTATGATATTTGGATGATCGATTTTCGTCAAAATTTCCAATTCACGGGGGAAAAACTTATTAACAAAATCCGGAGGAGCCTTGGCTTTATCAATAATCTTACAGGCCAAGTGTACACCATTACCAGTATCATCTGCATAACCGGCAGTTATGACTGTTGCATATGAACCTTCTCCGATTTTTGGACCAATATTATAGCCTCTCTGAGCCAAAGCATCAATATCGGATGTGCGGGTACTTAATTGTTTGTTATGGGAACCGTTAGATGTTTTTATTGACATTATTGTTGTTGTTCTTGCTATAGATTTTGAAATTTTCTTTTCTGTTACAGGAAAATTTTGTCAAATTGCATCTGAAGTTGAGAGTGTGCGATTTGAATTTGCACTCAAAATTGTGGACCAAAAAATGATGTTTCCTAAGGACTGATGGTTTTTGGTATTAAATTATTCAAAAAAAAAATATATAAACGAAAAATACTAAAAATATTTTAGAGTCGATAGAATTTTTTGAAAAACAACAAAATGAATAAAATAAATTTTTCAATTTTCAAATTTTGACAATTTTTTAAAAGCGAAAGAAATGACACGACATTATGTAGAAGGAATGAAACTAGATATGAAGTGATTTAAAAGAATGACCTGTTTTCGGAAGATCTATTTATGAAACATTGTATCGAAAGATTATTAGACTTGGAGAAGGCAGGAACCGAGAATTGCATACACTTTTTCGAAATTCGAGTTATGAAGACTCTGAGACGGAAGTAATCTGTCATCTATCTTTCTAAAAAGATTAGATTTTATTTTTATACCCGTAGAACTTTTAGTTGTGATTAATTGAGGAAAAGATTTTTTCCGAAATTCTTAAATTTAAAATTCAGAAAAAAGTTTGTTTAAAAAATTGATTTTGCAGCAAATCGGTCACTTCATCGTTAAGTCCATTAAAGATTAATAAAAGTATATAAAAATTTCGTAATTTTCTAAAAAAAAACTAAAGTAAAATTTTTTGAAATAAACGAAATTCGGAAAGGACTAGCGGGTAACGTAATTGCCCAAATGCCCTCAAATTTTCACTCTAACCACTAAACCCTTTGTGGTTTAGTGGTATTTAGTGTATTTACAAGTATTTCAAGCATCTCAGGTTCGAATCTAAGTGTAGACAAAACTGTTAAAGTGATTCTTTGAATATTAAAATTCTGTCGTGCTTATCTTCCCTTTAAAACTATTTAAAAAAATGTAAGAAGTCCCCTGGTCCGGATATTCAGTTAATTAGTTCCATATAAGACCCCTTAATAGCATCCTTTTAATCGACATAACGTGTTTTATATTTCATCAACTTATTTCACTAATTTATTATGTGACCGGTTCAAAATGTCTCACAGGTCCCAAAATAGGTTCCATATGAATATTAGGTTTATAACACCTGCCCTTTTAAAAAATGAAATATAATTTTCCCGGGAAATTCATTCTTTGAAATCCCGGGAAATATCTATCGGAAATTTATTGAAGAAGGTATATTGCATCCGCGTATTACTCCAGAGAGAACAAATTTAAAATTCAAAGAAATTTGGACAGATCGTTTGTTATTGTTCTAAACAGTTCCTTATTTAAAAATAAAACACGCTCACAACAAACAATCTGGCCAAATTTCTTTGACTAATATTTGGGAGAGAATTCAACATTTCTCTTCTAAATCGTATTAGTGGAATATCAGTGTGTAAGTAAATGAATTTAACCTAAAAGCTAGGTCCAATACAAGGACTTTCTTCGGAATAAGCATATAAAACTCTTACTTTTGGAATAGTTTTATATCAATTCGACACAATAATTTTTCTTACTGTATTTAATATATGTTATAAATTTAACGATAAGGCCCCATTTCGGAATAGAGAGCTATGCTTAAAAACACTTTGCTGTGGAATAATTCCATCCAAAATTTTTGCTTAATTGTCTTAAATATAATTATTTCATGAATATCGTCGCTTATTAGGCTACAACCCATTTATAATTAAATTTATTTTTCAGACAAGAATTTAAGTTTATAAAACTCTTAAATATAAATATTTTGAATAGAATTCGGCAAAAATAACTTTGGTCTCGTAATTTTAAGAACATCAATCCACATGGCTCCCATATGATAAATCAACTCCGGAATGGCAAAGTTTTATGTTCATAAAATTATTTTAAAATTCAAGTATTTTAATGAAATCAGGAAATAATATTTTTGACTCTGAATTCCAAGTTTATCGAATCACATTTGACTGGAAGATATTTAAAATTCGTATTTATTTTAAATACAGAATTTAAACATATTTTAATTAGAAAACTATTAAAACATTAGTTTTGTAGAATCTCAGGTTCGATTTATTCCCGGAAATTCCGGGCATGAAAAATTTTTTTCTTAAATTCCGGGGAACAAACAAAAAAAAAATACTGCCAGTTGGAATAAAACTTGGAAAACCCTAAAAAAACCTATAAAAGTTTTCCTTAAATATAGATTTTTTAATAGAGATTTTCTTTAATATATATTAGTTATATTTCTGGCTATAACTTTTTTGCTACTGAACCGATTTTGATAGCTTTTAGAATGGTTATGAGTCAAAGTTATATGTCAACATTTATTTCATTTTTTTGATTTATAATTGACAATTTTATGGAAGTTCTTTGCTTCAATTTAGAGGTTGTCTCAGACACCGGTCTATATCTTAACCGATTTTAGTATTAAATAGAACATTTTTCAGGACAAAATTTAGGACATTTTTCTGGACAATAATTCTGCCCAAACTCAAATATAAAGCCACTATTTGCTTTATCATAAAAAATCGCATATAAACCTCTTTTTATTAACAAATTGAATAAAATCGTGTTAAATTCAATGTGCATCGATAAGATATCGAACTGAATTTTTTTGTATTTCAAAATTCACATTATTGATTTTAATAGCGGAAACAAATTTTTGCTGTATAACAAATTTCAAATAATTTATGTTATATTGCAAAAATATTCAAAATACCACAATCATTCTGCATTTTTCATTTGCAACATTCCTTAAGATCTCTTAATACAGTTAAAAACCAAAATGTTTGATTTAAAAAAATCCCATTAGTACTTTAAGTTCACTATACGAAATAAAAATGTTATCGGATGCATATTAAGGAGTTGAAAATGCTTTTAAACTTTTACAACTATTAATTAAAAATAACAATAATAGTGATAATATAAATATCATTGTAATCAGTGAACACATTTTCTCATCATTAATTTTGTTCATTTTTCTTATTTTTAGCTTTTATCAATAATTATGTTTGCATAAAAGTCGATCCAAATGGAATACCAAATGGAAATTATACCACAAACAACCTTAATGGCCAACAAACAATATTGCCATATAAAAAATCAACACTTTTGGCCACTGCCACTGCCACTGCCACCGCCACCACCACAACCTCCATCAGTAGCAACAGCAACAATGAGTCAAATAATTTCACCCTTTTGGGTGATACGGAATTGAGTGCATCGGAGCGTACAAGACGTTTAATACCATATATGGCATTTTATGTACCAGTTTCCGAATTGCCCATTAACAAACAATATGCCAATAAAAATAATATACATGCGGTAAGATGATGATAATTTTCAATTATTATTATTAAAAAAATATATATACAGATTTCCGTTCTGAAAGGAACATTATAATGTCCATAAGGAAAGAAGAGAATTGTGGTTTAATATATTTTCTTATTATTCTCTTCCATATTTATTTTGACAATGATAAAGAACAAACAACAACTGATGGTGAGGCCATCAGCAACAGGAGCAACTAGTGGAAGCAGCAATAGTCATACACCAATACCCTCACAGTATGTTCATCATAGTGGTATAGAATATTTACCAGCTCCTGGTCCCTCTGCTGGACCATTGTCACACATTTCATCTTCTTCGGGTCCTAGTGCTCAGCCATTTTATCAAACAAGTGCAGGTGGTCTGGATATTTATCATCATCATGATTTTGCTGGACAACAACATCAGCAGCCACAGCAACAATTTCATTTATTACCTCCGATTGCTGGTCATGCTCACCCACATTTACAACCTCCTGGACCACCCGGACCATCAGCAACTGGTTTACCTCCTGTCTCATCCTTAGTAGGCGTAGGTCATGGTAAGGGTAATGGCGTCATCAACAATCATAATCATAATGCATTTGTCTCTTTTAAGGAAGTTAATCCCATACGAGTGAGTATTTTAAGAAAATTGCAAAATCCTCGTTGTTTTATAAATTTCACACCATAAATTATAGTTTCATATTAACATTTAACGCAACGTTAATGATGTGTCGTCGTTGTAATCGTCTTTCTTCAATTTTCCTTTTTCATCTTCTTTGCAGCAAAAAACTGTACAACATTTCCCACCATTATCATCAACAGCCGCAACATCGTCCTCAGCATCGGCTTCAGCAGCATATGAGAATATCAGACAAACATCCTCTGTCATAAAGCAAAAACATCGTGGTATTAGTAGTGGAAGTAATAGTGGTGGCAATGCTGCTGTTCAGTATCGTCCACGAACTAAACAATCAAAAATCAATTTAACACCATTTACACCATCCAATTCAGTGCCAGGAAATTTTGTGCCAATTGTTTATACTCCAGTTAACAGTAATAATAACAATAACAACAATATTTTAAATTCTCAGGCTCTTGGTATAGCAGGAACTGGAGGGGGTTTAGTTGCTAGTGATATTGATGATAGTTCATATAACCAACAATTCCAACAACAACAACATCATCATCAGCAACAAAAACCACAACAAATTGCTATAGAATATTCTTCTGGTCTATTGCCACCTCCATCACCAACTGCAGGTTCAGTCACATCATTACCCATTGATATTCAACCAGTCCCTCAACGTCAACGTTACCAACAACAACAACAACAACATCAACGTAATCATCATAATCCCAAACAACAATCGCAATATTATAGCGTAACTACATCTCCCGTTAATATTGATTTAACACATGATGTAGTCGCTGCTGGTGGGGGTTTGTCAGTAGGGGCAGATTCATTGGATACAGCTCATCATAACTATCATCATCATTCTTCTCCTCACAATATCGATGCAATTAGGTAGGTATAGTTATAAAAGAAGAAATGACACCCATGAGATATCAAATTATAAATTTATAAGCAGAATGTGAAAGTAAGTAAAACGAAAATGAAATGATTATTTTAAAATTTTAAGTGGAAACTTAGGAAAATATTAAAGATTGCACAAGGCACCGGAAAATAGAAGTACTTTTTGTCTTCCTTGTCTTCATTGTATGTGTGAGATGTAAATTTTAATAGTTTCGCTTCTGTTCAAAAGAAGATTCTAATTTATATTTAATTTTACGGAAGTGAAACCTACGCTCTGCATCGTAAGAACCATGTGAGAATCGAAAGAGAAGAGCTTTATGACGGGTGAGGCAAAGCACATTCTACACTTTCCTAATACGTGTAGATCAGTTGTGCAAAATCAGATCTAACAACTGACTATTTTCTTTGATTGTAATGGGAAAAAAATAGAAGTCGTTTTTTCTTCCTGCCCTTAATTTTATGCGTGAGGTGCATATTTTAATAGAATCACTTTTGCCTGTATGGAGATTTTAATTTATATTACATTTTTCCCTAGTGAAACTTATTTCTTTAATGGCGCTTTGCATCTATCGAATCATGTAGTAGTCCAAAGGTTCTGACCCGCTTTACAGAGCTAGGAGGCCATTATCGATTCTGCAAACATGTGAAAGCGCGCTGTCAAGATGGAATATGATAGTCCTTTTTTATTGCTTTTCTATCTTCAGGTTTCTTTCGATAGTTTGAGATGAATTTCACTTAATACATTGTATTTCATATAATTGAGAAATGAACCTGATGAATTCAATTTGAGATACCCTGTTCTGAAGTAAAGCGTATCTCAGTAATGTATTTTGAAACAAAACTTTCCATCCATCCAAAATTACTTTTGTCCAATCTTGTAACATGTAGCAAAACGTTATCAAAATTGGGGCATTTACGACTTCAAGTTTGATCAAACATTTCGATCGTTGGTTGTTGATCAATTGTCTTCGTAACATGTGCTCTGAGATCATCTTAACCGTTTTTAGAAACACAGCGGTCTCAAATCGCGACCAATATAAAAACACGATGATTTCAATTCATATGAAACTTAATTAATTTGACTTTTAATAAAGTGAAATTGTTATATAACTCCAAATTTCTTGTATCTTCGTCGAATTTTCAATTTTCTTCCCACAATTTATAACTTCCACACATAAAGTTATTCCAAGAAACAAACTTATAAGAAGCACTGGAACGATTCCCAACATTAACTGTCTGAAACTTTTTACTACATCATTTTCCGTCTTCACAGCCAACAATTGATATCTGTTAGATTTATTTAAAGAATGAAAGTTATGGCGCAGTTTCGAGATATATATGGGAAATATACTTATGTTTTCACTTTAATTCTCCTAAAAGTTTTAACCAGATAATTTTTCATCTTCTCATCCCACAATCGGTAGTTTTCATACATCAATTTCTTCAAAGAAAGCTTTGTGACATATTGAAGGCGTTAGACCGAGACATATATTTCAGATGTTCCCCACATGAATTCTTAAAATCTTTTAGCTACCGCATTTAGTAATAAAATCAAACCTTCCAAAATTTTCAAGTTCATTTCAACATTTAAAATCCCAAAATTTTCAAAATATGACGACCATGAAGTCAAATTCAACACCCAAAAAAAATTCATGCCTTCCAATTCTGTTAATGACTTCAAATACATTTTCTTTTAGGCTTTGAAATACTACCACTGACAGTTTTAGGAGTACTTATTCTAACAAGATCTTCAACAGTAAAATTTCTTATCAGATAGTTGAGGGTGGGGACGCGACTATTACTTATTTGGGGCCTCGATAAGGTATAATTTTCAAATGTGGAAATGTGTATATTCCCGTAAGAAACTGAAACGGTAATCAGTGATTTCCAAACAAATGACTTTAAATATTTCATAAATCCCAAGTTGCTCAACTTCAGCATACTACGGACGCATGTCTGTTGTACCTTTATTGCCCAATTCCCTTACAACTTTACCAAAATTGTTTTTGAATTTTGCATACCTTTTCCAAAATCCATTCTTATTTGACGTATCCCCAGATCAATATTAAATAACAATTTTTATTGTGAAGATATAACGGCGGATGACTTACATTGTAGGGAGAATACACTTTGGGTTTTAAAATGGTGTCCACAAGATCGAAATTTCTTAATAAAGAAGGAATCATTAATGAATCTTTATTATTCTCAATTGTTAAGAATATTTGGTGGAATGGTGGCACTTAATAATTTTTTAGTCCTTAATTTTAATCAAAATGGTTATTATCCAGTTTTCAAATGTATCACTACAGCAATTCTTCAGAACTTTCTACTAGATTTCGAAACCATTCAGACTTGTTCAAAGCACTGGTTCGAGCTATTCATGGAAAATCTAGCACTATTCCCCACATAAATTGTCCAGAACTGTTTCAAAATTTCAACAATCTGAAGCTCCCCAATTTTTTTTTTTTTCAGAAAAAAGTCTTCATGTAAAATTTTTGTGTTCCCGATTTTCTTCCAACACCAAAAACCTATTTACATCATAAAAATCATTTCTTTAATCCAAATTTTGATTTTTTAAAATTAAGCGAATTATTTAATATCGAAATATAAGCAGCCTATAAATAAGTTAATAAGTATAATTCATGATTGATTTGGTTGAAGTAAATTTAAAATTAAAATTTCCGCAATAAATACAAAATAATACAAGAAATAATTTTCGAAAATGGAATATGCCTTTGGGGCCAAATACAAGATACAAAAACCACTAACAAAATTGCATTTTGAATATAAATATTCATGACATTAAATGCAAAAAAAAAAGTCTCAAAAACTAGTGCACAAACACAATGACTGACCATAAGTGAGAGTTATACAATAAATTAAGAGATTGAGATTGAAGTTTCTGTGAGTGCATAGAAGTCGGGCAAAAGAGTGAATGGTTAAATTTTGGTATTAAGTCTGGTTAGTTATGTATAAAATAATATGAATAAAATAAGTGGATTATTTTGACAATAAAACTAAATAAATGTTTGTCATTTTACTTTAGACCAAATAGAGAGAAAAAAAAGAAACAAATTTTTAGGAGTTACACCAGTTGTAGATCTGGTAATATGGTACAGGAGTAACATATAGTATTAGATGGACGATTAAGTTTACTTTCATTAAATGTTCTTCGTTATATAAACAATTCTCGTTATATATGTGATCATGCATGCTTCAATATTACACCTCCTGCACCTGAAACCTTTTTCATTCTTCATTCAATCTAAATTTCATGAACACTTAAACCGATATCTCCAAAGAATTGTAATTTCTGGATGTACATTGATTTCCTGGTCTTTCAAAATGTTATTGAATTCAATAACCTTAAAAGTGTAAACAGTAGATTTTTTCACATTTTCAGATCTAGAACCTTGTTTTAGATATGAAACCATAGCTCTTTGAAACGGCCCGATTTTCCTGTTAAGTGTAATCTGTTCAAATTTTATTAAATTCATCAATTTTGGACGTAAGAGTGTAAGTGTTATTATCACTCTCAAAATATTGTCCTTAAGAAACTGCTTATCAGTCATGTTTATTGGATGACGAAACCAAAGCGGGTTGGTAGAACTTCTTATTCCCACGATTATATAAACTTTAACTAGGTCAGTCCTTACAATCAATATAGGTGGTAACGATAGGTATTTTTTCTTTTGGTTCAAATAACTTTCAGTTAGTAACTCTCACCCAGCATGAATATTTAGTGAGCAAAAACATAAGTAGCGTGTTCTATTGCTATTCTCGCTATGAGTTGCTACAATAAATCAAAGTCATTGCAGCAGAGATCATACCTATAGGTAGACAATACCGATCTCCATTTAGTATCTTAATGAAAGACCGCATAGAGATGGAAAACCTTCAGAAACGTTTGGAAATATTTTACTGATCTTCTTCTGATCTTTTTAAGCTCTTTGTTTCTGATTTAATTCAAGTTCAATGTTGTAGTGAATCGAACGATTTCATTTTCAATAATTAATCGCCCTACCGCGATCTTCCAGAGTTTGTTTGCAGCGAAGAGAATTGACAAAATATGTTTTTGAAAGACATCACCGATTGCACTTTTTTTCTAAACATCACAAATCTACTCTTTACTAAGCCACATTTCCAACTAGCTGAAAGGGTAACTTCCTTTTTCGATCTTTGAGAGACAATGAAATATAACATCCTTCAGAAGACACAATTCCTACACTTTTGCAAAATTAGTGAAAATGAATCAACAACATTTTTTTGGAAAGATATCACCGATCTCTTCTTATCCTTTCAAAATGCAGTTGAGGTTAATCGATAACTAATTCCTAGAAAGGAGAAGATCACGTATCTCCTTTTTAAACCAGACTAATTCTTTGTACGATCTGAAATCAAGAGAGATCCAAGAAAAGATAACATCTTTCGGAAAATACAGCTCGTCTACTTTTCTCTTTCTTGTGTAAAGTTAAGAGAAATGGAAAAGCAACAAATCATATCACTCTTCCCCTTTCTAATCTTTACAAGAATATATGCTTTGTCCGAAGTCAAGAAATATGGGAACAGATCACTTTTCTAAAAAGTGTTACATCATTGACTGCTTGGCTGCTTTCCATTCCCCTTTTGTATGCGGTAAAGAAAAAAAACGAATTACTATTCACTACCATTTGCCTCTGAAATCACCTGTGGACGGAACTCATTTTTGCACCTAAGAGTTGTTGTATACAATGTAATTACAATAACAATCGTATACAATCCAATCTACTTATTGCAACAAACAATTGTTACACAAAAATTTTCAAATATACAAATGTCTATTGGTTCCTCCAACATCGCTCTTCTCTCCTTATCTAACTGTTTGTCTGTCTCTTTGTAGGTGGTTGTACAGTGAATAAATACAATATCAGATTATTCATAATGTAACGGTAATTGAAAATTCATGTCATAAATATCTGCAGGCCGATTAAATTGTATTTACTCAATAAACATGCAGAAAAAAAATTGTTCCATACCAGAGTACAAGATGTCTATGAAAGCCCGCGTTATAGGTAGTAGTTTATTGTTACCTGGATTGAATTCCACAATTGCACAATTATTTACTGTCGTTGTGACACATGTTTTTTGTGAGTAAATTTTGTCTCTCCGCAAGTAAATTCAAAACTTAATTATGGATTTTAGTATTGATGTCTGTACAGATGCTTAAGGTGTTTTTATTTGCAACAACATTGTACCCCTTTGTGACCATGGAGGAAGGGACTATATAAAAATACGTTTATTAAATATTCCAAAGTATTAGTGAGAGAATAACACAAAATATAAGTGATAGAAAGATTTTGCTTTTGTTAATAATAAATATTTAAAAAAAGAAACTAAAAAAATGGAAAAAAACTCAGCTCAATGTGTTTCACCATTGTGTTCAACTCAATCATGGTCGCTGCGGAATAGATGACTTTAAATAAAGTATCCAATACCAGCAATTGAAAATTTTGTAGAAGTTTTTATTTCCAGAGAATCTATGTTGATAACTCAAACACGAATTCCCGGTTTCGCACTCGTTCATGGAAGATACTGTCCTGCTCTTTTTTTTTGCCCAAATTTTAGGAATTTATCTCTCTCCGTTTCACTGTTCTTTTCAATTCAAGCATAGTCGCAGCAGAACTCTGAAACTTCTCTGGAATAGATGACTTTAAATAAAGTATCCAATACCCACAATTGAAAACTTTGTTGAACTCTTTTATTTCCAAATAAATGTACGTCAAAGAGGACCATTCAAATCTCAAACACGATATTCCGGTTTCGCACTTCATCATATGTTTTTATATTAGTGTTTTTATTCAGGAAGTTCGTGAAAGACATTGCCATACTTTGTCGGTCACTTAATTTCTGGTAATTTCTTAGATATTAGTTTTTGATATTAAAATACCTTCTTACAATTTTCGGTTAATTCTGTCAATATAGCTTGTTCAAACCGTTACGGAATCTAATATTTTCCCTTTAATATAACGATAAAGATATATAAATACCGCTTATATCTCGTGATGGTTATCTGACAGACAAATGTTTAAAAAATTTCTTATATTTGAACTATCAACTCTTCGATGTTTATAAATCAATCTCACAAAATATGACACGTTCCAAAATTTTTCTAAGTTTTACCTTCTTGAAAATGATAAATCTCCCAAATTATATACAGAAAATTGAACTATATATCCCATGAAACCCAGGAGTGTCCAGAGTTTCAATGATAATTTATTTCAAGTAATTCATTTAAATTACTTTCCAATCACTCATTGAAAACGTCTGTGTTTGTTATCATTTCCTTCTCCTATCTGATGAAAGAACACATCCAAATTCAGCTGCATATAGCTGCCAGAATTTTGGAGAAGCTTCCTTTTCCTGACTTAAATTAAGACAGCAATTTGAAAAAATCGCTCCTTTCGAAAGACATGTTTGGGAGTCCCAGAGTTTAGTATCTTCTTCTGTCTTATATGAAGTGATAGATAAGAAAAGAGCGTATCTTTCAAATGATAAGAGCGAGCTCATTTTTAGAAATCTACCACCCTCTTTCTAGAATTTTTAGAACATCCTTCCCAGATATTCTTGTTAATTACATCTCTGTGCGAAATAAGAGACAAAGAAGAACCCCCGAATACGACACCGATTTCCTCCTAATTTTTTTAATCATTCTTCCCAAATTAGTGTTACTTTCTTCTCTGATCTGAAATCGGGAAAGAGATAGATGTTTTGTCATTTATAAAATAACATTTGCGTCTCTTGGAACAGTTTAGTGTTGGTTTCTACTCCGATATGAAATCTCCGATTACCTAAAACTTTCAGTTTCTTTATAATTTACATCTCATTCATTAAGTAAAGAGAGAGGGAAAAGTATCAAACCTTTCGAAAAATATCAACGATCTCCTTCCTTCCGTTTTGACTACATTTACGTCGAAATTTATAGTTTCTTATATTCATATTCATTTCAATGTGCCCTCAAAAAAATAGGTTAAGAAACACTTCTGAAACCGAACAACAAAATATCATTGTATTCAGAAAAAAAAGTAAATAATAATTAACATTAATTTTAGTGAACATTTCATGAAACACTTCATTTTAGTCAGTTTTAAGTAGACAGTTTGCAAGTAAATATACAAAACAAAGTTTGTAGACAAACAACAAAACACAACAAAATAAATGTAAACAAAATTATTTCAAGAAACATTCATAAACACGTTCATTTTAATACAATTCATATTGTAGTCCACCTCCTTCTACCATTTATCATCCAAATCAACATCATTATCAACAACAACCGGAGCAGGTATTTATTGATGCAGCTTTGCGAACATCACAACAACCACAACAACAGCAGCAACAGCAATTGTATCATGGTAGTAAAACGGCAATACAATTTCAACCACCAAAACCGGAAAGTTTTTTCGAAAGTGAAATACAAGTGCAGCAACATCATCATCAACAACAACAACAACAAAACATTGAACAGGTATTGAAGGATGTTAATTCATACAGTATAAAAAATAGTCAGATGATGACCCCACAGGAGAAATATGTTATGTATTTACAGCAACGTATGCGTTACAACAAACATCAACATCAACAACGACAACATGCAACAAGGCAAAAATATCGTGAACGTATCAATAGTAATAGCAACATTAGCAATGATAAAGAACATGAACGTGAACAACAATACATTAAGCAACATCAACAAAATCCTTCACAAATTTTTGTCTTAAGTTCAACCATATCACCACCAACACTAACACATGTTTCACCTGGCACTGTTACCGCTTTAGCACCCATACGACCCTCTCAACAACCACAATTGCACCATATACCACAACAACAGCAATCCTATGATCCAAATTATCCCCAACACAGTCCCATGCATCATGATTTATATCCCAGACCCATAATAAAACCTTTAACCACTGGAGCAGGTAGAACAAGCGCTACAGGAGTAGGAGGTGTAGGAGTAGTTAGTGGATCATCAGCAGTTGGAGGTGAAGTGGAAGAACAAATTCTTACAATACCTGTACACAGTTTATTTGAAGAATTCGATACATTACAAGAGCAACAAAATCATTATTCACAATCACCATCGTCACCTTCATCCCACAATAACCATCAACACAGTTACCATCACCATCATCATAAATCAAAATATTCGAAAAATGGGTAAGTAACCATTTCGCTATATATATTTTGGGTACATTGTATTATATATTAAAGTATTTAATTGATTTAATTAAATTTAATTAAAATATCTAAAAATTAGTTTTTACATTTTTTTCTTTTAACCCATTTTGAACTGATTCTATTGCATTTTCATTAGTAATTTTAACACTTTCTCAGCTGAAATTAATTAATCGTAATTTTCACATCTTCTTTCAAATCTGTTTTATTAAAAATATCTGATTTTATACTCTATTCGTAGCAATTTCTCGGTTTAGGAAGCGATATAGCTTTTGCAATAATTCCCTTGAAGGGGCTATAGCAACAGTTGGCAGTTGTTTTAAAAATTGTCAAAGACCGGTAGGGTTTGTAGAAGTTATTCTCGAATCGATTTATCATTGTGAACAAGTATAAAAAAGAATAATTGTAAGATTATGGATCTTCAACTACCACATCGTCCAAGATGTGTCACTCCGATTTCAGAGTTAAGTTTCGTAGACTCACTACAAATTTTGTGACTCGGAAGACTTTGTGTAATGAAAATTTCTTAAGATTCCTTCTTTCAAACATATTGCCATACAGCGATCTTCAGAAGCACTGTACAGAGAATATGATCCATGATCAAGTGAAAAGTTCATACAAGGAATATGCTTCAATGATTGCTTAAAAGACTTTCTGGAGGCTATAAAACACAGTAATAATGTGGACTGAGATTATATTGGTTGTTATGCAAAGTGAAGTCCAATATTCTATTGACTGATAGCAAACCTCCAGGATACGAATCTAGATATTTTTAGCACCTGAATAATCATATAAATTCTCACAAAACGCATATTTTTGGTGTTCGTAAAATCATATTTTGTTATCAATTATAATACTTCCCTTAATATACCGAAGTATTTGTATTATATCTATATAAGTTATTCCTTTCCCGAGAAGATGGTGCAACTTGTAACATCTTCTCGGAAAAAACACACAGCAGTCGTTAACAGAATTTGAAACGAAAAACGTCCAAAATAACTATCTAAACCGAAGATCCGAATGCATTATGCATTATGATGATTTTGCTAATCGGTCTTGATTTTAAGTTAAACAATCAATCACGCCAACTTCATCATTTCGTATCCTTCCAAATTTATTTGGTTTCAATTCTTATAGGAACATATTTGCTTGTTTCTGAATGTATCTCAATGTGATATGGATCCCAGATTTTAACTATTGACTTATGAGAAAAATTCAAAAAAGTGCCGAAAGACTTAATATTCGGATCCAGGCCCCATCATATTGATTATGACAATTGGCTCTGGTTTTGAGGTAAAGAATTTATCACGTCTAATTAATACACAATACGACACAAAATTGACTTCAATTTGTAGCCTTCAATATTCATTCAAAACCTGATGGCTTCAAATCTTATAGGAACTTGTTATTGAAAGTATCCCGAAGCTTTAAAACAAAGCGAAATGGATTTACATTTCTCCACAAGTGAAAATGCGAAATATGGACTTCAAATTTAGATCCAATACCTATCCTATTTATTATGCCAATCGACTTTGGTTTTCAGATATAGAATGAATCATGCTAATTTCGAACACAATACAACGCAAATCTGACTTCAATATGTAGCGATTAATCTTCATTTTAAATCATTCGAAATCTATTGCTTTTAATTCTTTAAGGAACCAATTTCCTTGTTTGTGTATGTATTCCACAGCGACAAGTGTCCACTACTAACTTATGGCAAAAATTGCCCATTGCAAAATACCGACTTGATTCAGTTTGCTGAAGCAATAATCTCAGAAAAATAGCCGTATTCGTTGATCATTTCAAACACATAGATCACTCTGACAGTCATCTATTTACTGACTTTATGACTAGGCTACTATTTTTCCGCTTTTGTAACATAATAGTTTTGGCATATCCCCAACATTGTGAGAATACGCCAAAAAATCTCCAGAATGCTTGATCTCTTCAATTGCTATCGAATTGTTATCGAAGATCCATTATTTCCTAACGAATTTCCGTACTTATTATCGCTGGTATTAAATAATCCAAGCCACAAATAATTTGTCTGTCTCTATTCCTTATTTGGAAGGAAGCTACGTCTGTAACTGATCTAAAATATATTCTTTTTCCTTTAATTAACCCTTATATTCTCCAAAAAGAATGTATTTTACTTTTAAACTCCAACTTTCTTTTCTACTTTCCTCTTCCAACTAATAAAAGTCTCATGAATAATTTTTGGATCATTATTAATATAAATTTATCAATTATAGGCCTGCAAAACCTCAATACAATAATTATGTGATTGATGAACCCAAACAATCTTTGGATGATGAGCAACAACAACAACAATATCAACAGCAGAAATCGCAACATCAATTGGAATTATTGAAACCAACATTGGGACCACCTTCACATGCATTTATCTTGGTGACAACAGCAGCACCATTCCTACATGAACCGGCAGTGACACAGGAAAATTATGGTTCCTCTTTAAGGCCTCCCTATAAAAATAAGCCAAAAATAAGACTGCAACCAGTGCTGAAAGAAAATAATGTCAATTATGCAACAATTAGGGAACAAAATCCAACTAGAAGACCACAAATTGTATCGATAACACCAACAACTAAATCACATGTTCCGCAACAAGAAGATGAGACACCAAAATATGTTTATGTAAAAGAAGAATTTGGACAAAAATTGTCGGCAACAGCAACTGGAACAGGAGCAGCAGCAGGAACAGGAGGGGCAGTTAAATTGAAACCATCAAATAAATATGAAAGTGATGATAATCAAATTCCACAACAACATTATCACCATCATCAACAGCAGCAGCAACAACAACATGAAGATAATATAACATTACAGCCATTAGCACCCAGACAGCCGGTAACACATCATCATCATCAACAACAACATGAACAAGAAGAAGAACAGCATGATAATGTGGCCGTCACCGGCATAGAATCAACACCACCTAAAACCATTTTAGCAGATCCTAATGAATTGCCTGACATACGCACATCTTCGTTGGCGGAAATATTGCACAAATTACAGGAAAGCAATCATTTGCCACATACCTTGACACCAGATAACATTGATAATTCCATAAAAACACTCATACGCATATTGAACAATTTGAAACAAACCCAAACAATTGTGGCAAATCCACCACAACATCATGAGACCCCAGCCCATCCACCGCCCTCATCACCCGACTATGATTACACAACCGGCAGTGAAGAGGACCAACAACAACCTCAAGCACATGATATAAGTTTACTAAAACCCACAGTACCAAGTAAGTTTTATATCGTTTCTCTCTCTCTCTCCCTCTCTTTCCCTTAATTAGTTCGCTTATCCTTTTTTTGGTGTCATATATTTTTTTGTTTCGTGTGTTTTTTTGTTATTTGAGTTTATTGAAATATTTGATGTTGTTGTAGATAAACATCCTGGTCCCAGTACAGGTCGTCCGGGTATTGATTACCCAAATTATGCTGAAATACCACAAACATCATTTGACTGTTCGGAACAACGTTATAAAGGTTTCTTTGGTGATCCCGAAACGAATTGTCAAGTGTGGCACTATTGTGATTTAAATGGTGGCAAAGCATCATTTTTATGTCCAAATGGTACTATTTTCAGTCAGGTATGTTGAACATTTAGTTTGTATGATTTTTTATTAACAAGTGTAAGTAAGAATATTTTCATTTCTGTTGGATTAAGATGAACATTTTTAAGAAATTGTTTGTTAGTCAAATGGAAAAATGGTAGGACAAAACAATAATAATTAATATTTATTCCATTGAAAGTGTGAGAAATTAAAGGATATTAAATTGATAGAATTAAAGTTTAAAATTGGCACAAAAGGAATGAGAATGGAAATACATGAGAACTTTCGTTTCTTTCAAAAAAGTCTTATTGTAGTTTAAGCGAAATATTTAAGAAGTGAAAAACTCCTTCCCCGATTGAAATTTGTGAATGAGGATAATTCTAAAATACAGAATAAGTCGTATAATATTGGAAGGTTTTAAATGAAGATGGAATAAAGTGTACTTTCTTTTGATTTGGAATAATAATTCACTATATTCCAATCAATTTCTAAGTCCTTATTTCATAGCCAAGAGGTTATACCGTACGTTAAAATATGGTAAATTATTAGAGAAAGTAGTGAATATAGATTTGGGCATTTAACTTACGAAACGTAACGCAGACAGCAGAGTCGGATGGACTGAAAATAAATCATGGAATATTGAGTATAAACGGAATCTTCTATCATTGTATTTAGGATGCAGATCAGCTCAGGTTTTTAACCAACATTAACAAAAATTATGTCGAACATTTAACTCGGAACCACAATTGGAAATCATCATCTCTAATTTACTAAAGTTACAAATTTTGATGTAGATGTAAACACTATGCACAGTGTTTCAAATGGAAATAAATCTGTAACTCCGAACGGATAGTACGATTTCAATGCTTTCACATAGTGATAGCAGAGATGTAGATGAGTTAAAGTTTTGGCGTTCGACTTTGTGAACCTAATGTGCCGTTCAAAGGGTTGAACACCTCGGGTCATAAAAATATTTAAAACGATACAGACTACTGTCAATGTGTGAAATTTCATTAGAATGGAACTATCCCATAGGCAGTTTTCGATTTTTTTTTCATTTCTTTTTTTATTCGAAAAACAGTGTGATGTGAAACTTGCATTGCACCCAATCGTAACATATGAAGAATGCGATGGTTCGTGAACAAAATCATAGAGATTGAAATAAGTAAACGAAAATGACACTGAATCGGCAACGCACGCAGTAGAGATGAGCGATACCGTGATTTTTGAATAGCTTCGTTCCCAGTGATAGTGATTTTAAAATTACCGTTCTTTAAAACAGTGACAGTGATCGCAGTATTTGAAAGGAAAACAAGGATATTTTTAAGTAAAGGGCTCAATTAAAGACGACAAAGGACATGTATTCTTTTAATATTGAAGTCTCTATTAGAGTTCACACTGTGCACCGTAGGAAACGGATAACTTTCTTTCTACATAAATCACTGGCAAAAAATAAAAACAAATACATTTAAATGTGCAACAAATGAAGAAAGAACGATATTTTAAGTAACTGTTATTTCATAATTTCAGTCACTGTAGTTAACAGTGATCTACCAACCAGAGCAATTAAATCACAGTCATGAAAATATCTCTCATCTCTAGCAAGCAGACCAAAGACGTTACTAGAATAATCATGGCGTTGAAGTCTATACATGGCGAAGGTTAATTCAAACGCTAATAATCAAGTGCGAAAGGATTTAAAGAAGAACAGCGAGAATTGATACAAATATAAGTTAAAAATGTTTCTCTACACAAATCATTAGACTAAAATTTTGCATTAATTCTGCGATGATTTCCGATTTGCCGAATGTAATTAAAAACTACTTAAATGAAAATTAAACTTTCATCCAGGATAACGACAGCGAAGCGTAGCAGTCGAAACGGAAAAATACACTTCAAAGTTTTATTCAACTATGGGAATGTTGTACATGAATCGACTGAAACTGTAGTCTTTGTTAAGGTAACTCTGAGCAAGAAACTCTTATATATGGGAAAGGTCGAAAATTTCTTGACACATGAGGAAGTAATAGTCCTCATGATGTTTCTACAGCAAAACAAAAAAAGGAAGTCCGGTTAGCTTAGTGCTCGGTTTATATGGTACGAAAAGTTAAAGCTAATGCAGGTTTAAAAACATACAAATTCTTAAAAGATCTTTTCAGGAAAGTTTAGAGTCAAAAAAACAGAGCACGAAAATTAAAATCAAATTTTCTAAGAAAATATTTTTGCTGCATAATGGATAATGAAACGAATGTTCTGGCAGATTTTTTGCAACTTCCTGGTCAAATATTTAAGGTTTCTCATGCTCGGGTGAATGTTAAGAAAATTGTAGAACCAAAAAGCAGTCAAAATTCCCTAAAAAGTTTTTGGTATGGCAAGCAATATGTAGTTGCGATGAGACAACCACTTGTTACAACGGTCTCTTTAAATACAGAAATTTACATTAAGGAATCTTTACAAAAATGGCTGCTTCCATTCATAAGTCTTCATAATGTATCAACTATTGTAAACAAGCCCTTGAATGGGGTACAAGAACAATAACATGGTAAGCGAGGCAAATCTTCCAAACAACACGGTACTAAGTCCAGTGAATAGATATTGGCTTCTTCTTAAAAGAGAATCGAAGACACATAGGTATCCAAAAGTGTGGTAGACTTCAAACGGAGATGGACAACTTGTGCCCGCAAAGTGACAGAAACCACTAAAAAAAAAAACGTTAATGGAAGGGTTTCCGAAAAAGGTTCAAAATTTCATCTCTAATGATTTAACCCATATTTTTTGTAAATTGTAATAATAATTTCAGTCAGATAAAAAAAGTTAAACTGTTTAGTGTTTTCTTTTTTATTAACATATATGTATGTTAAGAATTTTTCGATCTTACTTCCTATTATTTTAGTCTGAGTTAGCATTTTCTGCAGTGAGAAAAGCTAAAATTTATTTTGTTCTAATTAAAATTTATAGGAGAATTTATAACGAATTCCTGGAAGATACACTTACCACTTTTGTGAATGAAAAAATGGATGAAGAGTGCATGTTTCAAATCTGTCTAAATCATAGATAAACCAACACAGCACACCTCTGTCGGACTGTCCGGTATGCATTCTGAACAAAAGCCCAATGGAAGAACTAAAATCCATAAAAAGTTTCATGAAAATTCTTCTTCGCATGAGATTCTAAGTTTTGCATAATTTCTAAGCGATATAAATTCTTTGCCTTTCGCATTTCAAAATTTTGTTTAACATAAACTTTCATTAAGATACCATAATTTATCTATGTCTTAAGCTTCCAAATATATACGACAAGGGAATGAATTATTTAATAGTTCTGTTCAACATAACAATTCAATATATTTTAATAAAATGCATTGTGAAAAACATTGCAACAAACACTTTTCATATGAAGGCATAAGGAAACATATGTTGCTTGGAGGCAACAACACTTACATACGTTCATATCCAAACACACATGCATACATATAGTCATACTTAAAATGTTAGTTGAAAAAGGATACTCCTTCTCAAACATTTTGCTGAAAACAATTAAAACAAATGTGTGCTGAATGGAAACATGTGTGTATATCTGACACATCCTACCACACTGCTTCCATAATAATGAATATGGGAGGTGGAAGATGAAAAGAACATTAGAGCTTAAATGAGTACGAGTATATTAAACTAATTAAAACACCTAAGAAAATTAAAAGCAATTAAGTCAAAACTGTTGGGGGAAGAAAACAATTTAAAGCAAATTTATTAGCCTTAAATGTTATCATAATGAATTTATTTAACTTAAAAGAAAAAAAAAAAACAACTTAAATAAAGGATAAAGGAGGAAGGAAGGAAGGAAGTTTTTAATAAGTACAGGGGCATTGAATAATTAACAATTTTCTCTTTACAGATTGCTTTAACATGCGATTGGTGGTTTAATGTGAAATGTGCGACAACGCCTCAATTGTATGTGCTAAATGAACGTTTGTATAAATATATTTTGCCATTTACACCCAAATTCCCTGAAGATTATAGTGGACCGATAGTAGACAAGTAAGTGGTTTCTAAGAAAATAAATTAATACTTTTTAAATATTCTTAATTTCTATACAGATATTTGGCCATGAAGTTCCAAGAGATGGAGGAAAAAATGCGTTTGGAAAAGGAAAAAGCTTTGCATGAGGAAGCTGAAGCTGCTGCCAAGAAAAGTGAGGAAGCTGACGAAACTATTTCCGAAGATAGTAAAGAAGATAATCATTTAGAGGAGACCACAACACAAGATAAACCCAATAAACATCTAAAGTCTCATACACCAAGTCAACACCATAAACATGAATCGGTTAATTCGATAGTTAGTGAACAAAGTTCAGAGCGTAATCTTTTAATAGACGATGAAGTAGATGATATATCACAACGTGGTTCTATCGATAATTTCGAAAGTAGCACTATAGCTGCTCTGACAGCCACTGTAAAGCCAGATATAACATCGTTTAGTTTAAAACCGATTATAGTATCATCTACTTTGGGTCCTGATTATGATGAGGAACAATTACAACGTCATGACAATGAAAAACGTAGCAACGAAAAGCCAAATGAGGAGTTAGAAATTGAAATTGAAAATAAGACTAAAGCAACTGCAGCAGCAGCAACGGCAACTACATCAACTGTTGCAGATGCCGTCACAGAAGCAACAGTATCAATACCAACTGTTGCATCTACTAACAGAATGCAAATAACTGTGGAAAAGGTAGATGTTATTGAAATTAAACCAGACGGGGCAACTGGCCATTTAATACGTGATATGTTAATGAATTCTAAACAAACAACAAAATAATAGAAAAACTGGAAAAAAATGTTGCGTTTAATCTTTAGAGTATTAAGTCACAGTTTAAACAACCAGGACAAACAAACAAAAAATAACGTTATAGGATTTTTACAATTTTTAAATCGACGTTAATTTTTTTCTGTTTGAAAGGGAATAAAACATTATGGGTTTTTGAGTTATGGTTAAGATAATATTTAAAAATTTAGAAAAGAATAATAATTAAAAAAAATGGGTTTAAAATTTAGAATCCGGGAATTAAAGAAACTAATATGTTAACTAAATTAATGGGGAATTTAAAGAAATTCATTTTGGAGAAGGTAAATGTGGGACTTTAAAAGCCAGTAAAGTTTGAAATTCTCTAATAAATAATATTAACTTCATGATTAAAAGACACAGAAGAGAACGTTATAATCACAGCTGAAAATAGATTTTAAAGAATTGATTTACAGATTTCAAACCAAAGAATAGAACCATCCGATTTTTAACTATTTTATTTTAATCCACAAAAATGCAGAATTTATAAAAATCAATAAAGTTTTAAGCCGGATAAACAGTATTAATTATTGTCACTTTCATAATTAAGGATTCACAAAAAAGTGGAAGAATTATCTAAATCGAATCTTACAAATTAGAACTCTCACAAAATCGTACTGTCCAGAAAATAAAATCACTGATTTTAATGCATTACACGATTTGAAATTGAAACATTTGGTTCTATATTATGATCATTTTTATTTTTCATTAAAGTCATAATTGATCTTTGTACTCACATCTTTGTGAATGTGATATTTAAACCATTCGGCTCAATTGAAAACCTAACTTCTTTTGGCAGAAATTATGCCAAACAATTCCAAAGAATAAATTAAATAGTAATTGTCTCGACTAATTGATCTATTTCAGTAAAGGGTAATTATATGGCCACAGATCGATTTAACCGGTTTTTGTCCTTTATCTCTCATTTAAAAGTACTTTAAAGTGTAAATAATATTTTAAAGAAGACTAAATCATTGATACGCAATTTCACAATCTTTTCAAGCATTTACCGTGAACACTTCCCGAAACTGGAGGATTTGAACCATTTTGTTCCAAATTTGGTTCTGATTTCTGAATGTCTATGTCTGAACTTCGATAGAATTGGCTCATATTTAAAAACCTTTTAAGTCCAAAACACTTTACCGAGAAGAGGAATTATTAAGAAATAATAAATATGGCACGATATATTAAAGACAGTGTAAAAAATTGAATCATAAGATAATGTGAACTTAGCAAAATATGGCCCGATGTATGTCAAATCGGTAAAGTTTTTTTTCCGGGAACCGGACTTAAACGGGAAATATAGCAAAATATGGACCATATTCATGACAGTAAAACAAATAATCGTGATGATTTTAAAATAAACTGGTTCATAAAGTAGGCATTATATGGAAGCTAAAGCAAAATATGGAATAATATTGATCATATTAATAACATATATTCCAGACAATACAAGTTTCATAAGCTCAAAACTGTTTTCCGGTAAGGGACCTTATATTTTCAATAGTATTGCTTTATATTTAAAAATTTCATAATGATAAAGTATATATAACTGCATGTTACGGCTGAATTTTCGCTTAAATTCAGTTCATTTTTGTGCAAAAACTAGAAACGTTTTCTTTTCGAAATTTTGAAGTTGTTTCAGAAATCAGTCTGTAAATTTTATACTAATCAACCGATATAGCTGGTTTCAATTAGGAAACTGCTTAGGACAATAACAAATAATGTAACAAAATTTCATTGAATTCCGACAATTATTTTAGACGTGAGACAGACGAACATAGCTAAATCGACTCGAATTTCGAAATAATGCAAAATATATATTCTTTATGGAGTCTAAAATAAATCCTCTTTGGCGTTACACTCGATATGACAAAGTATAAATTTTTCACCACTTACGGTGTTGAAGGGTAGAAAAATAGTTTGGTAAAAAAATTGTATAAAAATTAACTTTTCAGGCGTAATCGAATTTCGAAAAATAACAAATTTAAAATTCGAATAAAATTTTAAGTTTTATATATTACAATATGAAAGACTAGAACACAACTTAATCCATCCCATTAAAAGCACAATTGCACATAATCGTCAGAAAGAAATATAGATTTTTTTAAACCAAACAAAAGTGAAATATTCAATACCCTCCAACACATTGCGTTACACATTCATACTCTTATCCAGAATTTCTAAAAATATGGATTTAGACTATAAATTCAGATATACTTCACACATGCACTATGTGATTCACACTCATAACTGCTGCTCTCTCATACATTTGAGCTGAGCTAAAATATATCGTAGTGTGGGTGGTACCATCTGCTCTAATGCATTTCTAAACATACGGAAACCTAATAAATAATTTTTTCTCATAACAAATATACTTATTTTGGGAGTTCATGAAATATATCATATTTTTGCCTATAACTTTTCAACAGATCCGATTTTGATCATTTTTGTTATATAGGATATATATTATGCAAAATATGATGACCAAATTTTGTTTTAATTGAAGTAAATAAATAAATAAACAAAGAAATTATATGTATTAGAATTTCACAGTTGTCTTGGATATCGAACGTTTGACTTGATTTTCGGAAGTCGGGACGGAGATGGCTATTAGAAAAGTATTTAAGAATTCTTGAAAAAGCTGGTAAAACATTTTGTGGTTGCATAAATCTAATGCATATGAAATTTCAATAAGCTTTCTGTATTTTATAGTGAATTTCGAAAGTGGATTTATTCGGTGATTATTCGGTGATTGGAATTGAATGTCCTTAAATTTGGGATCTGCATGCCTTGTTGTGTAGGGTATAAAAAACAAAGTTTAATTTTTTAAAAATTCGCAACATTTAGATTCATAATTCATGATTAAATTTATGATTATAAAATTCTGATGAAAAATTTAATTTTCTTTTTCACTAAAAAACGCTTCTTTTTCTGTGTCTGTTTTTCAATTTCATAAAAATTATTTATGTCACAATATAAATTTTAATAATAAATAAAAGAACTTAATAATTTATTTCTATAAGTTTAAAGAGAAACACCATAATGTTTTATATATAATTTAAGTTTAAAATTCACTTGATATACGATATTTTGCTCTCTTGTGCCTTTTTTTAAATTAATGTTGTGAGTTATAAATTTACGTGTTTTAATCATTAAAGGCAAGTATTTGGAGAAAGAAGGTTTTTAATAGAAATAATAATAATATATTAGAATTAATTATAATAAAAAGAAAATTATAAACTTGCCATATTTAAGTTGTCTTTGTTTATAATTTATATTAAAAAAAATATTTAGTTAATAAACAATTTAAATAAAAAAAATCAAATATGAGAAGATAAAAGAAATGAATGCCAATTACAAATTTAATAAGTTTAAACATAAATGCTTTTTCTTTTAAATATATTTTTTAGCTTTTTGTAAATAAATAAATAAATAAATATTGTATATTTTTTATATATATTTTCCTATTTAATAAATATAACGATTATCACATAATTTATAAATAAAAATAAAATAATAATTAAAAATAAATAAACACTTACCTTTTGTCCTTTACTTAAACTTTCCCGAGCTAGTTGAGCATTATCCATTATAACATGCAATTCATCTAATAATTTTTCGTTCTTTAAATAAAAAAGTAACAAAAAAATTAAATTTAAAGCAATTAAGAATGTTATATTCGGCTATGCCGACTCTTCAATACCCTCCACCCAAATGTGAATCAGGTAAATACATTATGTTTCGTACATACACACTCAAACATACACTCACAGACGTATAAAAAAGAGTTTTTCTTAAATACAACACAGGAACACTTAATGAGTTATAAAATCATTTATATTTTTGGCTATAAATTTTCTACTGAACCGATTTCGATCATTTTTATTCATTATGGTATCAACTTAATATTAATAACTTAATATTTAAGCAAAATTTTATTTTAATCTGTCGATTTATGATTGACAATTTTGCAGAAAATCTTCGCTTGAATTTAGAGTTCGCCTCTGATATCAGTCTATATCTTTAAATATACTGAACCAATTTTGCTGGTTTTAAATAGGAAACTTTTCAGAACTGATTAAGAAATAATCAGGCCAAGTTTCATTTAGCTCTGTTAATTATTATGGATGTGAGGATGTCGACAACAGACAGACAGACGGACTTAGCTAAATTCATTCTGATTTTTTGTGTCAGTCACCCCCTAGAATGAAAGAATAGTTGATGCTATTTTCAGAAATGCAAAAATAATTTTTTGCCACGCCCCCAAAATACAGCCCTTTTTTGTTTTTTGTAAATAGCGCCCCCATTCGAAGTCCGATCCGAACAAATTATATATTGTTGTTCATGATTTGAGGCCGGTTGCATTTGGTCCTTTGATAGTTTTTGAATCAGACATCATCTTCTAGTAACCACATCTGCCACTTCCCTCCCAAGGTACCACTACGATTTGATGAATGTTCATTAATTATACCATGTAAAACAATTTTAAAATAATTAATTTAATTTAGATGATGATGTCGGATTTAAAAACTATCAAAGGACCAAATGCAACCGGCCTCAAATCATGAACAACAATATATAATTTGTTCGGATCGGACTTCAAATGGGGGCGCTATTTACATAAAAAAGAGTATATTTTGGGGCGTGGCAAAATTTTTTTTGCATTTCTGAAAACAGCATCAACTATTCCTTCATTCTAGGTGGTAACTGGCACAACATTTTTTATTTTTGTATGAAGACCGACCCACCGTCATATACATTGTAGGGTCTGAGATTGATTCCTTCTTAACGTTACACACGGAACGACAAAGTTAATAAACCCTCTTCACCACTCTTGGTTGTAGAGAGTATAAAATTCAAAACAAAAAAAACTTAAACGCAAAAAGAAGAAAACAACTTACTTCCTCTGCCAATTTCCTATAATGATGATATTGATGATCCTGTCGTCCACATTCACCACAACAAACTAGATCACATTTTGGACAATAACGATCACATTGACGTTGATGTCGTTTACAATAACGTCCCTTGTTAAACGCATTATTTCCGCCTGTTTAGTGGGTTCCTTATCGAAACGTTGCAGCGTATGCATTTTTAATACTTTACTATTTTTGTGAATATTATCGTAACATCGTTTACAATAATACGCTTTACAAATACGACATTTACCCAACGAAGGAGCACATTCACATTCAACACATTTTATTACCGTTGATGTTGCAACACTTGTATTTGCCTCTAATAAATTACTACTATTTAGAATAGAACGTCCAGTGGCACTCATAAATAAAGTATTATTTGCTGAACCATCTTTACGATAGTAACGCCAGTGATTTAGTTGCCCCATTAAATAGAAATTCATATCGAAATAATCACGTACATTAAAATTGGAAAATTGTTTTGTTGGTTCTTTGGGAATGTGAATGGGTTTTAGGCAAGTGCCACAGGTTAAATTGTGACGATTATAATAGACACAATTTTCACACATACTATGACCACATGATAGTAATATGGGGCGATTACTTTTCACATGATGATCTGAGGAGACAAAGAAAGAGAAAGTAAAAAAATTAAAATTTTAATAAAAGTCGTACTCATAGATTTATATATTTTCCTAAAATAGATTAACGAAAAATTGTTCTAATAAGGAAAATAAAACTAAATTCCCTCCGTTAAGAATAAATTATAAAACAGATACAATATTAACTCTAAAATTTGCTGTTCGAAACCAAATCATTGTTACTAACTACAACAACAAAATGCTTAAAGAAATGTGTGTCCAATAAAAAGAATTTTATATAACTAATTGGTTTTGACTGTTTTCATGCTTTTAAATAAGGAGTGAGATCGAAAAATTCCTAACACACATTTTTCATTAAAACTTTTAACCGAAAAAATATTTGATTTTTATATACCCTACAACCACTATACGGTGTGCGGGGGTATTAAGCCTTTGTGCTTGATGTTTTAACATACAGAAAAATGGTGTTACCCCTACATTTAAGTATACCCTTCGACTCAAAATAACTTGCTAGATGGCAGTCCATATAAACGTTGTGCACATTTTACACCTCGCAAATTTATAAAATTGTTTTTTTTTCTCAAGGACGAAATCTATTGAAATTGATCAAGTATTTCAGGTAGTTTCCATACAAATGTCCCCCGAAAAAAAGGTTTCACGATTTCATCGAAATTCAAGACAAATGACATATTCTAATTCGATGTGCTAAATTATGCGAGGGTCGGTCATAGATCCCATACAATCCACATTCCAGATATCACTTTGAAGGGCATAAATCTCACATATACGTTGGTATTGTAATAACAACTGGTCAAATTCAGATAAATGCAATCTAAAAATAATCAAAATTTTACGAGTATCGGTCCATCATTTCTTCTAGCTCCGATATAACCCTCCATAAAAATCCTTTTCAAATGTATGTTAGTATTTCACATGTATTGATAAATCAAAATAGGCAATAATATACGAGGGTCGTTCATAATATTTTCTGAGCTGTTTATTTACAATCAACAAGATGGTGTAGAGTACTACATAGACGGGTTTTACTGAACATAACATTTCTACTTGTTTTTAATTTTAGCTCTGGTCGTCATTATGCTTTTGTTTTGGGCATCATTTGAAAAAATACGAGCCATATATCCCCACAATATATCCAAAGGTTAAAGTGCGGACCGCAAGACGGCCATCCCAAAAGTGATATGCTGTGTTCCTGAAAAATGCAATCTCCTTCCATTTTTGTCATTCATCCATAAAAAAGAGATCATCTTCCAGCAATTCAACAAATTTTAGATTTTCCAACTGTAGAAAAATTGCCCATACCATAACACTACCACAGCCGAAATTAAGTTTATTTCTATTTAACATCGTTTGATCTTAAATTGTGCCAATAACATGAGTATGAGTCTGTATAAAATATTTTTAACAAAGAAAATGAACCTTATCCACTCCTCTGCCAATTCCACATATTCTCGAATGAAATTTTGGTAATTTTCTTTACTTCGTTTTTAGAGCATTGACTTTCACATCGGCTTCTTGTTTTACAGGATTAATCTGTCTTTTTGTTAATTTTGTATTTCCGATGGCAGGTTTCCAAACACCATAATGCTGTCCTTTTATAAAGAAATTAAGCAACACTCTTTCGGAACATTTAATTTAATGACCAATTTCTCTATTGGAAATTTCTTGGTTTTGAAAAAATTTAATTTGGATTTTATCTTGATCGTGCATAAAATGTTTTTTTTTCAGGTAGAAGAATTGGTCGGCATGATTTTTATAAAGCCAAAAAATAGAAAGCTTTTTCAAAAGGGCTCCCAACACATCCCGTAGGAAACCAACACGGTTAGCTGAGTGCTTTAAGTATTTAATAAAAGTTAATGCTAAAATGTTAAAGACCAATAACAGTGCACGGAAATTGAAGTCAAATTTTCAAAAAAAAATCTTGCTGTAAAATGGATGACGAAACGTATCTTCTGGCAGATTTGTCCCAACTTCCTGGTCTAAAATTTTATGTTGCTGAAGTTCGATAATGTTAAAGAAATGTTTAGAACCCTAAAATAGTAAAATTTCCTAAAAATTGCATGATATAGCAAGCTATATGCAGTTGCGACAAAAGAAGCCAATCATTTGTAACAACGGGCTCTATAAATACCGAAATTTACATCAAGGAATGTTTACAAAAAGGCCTGCTTCCATCTATAAGAATTCACAATGTGTATACTTATCTTTGGTCTGACTTGACATCCTGTTAGTATGGTAAAAAGCCCTTGTGTGCAACAAAAACAAATATGTTATTTTTACCAAGGAAGGCAAATCTTCAAATTGCCCGGTGCTAAGGCCATTGGAGAGATATTGGACTTATATTAATAGAGAATAATAGCACAAAAAAGGAGATGGACTACCTGTTCCAAAAAAGTGACAGAAAGCAATATAAAAACGTTAATGGAAAGGGGTCCCCAAAAAGGTTCAAAATTTCATCACTAGTGATATTTATATATTTCTATTTTAAGGATTTATGTATGTTAAGAACTTTTTGATCTCATTCCTAACATACAATCTTTATGGAGTTCAATAATAACATCATCTGGGGCACGAAATAAAATACACTTAATAGTAAATCAAAAATAATTATATTTCTATTCATTAAAAAATCAAAATTTAAACACACTCGACAACCCTTAAGAATCAACAAATGTCCCCGGTAATAAAATGTAAACTAACGGTTGTCAACCGCTTTCTTCAATAATTTTATTAAAAAAAATCATGCAAATAAGTCTTCTTACCGATTGCGAATCTTTCAGCCGTATCATAACAAAAAGAATATTCATTACGACACTTTGGACAACGATTTGAATTATTTAATGTTTGGGCCACGAACCGGCGATCAAATAACTTCACAAATTGAGAATTATTAAACATTTTGTTGTGTTGGTTACGTATTTTTTTTAATTTAATTATTCAACAATAAATAAAAGTTTATTTGACACAAGAAACATGTGAATACTTTTTTTAATTATTTTAATATTTTAACACAAAGATTTTATTTAGTTTCCTGAATTTATAAAATTTATAAACACCGCGCAATTTATGACAAAAAATGACAATAAAACGAAACGAATGCAAAAAACAAAGTAAAATACATAAAAAACAGTAAAAACAAAAAAGCAAAAGCTTCGTTTGCACACGCAAAGCAACAACAAAATATGTAAACAAAGTAAATGAGAAACAAAATGGTCATGGAACACAGTGTTGCCGTTATGATGAAAGAAATATGATTTCAAATGTCTTAATTACTATTTTTTTACTAAAATAATTAAAGAAATTTTGATTTAATTAGATATAAACGATTAATAAGTTTTGTTTTCCACATTCTTTATTTGAAACTAGCTCTTACCCGGTGTGCTTTGCTGCACAAATTCTTTTCAGTTCTCGACCTCGAAAGAAATTTACAAATCTCTGCGTGTATTAGAAACATGACTGAATAACTTTTTCACTTCAGGTGAAAAGTTATGAATATTAGATAATTAATAATTGGCTCCTCTTTTCTTTGTATGAACACATTTTCCATCCAGTTGCTTACGTAAAACAGTTTTACATTTCAAGTTTATGAATTCTACCTGCAAAAGTTCCATCAACGGTACAATGGCCCTATCTGCGAGTGAACTAGCTATATATTCGTTAACACGACAATTGGATCTCCGTTCCGGAACGACTCGAGTTATACACGGCCAAAAATTGTCAACCCAACGACAACTGTATCAAGCGAAAGTTTTTTCCCCAAGAAAGGGCTATCGGTTACAGCGAACTGTTACAACACAGATAATTGATAATTAATTTTTGCTTTGCATGGGGACCACCCCTTCCCTTGATCATAGTCATCCTTAATTTAAGCCAACAAAACTGTTTTCTTGAGAATGAAATTGGTAGACTTCGAAAGTACTTCATATATTCTTTTTATCGATGCTACTACTCCCCCGGATCCTATCCACTCTACATTTTGTTTAGTAAATCTATTTATGATTTCAGATATTCCAAATTCAATATTTGCTTTTTATGGGGCGTATCCACCCCTTGATGCTATCCGTCCTACATTTTGTTCAATAAAATAAATTCTTCATAAAGTACTTTGGACCAAATACGAGAAATCTCGTTGTTATATTTCTTTAGAAATTCGATAATCAGTATTTGCTTTGTTTGGGGTATCCCTCCCTCTAGTCCTATCGAAATATTTTATAGCAAAATCGGTATAGTAATTAAGCTGTTTGTAAGTCCCAAACAAAAAGAAATTCATTCCGATATATACAGATTACTAATATTTTTACTAACAATATGGCAACTCTCCTTAATAAGAGTTACTACTGCATTATAACGGTTCATTTCTGTAAATTTGTTATGGTTTTTTATATTTACTTTGCAAAAACAAACAAAACAACCATTTTCTTTATACCTTTATTGAATTTATCATAGTGGAAAGTGTACTTGATGTGACATTTCGGGCAACGACAAATGTTGTCAATGAATTTGCCACAAACTGGCGATCAAAATATCTCTTAGATGACATATTTTTTAATATTATGTTTGTTATTGTAATTATTGGGAATTTAAGTTTCTCTGCATATTTTTTAAATTACAATTTTTAAAAAATTTAAATTCTATGTTTACGTTAACGTTCATGGTCTCTCTAGGACAATTCTTGTAAAAATTGATTTCATTAAGAATAACTTTGCGTTTTTATTTATTTATTTATTTATTTATTTATTTATTTTTATTTTTTTTTTTTCAATAAATTTCACTAAAACAAAATCACTTTTAAAAGTAATACAGCGATCAGCGCGAAATTTAATAATGAGAAATTTAAAAAGAATTTTAAAGCAAAACATATGAGCGACACAAAACAAAATGTAACAAAAGTGTTGACAACACATGTTAAAGTTTCAATGTTGATAATTCAATATATGGATTTTTGAGTATAAAGTTTATTTTATCGATCTTAAACTCTTTATTTTTAAAAAATACGTTCTATTTGGAGTAAAATAAGTAACATAGAAATTTTTATACTTTCTGACAGTTTTCCAGATATAGGGCCCCAAAGTATTGAGTGAAAGATCATTTCTTCTTGATCTCTCGTTCCAAGGAGTGAGATCGAAAAATTTTAACACACATTTTCACTAAAACTTTTTACCCAAGTATTATTTGAGTTCTTTTTTTTACCAAATTACCTTTGTAGAACATATCAGTTATTATGTTTAGTATCAAAAAAATACATTTATTTTTAATCTGATTAAAATGAATGAGTATTCCAAAATCTGTTGCCAAACTGTTTCCAAAGTAATTAAACAGTACCAGAAACTCTTGCCCGTTGATAGAAACATGATGTTTTTAAAGCAAACAAATATAAATAGCTTTTTCAAAAGAGCTCTCAACCAGCCACTAAGAAAGCAGCCCGGTGACCGGACTATTTGGTACGAAATGTTAAATTTGCTAAAAATTTAGAAGTGAAAAACAGAACACGGAAATTGAAGTCAACTTTTCCAAAAAAATATTCTTTCTACATAATGGACGTATGCTTTGACAGATTTTTCGCAACATCCTCATCAAAAGTTGTATATTTCTAATACTCGAGTGAATGTAATATCCATTTGTTACATAAGAAGCCAATAATTTGCTACAATGAGCTCCAGAAATTACAAAACTTACATCAAGGAAAAAAACTGCATCCATTTAAAAAACTTCATAATGTGTCCACAAATTTTTGGCCTGACTTGCCATCTTGTCATTATACTAAAAAATCTCTTGAGTGGTAAAAGAACAGCAATGTGGTATTTGTACGAAGAGAGGCTAATCCCCCAAACTGTCTAGAAATGAGGCCAGTAGAGGACTTTTGTTAAAAGATAATTGTAGAATACAAACAAGTGTCTAGAAGCGTGGTGTCAAACTCCATCTTAAACATTATAAAGTTATGTGAAGTGTTTATATCCGATACTTAAATCCAACCTAAACTAGGATTTCATTAGTTAAATTAATACAGTTAATATACTTTCCATTACAATTAACAACATATCTTAATTTAATTCCAAAAAATCATCTTAAAAACATGTGTAACATTTTCATACCATTTTTACGATAAAAAAACGCTACATTCATCAATTATAAGTAAATCTAAATAGACAAACTCTAAGGAGATATAATATTATGTAAAATTTTTAAGCAAATTAATAAACAAATACTTACTTTAAATAATAATAAATAAGTAATTAAAAACACTTTTTATTATTTGTGTTTTATTTGCATTAAATTGTTTTTATTTGAATTTCCCATTTCATTCCACCTCATACCATTTACACTAAATATTAATAAGTTTATTACATAACTGAAGCCTACTTTTAGGCTGTTTGTAAATTCAAATTATAAGCTCCTCAAATCATATCAATCCAAAAGAATTAAGAAAATATAAATAAAACAAATAAAATAATATAATTAAAATATTTCAATCACAAAATTATTCAATTTAAGAAAACATAGAGTCCAATAAATTATTTTGTCTTTCGCGGCGATTTGTTTCATCTTGACGAAAACGTCTCAATTCTTCATAAGCCTCATCATCTGTTTCCAATTCATAACGACACATGGGACAAGAGTTGGCCTGTTGATAGATAACGTTATTAAAAACAAATAGAATATTAATTTTCCATCTCTTTACTTTACCTTTTTCAACCACAAAAGTATACACTCTTCATGGAATTCATGTTTACAAGGTAAAATTTTATATTTTTCACCATTCTCTGCCGGCTGCTTGCATACAGCACATTCTAGCGTTTCCTTGTCATCATCAATGGTAATTTCATGTACTGGCAATTCGGCAATGGCTCTTTTAGAAGCTTCTGGAACTTCAATTTCCATATCGATACCATTCATAATGGCCAAGACCTGTAAACGTTTATAGTGACGATCGAAATCATTGGCACCTTCGGGACCAGTGGGTGTATGGCCTAATTCATCAAAGTAGTCGGACATGTTGGGCTCTGTTGATAACTATGGTAAAATAAATGTAAGTAAAAAAAAGATTTATTACAGTGTTTCAAATGCAATATTTAATCATAAAAAGTTTACAATAATAATTTGAGGTTAGAAAAAATGTTGATAACCACAAACTTATTATTTTAAATTTATCGTTTTATTGAAAAATGTGATATTAAAATTTTCATACCTTTAAAAATACTTCTTATAAAAAATGTTCATAAATTATTTATATAAGAGATTTTTTCATCATAACCACAAATTAAAAATTTCGAATTTAATTAAAATTTAAAGTTTTATAGAAAAATATGACTTTTATTAATTTTTTATATTTTTAAAAGTATTAATTGATTAAAATTTTTTATAGTTCCTTAATATGAAAAGATTTTTTCAACATAACCTCAAATCAAAATTTTGGACTTTCATAAAATGTTCATTTTTTGATGTCTGAGAATCTGTGAAAATATTTTTTAGCTAGAATTTTGTACATAATTGTATAAAGTAAAGAAAATTTTTCAAACTAACCTCAAAGTAAATTTATAAAATTTAAAGATTTTTTGGAAAATGTTAATCTTATTTAATTTTTTATATTTTAAAAAAATTTTATTGAATTTTGAATTTTGCAAAAATCTTTGATATGAACAAAATTTTTCAACATAACCTCAAATTCCGAAATAACAATTTCAATTTTTTCATAATATTTTATGGTCTTAAATTTTGTAAACATGTTTAAGATAAAATGTTGTACAAATTTGTATAAATTAAATAAAATTTTCAATCTAACCTCAAAATAAATTTTTGAAATTTTGAGGTTTTATTAAAATTTTTTTAAACTTAATTAATTCTTTAAATTTTTTAAATTGTTATTAATTACAATTTTGTAAAAATTATTATAATGAATTGATTTTTTCAACATAACCTCAAATTTCAAATTTTTAATTTCAATATTTTTCAATAACGTTTGCATTGCATTGAAGTCTTTAATGATCTAAAAAATATATCCCAGTTAGAATTTTGTTGATTGAGGAAGTTTTGGAATTTGAGGTTAAGTTGATTATTTTTTTCAACATAACCTCAAATTCCAAAATTTTAATCTCAATATTTTGTTTGTAGTTATGAACTTTAAAATGCTCTAATAATATTATTCCTCGGGAATTTTCATTTTTTTGTAAAAAAGGGGGAAGCGAGCGATACTTACTTTATTTCAGTTAAATGTTCACATTCAAAATAAAACTCAGTTTTAATTTGTTTAGTTCTTTGCAGTTTTCTATTTCCAAAAAAGGCTTTTTATTGTTTTATTTTGTTTTGTTCTTGTTCTCAGGATTCTTATTATTTCTTTGCATTGAACTGTTAATAGTTTGAAACATACTTAAACTTTACTGACAATTCACTTTTAATTGTAATTTAATTCCATAAAACGTGTGTGTCTGTGTATTTGTGATTACTAAAATTAAATTAAACTAAGTTTAAGTTAAGTTTTTCTTTAGATTTTCTTAAATATAGAATTAAGTCAAATTGAAATGAAGTTTAGAAATAGTTAAACTTAAGTTTAAAGACCAGTTTAATTACTAAGTTTAATTAGGGTTTAAACTTTGCATTAAGATTTAAATTAAGGACTCGAGTTCGAAACTAGAACTTTTAAATCAATTATTATTTGATTGTTTTATTGATCAAGTTTCCTTCCTCGGTTAATATGTTTAATGTCCATCAGATGATATTTAGTTAATCTGATTAAAATTAGTGACCAGAAAAAAGTGGTTACTTGTTCAAAGGTCTGTTTCCTCAAGAAACTGTTTCTAATGTTATTAAACAGTACCGGAGATCTTGTACGTTGGTTCAGGTATGATGTTTCTAAAGCCTAAAAAAACATTTTACCAACGAATCCGCTAGGAAAACAGCACGGTTAGCTCGGACTTTTTCAAACGAAAAGTCAAAGTTAATACAGTTCCTGAGAGGAACGCTGCTAAAAATTTAATGTCCAAAAACAGATTACGGAAATTGAAGTCCCGTTTTCTAAAAAAAATATTCCTGCTGCATAATTAATTCGGAGGAATGTTAAAGAAAAGTTTAGGACCCAAAAGCAGTCACAATTTCCCAAAACGTTCTTGATATTACAAGCGACCAAAGAAGCCAATCACCTATTACAATGGAGTCACCTTCTGAGTCAATTAAAAGCTGTCCGTCTAGTTGGCTGTCCCTATAAACGTTGTGAATACCCTACAGGATGAAGGATGAAGGCTTTTAAAAATGGCCATGTTCGGTACAATATTTTAGGTACCTCTCATAATATTTTAAATTCATAAAAGTCTTAAATAAAAAGCGCTTCTTAGGAAATTTAAAAAATTAAGTCTTATGGTATTCTAAACCGATGGATCGATCCATTGCTTCGCATGGGTCCCTTACAACCCACCTCTAAACAAATCTTTGAAGTTCATAAATTTCACTTTGCTATTATAATAATTGATCATATTAAGATAAATACAAACAAAAATCTATGTGCAAAATTATACGAGGGTCGGTACATAATGTCTTGCACCCTACATTTAACCATCCACAAAAATTCATTTTAAAATGCATAAAATTTGAAAATAACACTAAAGAACAAATTAGAAAATTAAATTATACGAGGGCCGTTTATTACTTTTTCATAACTACAATATACAGCTGCGGTCAAAATAATAGTACCACAGCTGAACATTGCCTACCCATTGAATTAACTGCATTGTAGAACCTTTTCGGAATAATAGAGTTCCATGCCTGCTCTTTAGTGGTCCAAAGCTCGCTGTTATTGGTCGATTTAATTACCGACTATTTCTTTTATACGTATGTAGACAAGTTATCGCTTAGATTTACATCGGGCGACTGGACAGGCCATTTCATTACAGTGACTCCTTTAATCTGAAACCACTTTCTAGCTATTTTGCTGGTATGTTTCGAAATTGCTTCAAAAAATGGCTCAGATATTAACAAAAAACTGAAGGTACCTTAAACTTCTTTCGGGGTTTTTCTATTTTTTGAAGAATCTTAAAGAGTTGGAGACTTAATTTTTTCATAGATTTCAATTAATTTAGCGGATTTATGCGCTGAAGACATGAAATGAATTTTACCATTAGTTCCTGAGTTATAGGCAAAAACATAATTTTCTATATTTTGAACCTCCTATTAGAACTGTTATGGTACTAATTGATTACAAATTTTTTACCGAATTGAATATTTTTCATTTTTCAAAATCGGTTCATAAACCACCGAAATATGGTTAATTTTTTCTTTAAAAATTTAGTCTCATGTGGTTGTTGTTGTTTATAACTATAGAAAAACAATAGCAACAATTAAAATAAAGTTTTTAAATTTTTAACTAATGGATCAGAAATAAATTTGTGGATTTTTCATTTGAAGACATAAACTCGATTAGTCCATTAGTTTCCGAAATATGGCCAAAAACTTATTCCGATGCTCCTGGAGCAGCTACGGATCAAGTTGCCACGTAGAAAAATTACTAATTTTTTCCTTAAATTTTTGTCTTCTTTTATATTTTCAAATCGGTTCAGAAATAGCCGAGATATTAACCATTCTTATTTGCCCTTGTGGTTGTTGTTGGCATAGTATTGAAAACAATAACAATGTGACCTTTTGAGAGTTATATTTAAGTTAGAGACATCATTTTTGGACTAGCAGATCAGTAATAATTAGTAGAATTTCTAAGTTGAAAACTTAAGAGTTATCGGTCCATTAGTTTCTGAGTTATAGACAAAAATGCATTTTCCGATATTTTGAACTTCCTATGGAATATATTTTGACAAAATTTTGATGCAGAAAGATGGATAATTATTTTTCTAAATTTTCTTTTTTTAAATTTTCGAAATCGGCCCATAAATAGAGAATCTATGTTGACTCATATAAAGGCTATAGTAATGACTGTCATTTTTTCCTTCTTCTACAAGTGATGATATCATGAAAGTCTATATATAGCAGGGACTCAATGTAAAGGTTATGGGTATAAAAAATTCGGCACCGTCAAATTTAACACTTTAATTGTTTTGAATAAAACTTTGAATAACAAAAATTTTACTTTTTTCATTTAAATAAAAATTCCAACAATTTTTTTACTTCGTTTAAACTCAGTTTAAATTATCTTAGTTTAGAATTTTGTTATTGTTGTTATATAATGTCATATTAGCTGCTTTGCTGGTTCTTTATTTAATTAAAAAATTTTTAATTATTAACATTCTAAAAAGTCTCGATTTGTCTCTGTTTTTTTTACTAAAGCAATTACAAAAAAAACTTCTTACGTATTAAATTTTTATAAAATTTTAAGCCCGAATTTAAAAAAAAATATATATAAATATTTAAAGTGTGATTGTGTAAGTGTGTATGTTAATTAAGTTAAATTTAATTTATTTTTTAACAAAAATACTAAAATTAAATTTAAAATTACAACTTCTTTTCATATGAAAATGAAGTCAAGTGATTTAATTTATAAATAAGAAAATATTTTTGTTTTTAAATTAATTTTATTAATTTTTTATATATAAATTTTTAATTAATTTTTTATAATTTAAAAAAATAAATAAGCTGGCATTAGCTAATATTAATTTAATTAAAATTTAACAGTATATAGATATTTTTTTAAAAAACTCTTAAAATTATGTAACTTAAATTCGAAAATGCCTGAAGTTTATACTAATCAAAATTAGGCTTTCCCGAAGAATGTTTTTTTCATATCTATTGATTTCTAATTGCTTAATTTTTAATAAAAGAAACATTTTTCTAAGTTAAATTTTGCAAAAATTTTTAATATGAACAGATTTTTGCAACATAACCTCAAACTAAAAATGTTAAATTTTTATATTTTTCAATAATATTTTCAATATCATGAAAATAATGAACTAAAAAAAAGCATAAACATATATAACAGTTAGAATTTTGTACATAATTGCATAAATAAAAGAAAAATTTCAAACTAACCTCAAAGTAAATTTTTTAAATTTTGCAGTTTTATTTAAAAACTTTAATCTATTCAATTTTTTTATTTGTTCAAATTTTTATTAATCAAATTTTTGCAAAATTCCTTAATATGAATGGATTTTTTCAACTTAACCTCAAATAAAAAATTTCTAATTCCCAAATTTTTAAATGCCTTTGAGGTCTTAAATTCTGTAAAAATAATTTTCGTTTAGAATTTTTTACAAAATTTTATAAATTGAAGAAAATGTTCAACCCAACCTCAAATAATTTTTTAAATTTTGACTTTTTTTGTAGAATATTATTCTTACTTGATTTTTTACATTTTTTTTCAAATATTTTTAATAAAAATTTTCCAAAAATCTCTAATATGAAATAATTTTTTCAACTTAACCTCAAATAAAAATATGCCTAATTTCCATATTTTTTAATACCTTTGCGGTCTTAAATTCTGTAAAAATAATTTTCGGTTCGAATTTTTTACAAAATTGTATAAATTAAAGAACATTTTCAAACTAACCTCAAATTAAATTTGTAAAATTTACTCTGTTATGTTATTCGCAATAGTGAGATGGAAGTGAAGTTTTCCTCGACACGACGTTGTGTTCAAAATATTTAACACTAATTGATTTGTCACTCGTACAATACTCGATAAACTAATGGGATAAAGATTGGACCCATTTACGGGGGCAGCGTACCAGTTTCAAATCCGATTGCAGGTAAACATTGTTAACTGGGTTCTTATTATTAGTTTACCTTGCATGCAAGGCTCGATAAATTCAAGAGCTCAGGCTTACGAACCATTTAAAGAGTCCTCAAAACACATCGTGCATTTTGGCGTTGAAATAAGTTAAAAAATGCTTCGACTCCCCTCCAAAATTAAAAAAAAACACGATGTTAACCCTCAACTCAACTTTGGATTTAAAAAATATCAAAATTTTTTGTATAAATTCGACCAGGGGGAGGGGTAACCCCCATAGCAAATATTGATTAAAAAATATCTAAAGAACTATAAATTTGGTACGAACTGTTTTCTCAAAAACTATTTTACCAGACAAAACATAGGACCGATAGGACCAGGGAATTGGTTACCTTTCATACAAAGCAAATATTGATTATCGAATATGTTAAGAATTATACAAGAAAAAGTTCTAAAATTTGGTTTAAAATACTTTCTCAACGATGTGTTTTACTGGACAAAATATTGGACGTATAGGACCAAGAGGAAGTATAACCTCCATAGAAATAAAATATTATTTTCAAATTTGGCCACAATTATTTTTTTAAAACACGTCGCGGTTTGTGAAATTTCTTTCGAAAAGGAGAATTTTTTCCAGAAAGGCGGACCGAGTAAAAGCTTCTTTTTTATATTATAAGATGTACAGTTGATTCTCAGAACATAGAACTACATTGTTCCAGCTGATGTTTTTACTTTCATAGAAATTTAAAATATTTTTGAAACTTTCAGGGATTTCCGAATTAGAAGTAAAGACCGGTATTGTCAAAATCGTATGCCTTACTGCACTAAATCAATCGGTAAGAGCAACGCCATTTTTAATTTCGATTTTTTTTTATTTAAATAACTGTTCGGCATAAGTTCTGCAGAAGGCATTTTGTGTGAAATTTAAATTCGAAAAATTTTTAAAAGTTTGTCATCGACATTTTTCAAAAATTTCAGAAAGTTAAATAAAAATTATGATTTCAAAAATTAATAAAAATCGCTACAATTTTTTTTCAAAAAAAGTTTCCAAAAATTAACATATTTTGAATAAATATATAAAACAATACAGAGACTTATCAATTCATCACAATTGTTCAAAATTTTCTGAAATACATACTAAATAATTTCTTAAACTTCAGTAGAAATTATTAAAGCGCAAATTTATGAAGATTCTAAAATGTCAAATCACGTTTTAAAAAACGTATTTATTTTGAAACTTTAAATATTTTGTAAAAAACTTATTATTTATGAAATTTATTGTTTCTTTTTACGATTTTTCTCTCTCAATTGTTATAGTAACTAATAAATTTTAAGCACTTTTTTCTAATTAATAAAAAATAAATAAATAAAAATTCAAATAATTAAAAACGCTATAAAGTGACATTGTAAAATAAATAATTACACTTATTGATTGATTAATAGTTTATTTAATTATTTTATAAAAATACGACAGAAAAGGGAATAACTTACTTACCAATAAAATGGAATAATTACAAAAATAAATTATCTTTTAAACAGTTTTGAATTTTTCGAACATAAATTTGAACTCTTAACTTTATATATTTAAATTTGTTTCGTAGAACTAAAATTTTTAAACTTCCTGTTAATTAAAACACCTTATTTCATGCGATTTTACAATTACAGCTATTTGGAATATTTTCGAAAATTCGAATTTAAGTTCGAAAATTTTCGAACTTCAGATTTAATGATTTATTCGAAAATACGTATTAAGAGAGAAAAATCAAAAATATTTGTGAGTAGAAATTTCATTCTGAAATATGGCAAAAACCGTAGGACAATGTTATTGTTTTGCAAAAAGAAAAATTTACAAAAATTGGTATCTGATTTCTGCATAAAAGTAAAATTTTTCATTAAGTTTCGAGACCAAATATCAAAAACCTCTTAGAGAAATACATAGGGCAGCAACACTCTTTACCACCCTGTTTCGTTGCTGGGATCAGCTATCTTATTAACTTCAATATAACAAAATTGCAGTTACCCCCGAGGTACGCAAGAAATGATATTCGAATATGCGAGCATAGCATACATAGATATATGCCAGATCCTATTGGTCAGTTTTGAACGACATTCACAGTTTTATATTGTCGTATGAATGTCATACTTGGAGGCCGCCCACCTTCTATCGCAGACATAGGACAGAATCTGCTAGGTCTATAAGAGTAGTTTTAGCACAACTGCGTACAGTGCTCAATGCCAACTGGTCCCGTTATGATCGTGTCGTTCCAATATATGACCAACATGTGCCCAAGGACCACATGCTACACAACATTTGTTTAGCTGCCTGGCTAATTCTACTACTTTTAGACCTGAAGACCAATGGACTCATTCTACAATTTCTTGGCCTGGGATTAAACCTGAAAGTGAATAAAAACATTTTACTCACTTGTTTTAACCACCTGGATAAAGAGAGCAATATAAGTTTAGGCATCGTACTCAATGGAGTACAAATTCCGGCTGTTAACCACCTGAATATATTGGGAGTTACATTTGACAGTCTATTTACATCATCAGCTTACTATAATCATGGATAAAATAAATGGCTAATGATTAGAGGAATGAGATCCTTAAAGCATTAGTCAGTATTTATAAGTTACATATAACAATTAGATACATATCATCGATTGACCGATCAGTAATTATTCTGTGTTAGTGTGGAATTCTTTGATGAGTGGCCCGCAGTAGATATATATTAAAATCTGTCAAAAATCAGCCTTAGGAAACGTAAGAAGAGTTCTCATGACAATTAGATGTCTATACCGAAACGACCTGAGCCACATTTTCATGCCAGCGTGAGCTGTACCAGTCGAAAGCTTTTTCCATACGAAAGAACAGCTGGAACAAAACCGTAACAGACAGTGAATTCGAAATCATTCCAACTTCAATACGACACTATTGGAGTCTCCTCCGAGACTTGTAAGAAATCATTGCGTGAACGTCATTCTAAAAGAAGCCACAAATTCCGCGATTTCAAGTTACCGTATGAATGGAGTACTAAGGAACCACAAATCGATCCATTCGTTCATAAGATACAGATTTAACGAAACAAATTTATAACCTCGAAACTATCGATTATTCTAAACGTAAAAAAATGACATCATCCTTGTTAGTATAATCTGTTACCAACCGACCTCTTAATCCCAGAATTCTTTACATCTCAATACACCTTAAATATTTTTCGAAATAATGACTGTTATAAAAAGAGGTTTAAGAGGCTTTTTGTTATATTTTTAGTATATTTCTCGAAATCCAGTGGGATAGATTTTTTTATATATGTACTAATTTTTACCCGGTGCGCTTTGCTGCACAAAAAAATAAAGATTTAGAAACACTTTCAAAAGTTGCGACATGTATTTAAAAAATCATACACTGAGAATTTGACATAATTGAAAGATTTCCGCTATAATAGTTCCGCTGATATTCTATTAAATGGGACCAAATTTTAACACTTTCACTAAAGTAGTTCTCTAGATATTCAATAATTAAAATTGACAGATTCTAACCGTCCTACATTTTGTCCAGTAAACAACTTCTTCAGAAAGTGATTGAAGACAAATTTTAAAGTTTTCATTGTAATTGTTCTTTAGATATTCGATAATTGAAATAAGCCATGTATGGGGATAATTTCCCCCTAATCCTTTCTGTCCTAGATTTTGTATAGTAAAAAAACTCATTGAGAAAGTGATTGGGACTAAATTTGAAAACTCTCGCTGCAATAGTTTTTTTAGATTTTCGATAATTTCAGAGACATTGTGATTATTCTGTGAAAACTTCATAAAAAATTTGGCCCAAACCTTTTAGAGTCCATACGTTACATATATACATACACACATCTCATATTATCATCTCATATTATATATTACATATATTAAAAAATTACTCAAGTTATAAAAAACGATTTTGTCCCACTGTAATTTGCGTATGCATTCTTATTTTTAGAACACAACGAAAGATTTCTATAACTTCGAAACATTCAATCATTCTAATTGTTAAAAAAAAGCATCATCCTTGTTAATCCAATCTGAAAGCAATTGACCTCTAGACCTCATAGAGTCCATAACAACATAAAATATAAATGAATCAAGAATTTAGTTCATTTTTAAATAAAATTAAAATCAGTTTATATATATTTTTTCATCTAAAAAAAAACATATTAAATAGTGCATTGACAACAGTAAGGAATTATAAAATTAAAATTAAATTAATTTAATTTAAATTTAAAATAAATGAAATTATATTAAAAAATTATAATAATAATAAAATAAGTAGTAGTAACCTTTTTCCCTCTATACAAAAAACAAAAAATAAAAGAAAATTAATTAAAATAAATAAATTTTGCAAAACAAAATAAAAACAATAAAATTTTCTTTATTTATTTTGTTTTTAAGGATTTTTTTCTTAATTTCTTTTTTTTCTTTTATTATTATTTTCTAGGCATTTTTTTTAAGAGTTTATTATTTTTTGTTTAAATATATATATACTATTAAATAATAATTTATTATTTCTCATCATTCATAATCATCATCATTATCATCATCATCATAATCATTCATTATTATCATAAACATCAACACATTATTTATTTTTTTATTTATTTTTAACATGATCATATCATAATATAGTAATAATAATAATTATATTATGTTTAGTTTTTCATCATCTTCTTCTTCTTTTTCTGCTATATAACTTATTAATTTTTTTGTTTTTGTTTTTGTTGTACATACTACGAACCTACTATAAGAATTGTTGTTTTTTTGTTGTTGTTTTTGTTTTATAAATATGTATACATATATGTAAGATATATAGGTATATATAATTTATCGAAATTTATATAGAATAATATTATCTAATCTGTTATTGATATTTGAGCATACCCGACCAGCGAGCGATCATCGGGTACTTCACCCGGTTGTACCCCAGAATTCAATTGGAACGTAACAGTTTTTAAAGCAGCTCTTTGTTCGATTAACTGATGCAAATTAATGGCCATGGGTTGTGTGTCGAGAGGATCGACAAGACCGGCATCCACTAATTCGGCAGCAATACCTTCGGCTGAATCTTTGCCAACGGCAAATTCGAATCGTATATCGTGTAGTTCACGACGTTGATTGCGCATACGCAAGACAAGATTGACGGGTGGTGCTTCAGCACCATCCGCTAAGGGTATATCACCTCCGCTAGTAGCTTGGGGTGATGTTAAGGCGGCAGGTGGTTGTTGCGTAGCTTGTGGTTGTTGTAGTTGTTGTTGCTGCTGCTGTTGCATAGCATTACTTGGGGCAGTGGCTGCTTCTGAAAATTCCGATTGTTCATCCCGATCACTGTCTGAAGAATCAGCTCTTTCCAAACGATTAATGGGTCTATCATCCGATTCCGAATCGGATGAATGATGTTTACCACCATTATCTTCCTCCTCACTCGACCACACCCATTCACCGGTGACCGTGCGATGTAAACGTCCCGAAGCTCCTGGTTGTCTTTTGGCCGCTTTGTGGACACGTGTCTCCATAGAGGGTCCCGAGGCTAAAAGGGTTTGGGTAAGATATTTACGATCTTTGGCCTTTTTGAAAAAGGCATGTTTAAGCAATTCACTGGCCGTGGGTCGTTTTGAGGGCTCCTTTTGCAGACATTCCACTATCATTTTACGGAATGTTTTGCCATAAGCTTTGTACTGATCCTTCTCATCTGCGCCCGTATCCAAGGTGGGTGGATCGTTTTGTAGGGTCAACATTAATACCTTCATGGGAGGATATTTATGATAAGGTGCTGTACCAGTGGCCATTTCAATGGCAGTTATACCAAATGACCATATATCCGCCTTAAAATCATAACCATGATCTTGTTCCATTACCTCGGGTGCCATCCAACATGGTGTACCCACAAAGGTATGACGAACTTTTTGACGGGATAAATCTCTTCCCGTGGCCAACCAAGCACTAACACCGAAATCGGCAATTTGTATAGTGCCATCATCGCCTATAAGAATATTACCCGCTTTAATGTCACGATGTATCTGACCATTCGAGTGGAAATATTCGAGACCTTTCAACACCTCCTTCAAGACGGTGGCAATAGTGGCTTCATCAAACACACCATGCTTACACTGGGTAGTGCGCATTTTATGCTTGATAATATCCAACAAAGAACCTCCCTCGAGTAGACGCAATACCAGCCACAATTCTTCCCGCACCACAAATGAAGTATGATAAGTTACCACATTTTCATGATTACATGAAGACATGGCCTGTATCTCTTTAAGCAATTCATCCATGGAGGTATTCCATTTTTCTAAATTGATGCGTTTAATGGCACATTTCTCATTGCGGGGCAAACAAAGTGCCGCATGGACCACAGCAGTGGCACCCACACCAATCACATCACGCAATTCATAATCATCTTTGGAATTAGGCCAAGGTTGCTTCTCACTGGCGGTGGGTAAACCAGCGGTATTATTCGCTGTAGTTGGTGTGGCCATAATGCTTGAAGTAAAACTTAAGCTGTCAGTATCTAAAGAACTTTCCGATTTAAGACTCGGCGAATTTAAAGGGAGATATTTCTTTTTCTCTGGACTTTTAAGAGTTGTTGCTGCTCCTGATAAACACTCGTTACGTCTGGATGCTAATAGAAGGTCATTCAATGACTCCCTAACGTTAACCTCTAAACGTGTTGGTGTGGTTAAACCTTTGGATTTGGGGCTTTTTATCTCTAGATGATTTTGTGGCTGTTGCAGTTGCAGTTGTTGTTGTTGTTGATGATGCTCTTTAATTTTGGGCTGCTTCTGTATTACTCTTAAATCATCTACTGATGATGATAATGACTTTAGTGTCGTACTTTGTTTGCTATTCCCTTTTGCCGATTGATGATCTTCGGATTCCTCTAAGGCTCTATAAATAGCTTTACTATTCTCTTCAGGTGTTATTAAATCGATTTCATCAACTGCTATTTCCTGTAATATATCCTCTGTCCTATTCACTGGAGCCAAATGATGTTTATTAGGATTTTGATTAAAATTTTCTCTGCTGGATGTAGTTGTTATGTAAGTTTTATTGTGTGCAGCCACAAGACAGAAATTAAATGTTCCCGGTTGTTTGGTGGAGAAGGCAAATTCTGTAATAGAAGGGGAAGAGAAAAAAAGAAGAAAGTAGATGGAGAACTCTATTGATAATTTGATATTTACTGTGAGTTTTTTTTGTTTTTGTTTTTTGTTTTTTATTTTTTTAATTTTTTTGAAGGAAGTTTGTTTGTTTTTTCTTGTTTTTTTTTATTTGAATTTTGTTAAAACTTGATTTTATTTTTGTAAAACTAAAAATAAGAAGAAGCAAAGTTATGAAAACATGTGGATGTAGGAGATACGATTAGAAATATGAAGTTATAGTCGGTCCAGCTCGACTATTAAATACCTAACACCACATTGGCTATAAATAGATGTGCGGATTTTTCGGGGGCGTTATATGGAAGCTAGAAGAAATTATGTGCCAGCCCTCGCAAAATTTCGAACACCGATTTCTACTTATATTTATCTATTCTACTTATACTATCTATATGTGAGATTTCAGCCCTTCCAAAAGTAATATTTGCAAGGGTGGTGCTATGGGAACAATGAGAGATAACAAACCGATCCTCGTATAAGTTGCCACATAGTTAAAGATAAGTTTAAGATTTATTTGTGACATATTTCGTTAAAATCGCTTTATATTTGGACTCCTATAGCTTTAAAACCTCATTCCGGGAGCAACATTTGTATGGGGATTAGGGCGAATAATGGACTCATCATCATCAATTTCAATGACACCGTTTGACACATCGTTTAAGATTATTTTAAGACTTATTTGTGTTCAATTTCGTTAAATTGGATTATATACCCCATTCCGGGAGGAACAATTGTATGGGGGCTAAATGTTAAAATTGACCCAACATCATCAATTTCAATAGGCATCGTTCAAAACAATGACACGTGCCAAATTTCATTGAAATATCTCTAAAAAGAAGAAATAATGAAACGATTCTCGCATAAGTTGCCACATCATTTAAGATTAGTTTAAGACTTATTTGTGGACTCATATAGCCGCATTCCTGGAACAACATTTATATGGTGGCTAAGTGTCAAAATAGACCCATCATCACCAATTTTAATAGGCATCGTACTTGCGCCAAAATAATGACACATGAAAAATTTCAGCAAAATATCTCTAAAATTGCGATCTGCATTTTGTTCAGAAGGTTAACATGGACAGCCAGCCGTCCAGACAATACAGATAGACGAACATCATTAAATCGTCTCAGTGCTGCTGAATCGAACGGTATACTTAAAAGTGGTTGTAGCCATATTTTTTGAAGCGTTACAAACTTAAACACAAACGAACCAGTTGTGGTGGTGTAGGGTATAAAAAAGACTTATTTATACAGAATGAAATCATTTAGAATTTGTGAAAAGTTCTTTATCAAAAAAGAAACTTGTTTTATAATAAAAAGATTCTATTGTGAATTAATAGTTAAATCAAAACTGGATTTTAAATTATAAATTAGCAAAGCATTTCGAAAGCATTAATTATGTTTAGACAGTCATTTATGTTAGGAAATTTAGTATCATGTATGGAAAGTGGAAAATATTAAAATAAAGAACTGGTATGACTTCAAATACTAAACGTGTTCATGATAACGTTATTTCTAAAATTGATGGAATACTGGGTACATAGCACAAGTCCGATTATGTAATACACTACACATTGTTAAATAGAAATAGAAGTTACGAAAAATGAAATGACATTTGTATAATTTGGTTTTCTATAGGGTTTCTCCAAGGGAAAACGTTGCCGGATTTTTCCGGGAAATTCATTTTTGTAAATCCCGGGAAGAAGAAGGTATTTTGCATTCACGTGTAACTCCCGAAAGAATCAATTAAAAATTAAAGGAAATCTGGCCAGACTGTTTGTTATTGTTCTAAGCAAAATGGGAACATTTTTTTTAAATAAGAACACGTTTAGAACAATAAAAAATAATCTGGCCAGATTTCATTGAATTCTCCAATCGCTAGAGACTAACAACTGTGACAGAATACAATCGTATTACATCGTCATAGTAAAACTCTTATAAATCGGTTAAGTGGAATATCAGTGTGTGAGTAAATGAATACAGGGACCTTCTTCGGAATAAGCTTTTAAGCATATAAAACTCTCACATATGGAATAGTTTTATTTCAATTCGACACAATAATTTTTCTTACTGTATTTAATTCATATGTTATTAATTTAACGATTAGGCCCCATTTCGGAATAGAGAGATATGCTTAAAAACACTTTGCATTATTTTTGCTAAATTGTCTTAAATATATATTTTCATAAATATCGGCGCTTATTAGTCTAAAGCCCATTTATAATTCAATTTATTTTTCAGACAAGAATTTAAAAAAGTCTTAAATATAAGTATTTTGAATAGAATTCAGCTAAAATAACTTTGAACTTGTAATTTTAAGAAGATTAGTCCACATGGCTCCCATATGATAAAACAATTCCGGAATAGCAAAATTTTATGTTCACAAAAATATTTTAAATTAAAGAATTTTAATCGAATCAGGAAATAATATATTCGACTTTGAATTTTAAGTTTATCGAATCATTGATTGGAAGATATTTAAGATTCCAATATTCGAATATTGGATTCATATTTATTACATTTCTATATATATGACATTCTAATTTATACCCGGGAATCCCGGGAATGACAATTTTTTCTCCTGATTTTCAAGATATCACAGTGGTGCTGTTACATTTACATGTCTTAAATTCTTCCGTAAATGGTTCAAATATATGTCTGATATGACAAATTTATAAGGAATCAAGGTATTTAACATTAAAGTCGGTATTCACAAATAAAAGAAATTTTGAAAAAAATTTTGAATTGAATTAGAAATTTTATTATAAGAGAATTCTGGCTGAAATATTTAGGAAATTTTAACCTTTTCACTCTAAATAGAACTTTGAAAGAAGTTTAACAAAGTTTAGCTTTATTATACGCTCCACTGCCACAAGAGGTGAAAAGTCACCTCTGACACCAATGACTAAGTTAACTAAGTCATCTTGTGTGAAACGCTATGAACGAAACATCTTAGACCCCATAATTAATATATATTCTTGCATCAAATTAGAATCTGAGTCGATTGTTATTGGCACGCTCATATACACAATATAAAGTCCTGAAAAGTTTTCTATATAAAACCATAAAAATCGGTTTACTTTATTACTGAGACAATCTCTAAGTTCAAGTACAAAACTTCTGTAAAATTATCAATTATAAATCGACAAAATTGGATTGAAATTTTGCCATAATATTAAGTTGTATGTACTTCATCATTCCAAAAATTATCAAAATCGGTTCAGTCGAAAAACAGTTTTAATTAACAGATAATATTGTGATTGAGTAAGAAATACTTTTATTATTATATACAACTGTGATTATATGGGTGAGAACGTATGTACTAAACATAACGTATTTACTTCACTCTCATTTGCGGTGAAGGGTATTGAAGAATTGAATTCGGCATAGCCGAATATAAAATTCTTAATTGTTCTATTTTAGTATACAGAGACCAAAAAATAATCATATGAACCACAAACCTTTATAAATTGTTTTAAATATTTTCGCTATAATTTTTATCCGATCTGTGGATCGTATTTAAAATAATGGCGCTAGAGAACATGCTATAGTTTAAATCCATTTTTTTCCTTTCAGACACCATTTTTTCTACAAATGAGTATTGCTGTATAATGGATAAAAAAAATCTGGTAGAATTTCACTGAATAATTTTTATGGACGTATGTCTAAAACTGATCCAATGTGAAGTCTAAGAATGTATACATATACTGAGATCTTTGTTGTTGTTCGTGTTGAACACGGAATGAGAAATTGTTCATGTCCTCGAATTTTATTTTTTTTTTACATGACATACTCCATCTTTATTGAACTGACTCTAATGCGATCTAAGTCCTGGCCACTGCAGTCCCCGAATTTCAATCTCATATAGAACTTCCCTCGCATATTAAAAGGGAGAACTTGAACTGCAGTTCAGTAACAAAAGATATCATATGATATTTAAAAAATTGCTTATGTTTCGAACAGCGAAATTTTCCAAGAATATAGAAATTAATTACATAATAGTACTCATGGTACAAAAGTTGCTTAGGTTTCGAACAGTACTGTATAATTAAATATGTGCACTTTCAAAATATAAATGAAAAACGTTAGATTTGTTTTAGTGAAAAGCTTAAGAATTCTTTTAATTAAAAATCAGTTTAGCGAACGAAAAAAACCGGCAATCGAATAATTCGACAATAGAAATTATTCGAAAACGGTCGGTTATTAAAAATGCAATGAAACCGGTTACTGGTTTCACTTCTTGAATTCACTATACTGGGTTGTAGAACGCGGGAGTTTCTAACTTTTTCTAAGACGACTGGTGGTAGCACATTTTTTCTGTCGTTCACAAACACACCTATGGTAGTGTAGGGTATAGAGTGAATGTCAAACTTGTTTATCTATTTGAAGAGATCGATTACAACAGCAAAAGTTTGTGAGATAAAAGATCTGATCCATTATTTTCTTTCTCTTCGATTTGATTTGATGTTCTTCTTATTTGTTTTCTCTATAAAAACTAAAGTTCTGTTTTACTAAATTAATTTACTGTTATAATACTGAACATGGACAAGTGTGTAAGGAGTGAGATTGAAAAAATTGTAAACGATTAAATTTTAACATTTATTTTCTTTTAATCGAGATTTGTTAATTTCGAGTGTCGGATACTTTTTTGGAACAGATTTTTTGATACTAAATATTCCGTAATTCCCAGAAACATTCTACAAAATTTCCAAAAAAAAGGTTTTTATAATTTTTGTTTTATTGGGTTGCGAAAATTTCAATTGTCAAAAAGTTTAGAACACCAAAAAACATAACTCACTCAAAATCGCGTTTTTGCGTTTTGAAAAATTAAGTCATAAATTGGAATGATATGAAAAAATAGGTCGAGAATTAGGGAAACTTTAGTTCCTCCAAAATTTTTGTTTTTAGTTTTTTTACAATAAAAAAACCTAAAGAAAAATGTTTTATATCTCAAAAAGTGTTACTACTTTTTTTTAACAAAAAATCGGTGAAAAACGGCATTTTTGAAAATTTAAATTTTGAAAAATTTGGACCTGCATAAAAAAATCACCAAGGTTGATCAAAAAGTAAAATCTTAAGAGTTATTTTTAGGTTTTCACTAGCAGAATTCACTTATATAAAAATCTTTAAAATCGGTTCAGATATAAGGCATCCTGGTCATTTTAAATATTTTTATAACCTAAAGTTTCCAACTTTGGAACTCTGTATATCTCGTCCCCTGTTATGTTTACAAAGTTAAAACTTAAAACCTCCTACACTTTTGCCAACACTGTCTGAAATCGGACTAGTCACTCAAAAGTTACAGTGCAATGCAATAGTTTCGAAACCGTTCCACAGACATAATATCAGATACCTCCTAATTGACATTTTTTCGACTTTTTGGACTAACACTTGGTCTCTAATTAACAAAAACAAAAAGTGTCTAAATATTTTTTACTTCTCACTCCTTAATTGCGGTATTTAACCACTTACTAATTATGTTGTTTTTTTTTTGTTTATAGAAAAATATAAACATGTTGATTTAAGGTTTAAACAAGTTGATTTCATTTTTCTTTGTTATTGTTATTCAATTGTGGGGTTGACTTGTTTTTAATTCGCTTTTTTTCACATATATAATTTTTTATGGAGATATTGGTACAATGATAATGACCGCAATTAGTTATTTATAGAAATACAACAAAAATATGAAAAACAATAATTCTAATTAATTAACAGAGATTAATTATTAAATAAACATACACACACACACATACACATGAATAATCTTTAATTTTCGGAAATGAAAAACCTTAAAGTTTATTTAAGTGATAAAGACAAAGAACAACAACAATTCTTTGATAAAAAACAACAACTAATTAATTAAATGGTTTCGGTTTATTTAAAATGACCTAAATAAGAATCAACTAAGAGAAGTCAATTTACAACAATTTTAATTTAAGGGAAAACAACAATTAAATTCAGATAAAATTTCAGGAAAAAATCCATTAAGAACTGGAAATTTTGAATAAAACTTTAAAACTTACACAACCGATATTAAAAAAAAACTGGCAGATCCGTCAAACTTCGTTTTGCCTAAATAAATTTTTAGGGCGCTGCTGGCCCTAAGCAAAAATTTGTGTTGTTTTACGATTTAAATAAATTAAAAGTTATTTAAAATTGCTTTGTATGGGGGTGGGGGTACCTCTTCCCCTGGCCCTTTAAGTTCTTTAATTTTATACAGTGATGTTTATCATAATTGATACAAAATTTTGAAGACTTTTGCTGTTTCAGGTCTTTAGATATTCAATAACCAATACTTGCTTTGTATGTGTGGTACCCCTCCCTATGATCCTACCCATCCAAAGTTTTGTCCATTAAAACAGTTCCTTAAGGAAATTTTTGGGACCAAATTTAAGAACTCTCGATGTTGTAGTTCTTCAGATATTCTTTAATCAACATTTGCTCTGTAAAAAGGGGACACCATTCCCCCTGGTCCTATCCGTTCTACATTTCGTAAAGTAAAAGTTGTTAGGACCAAATTTGAGAACTCTTGTTGTTATACTTCTTTAGATATCTGAAAAACAATATTTGCTTTATATGGGGGGGCGGTGTACTTCTTGCCCTGGTCCTATGGAAATTGTTTATAGTCTGTGTTACTTTCGGGAATTTTGGGATCATTTTGTGAAAATTTCATCAAATTTGGCCCAGACGTTTTAGGTTCCATACATTGCATAGATACCTACATACATACATACATACATACATACATACATACATACATACATACATACATATATACACTCATACATATATACAACCTATTTTATATAAAATTTATAAAAACTGTCTGTTATACGATTCAAAAGTTATAAAATTATTTTCAAAAAATTCGGGTAAATCCTCGTGCTCTAGAGTTTTTTTTTAGAAATTATTGAGAAAAAATTATTTAATACTTTTACATTCTGGTTTTTGTACGTAAATTATATTTACAATGACGACATGTAAACATTTTTTTGTTATTGTTTTTGTTTTTGTTTCGTATCTATTTTATCGCTAACATGAGTTGACATACAGATTTTTATTACCACATTTTTTCACTTTTCTTTGTTTTTTATTTATCGTTTATTTCGAAAATACTAAACGCTAAAAATGTGCTTATTTTTCTCTACAACGAATCAAAGAAAAAGTGTTAAATGTTTAAATAAGATAAAAAATTAAAATTAAAATAATTAGACAATTAGTCATGGCGCTTAAATAGTAAAATAGAAAATCGAAAAAATGTGATTTCAAATAAATAAAAAATTAGCTTTTACCCATTGCGCTTAGCTGCACAAACATTGTCCTCATTTCAAGATCTCGAAAGAAATTTCACAAATCACAACTTGTATTGACAAAGTTTTATGAAATATACATTTTTCTAAATGCCCCTGGCCTGCCCGTTCTAATATTTTATTTAATATTTACATTGGATGGAGCTACCTGTTCCCTTAATCCTAACCGTCCTACATTTTGTCCAGTAAAACTGTTTGGAACCAACTTTGAACCAACTTTCGCTGTTATAGTAATTAAATTCTTTGTATGGAGTTATCCCTTCCCTGGTCCAATTGGTTCTACATTTTGTTCACTAAAATAGTTCCTTAAGAAAGTAATTGGCACCAATTTTGAGAACTCTCGCTGTTGTAGTTCTTTAGATATTTAATAATCATTATTTGCTTTGTATGGGAGGGACTCTTCCCCTTCATCCTACCCGTTCTATATTTTGATCAGTAAAACAAATTCTTCAGAATTTTTGCTGTTATAGTTCTTTAGATATCTGATAATCAACATTTTCTTTGTATGGCGGACACCTCTCCCCATGATCCTATCCGCCCTTCATTCTGTCCAGTAAAACAGTTTCTTGAAAAATCTCGATAAGATGGTTCTTTAGATATTCGATAATTACTATTCTCTTTGTATGGGAGTTACCTGTCTCCCTGGTCCTATCCGCCCTACATTTTGTCAAGTAAAACAGTTTCTTGAAGAAGTAATTGAAACAAAATTTGAAAAATGTCGCTGCTTTAATTCTTTAGATATTCGTTAATCAATATTTGCTTTGTATGGGGGGGTCTTCCCATGGTCCTATCATTATAGCCTATGTTAGTTTAGGGTATATATTCAATGTATATATCTTGCATTAAAATAAAATCTGGATCGATTTAGTTATGTCCTTCCGTCTATTTTGTTGGCACGCTCACCTCCACAACAATTCACCAAAATTCAATGAAATTTGACCTGAATATTTGTTATAGTTCGGAGAAGTTTCCTACATAAAACCAGCAAAATCGGTTCAGTATATTAAAAGATATAGACCCATATCTGAGGCAACCTTTAAGTTCAGGCAAAAACCTTCAGTAAAATTTTCAATTATAAAAATTAAATTATAATACAGTTCATAATCATTCCAAAAATTATCAAAATCGGTTCAGTAGAACAAAAAGTTATAGCCAAAAATATAACTAATTTTATGGCCCATTAAAAGTGTTCCATGTTATATTTAAGAAAAACTTTTATATATTGTAAACGTTTGTGAGTGTATATGTAGGCATTAGTGGTGTAGGGTACTGAAGATTCGGCATAGACGAATATAGCATTCTTACTTGTTTAATAACTAATCTAAGTTTTATCTAAATCAGTTCAATAATTCTTAAAATTGATTTTAAAAATTTCAATTTTCTACTCGATATTTCAATGAAATTCTTGATTTATCATTCACTTCACTTCACTTGTTGTTAAATCTCATTAATTTAAATCACGTGTTAAAAATTAATAAATTAAAATTCTAGAAATATTTTATATTTAACACGTACAACAACTTTTAAATATAAAAAAATTATTAAAATTATTGTGAAATAACAAATTAGTGAGTGTTTTTACAAAATAATTCACAGTTCTAACTTGAATTTTAATCACTAAAGGTTTATGACCGATAATGCATTTAAAGCAAATTTTCTGTAGATTAAAAAATTAAACTAAAAATTTTCTCTTAACTTTATAAAATTTTATTTAAAGAGAAAATTTTCTTTAAAGAGAAATTTTATGAAAAAATTATTCTTAATTATTTTTTTTTAATTCTCTGCGAAGAAAAAATTTTGTCTCTTATTTTATTTTATAGAAAATTCTCCTCAAAAATACATTCTGTTAAAAGATTTCTCCTCAAAGAATTTTATAGATAAATTTTCTTTACTAAAGAAATTTTATAGAAAATTTTCTCTTCGAAAAAATTTTATAGAAAATTTACTCTTCGAAAAAATTTTATACAAAATTTTATCTTCGAAAAAAATTTTATAGAAAATTTACTCTTCGAAAAAAAATTTATAGAAAATTTTATCTTCGAAAAAAATTTTATAGAAAACTTTCTCTTCGAAAAAAATTTTATAGAAAATTTTCTTTTAGATAGAAATTTTATAGAAAATTTTCTTTTAGAAAGAAATTTGTAGAAAATTTTCTTTTAGAAAGAAATTTTATAGAAAATTTCCTCTACTAAAAAAATTTTGTAGAAAAATTTTCTCTTTGAAAGATTTTATAGAAAATTTTCTCTTTAAAAAAATTTGTTAAGATACATTTTTATAGAATATTTTCTGTTAAGAGATATTTTTATACAAAATTTTCTGTAAAGAGATTTTTTATAGAAAATTCTTTGTTAAGTGATTTTTTTTATAAAAAAATCTGTAAAAAGATTTATTTATGGAAAATTCTCTGTTTAGAGAAATTTTATAGAAAATTCCCTGTAAAGAGAAATTTCTATAGAAAGTTCTCTTTTTAGAGAAATTTTTATAGAAAATTCTCTTTTTAGAGAAATTTTTATAGAAAATTCTCTGTTAAGAGAAATTTTTATAGAAAATTGTCTGTTAATAGAAATTTTTAAAGAAAAGTCTCTGTAAAGAGACATTTTTTTTTTAATTCTCTGTAAGAAGAAGAAATTTTAAAGAGAAATCTCTTAAAGATGATTTTTTTTATTTAGTTTTTCAAAGAGATTTCTGAATGATTAAACGTTAACCTGAAATTGTTTAAATAAAATAATAAACTAAAAAATTATCGGAATTTTTGCCATTAACGTCATGGAGAAAAATACTTTATTTTTGTGGCCTAAAGAGCAGGAAATTATTATTGTTGTTTTTTTTTCTCCTTCATTTTTATTTGTTTTATTTTCGATGAACAAAACAAAAAGAAATAAAAAATAAAACAAAAATAAAATAAAATGAACAAGAAAGAATACAATAATCATCTATAATGAATCTTCAGTACCCTTCACTATAAATTTGTTTGAAGTTAAAACATTATGTTGCTTACATGCACACTCAAACATACACTTACAAATGTGTACAATATATAGAAGTTTTTCTTAAATCTTATAAGGAATGACTTAATAAATCATAAAATTAGTTATATATCTATTTTCTGAACCGATTCCGATCATTTTTAGAATGGTAATGAAGTACATGTAACTTAATATAACGATAAAATTTTATTCCAATTCATCGATTTACAATTGACAATTTAACGAAAGTTTGTTACTTGATTTTAGAGATTTCCTCAGATATCGGTCTATATCTTTTAAAATTACTAGGATTTTATTGGTTCTAAATAGAAAACTTCTTATGACTATTATAAATACTGGGGCCAAAATTTCGTTGAGCCCTGTCACTATTTGTGGATGTGAGCGTGCCTACAACTGACAGACAGACGTTTATAGCTAAATCGACTCAGATTTCGATTTGATATAAAATAATATATATACATTATGGGGTCTGAGATGTTTTTTTTAATAGCGTTACACACGGAATGACTAAGTTAATATACCCCCCCTCACCACTTGTGATAGTGCAGGGTATAAAAATAACATTAAAAAGAAATCAAAATGCGTAAAGTTCAATAAACTGAAACAACAAAACTGTAAAAAAAACTAAATTATTATGACACATGTTTCTGTTGTTGTTGTTGTTGCTGCTCGTGATGATGACGATAATGATCATGACGACAGCAACGTAATAATGATGATCATGATGAAAGAAAATAAAACGAGTTGTAGTAAAAAATATGAGTAAATAACAACAAATAATTATAAAAAATCTTGATATTAAAAAAAATCATGGAATATTTTAAAAAAAATTAAAGAAAATAAATATTTAAAATTAATTATAATTAATTATTTTTTATCAAAATAATTTCGTTAAAGTTCTTTTTTTCATTTTCCTAGAATCTATTAAAAAATTAATAATATTTATAAATCAAATTGATTTCATTTCATTTCATTTCATTTTAAAAAATAATTTAATCAAAAATTTATTTACCAACAACATTTAAGTTAAATAAATTAAAAACAAAAAAAAAATACAAAAACAAAAAATCAAATGCTTCAATTTGTAGATCTTCTTTTTTTATCAACTTGGCAACAGAAGAAGAAAAAACCCTAAAAAATCTATTAACTAAAAAAAATAAACAACAACAACAATAAAAAGTAAAACTTAAACGAAACATTTCACGTCTTTTTAGCAAAAAAAAAATAAAATAAATAAATAAATAAATTTCCATAAAAAATGCATGATATCTTGTCAAATTGACAAGAGAGGAAATGAGCGCAGAGGAGAGAAGAAGAGCAAAGCCATAGAAGAGAATATAAGGCGCTAAATAAAAAACCAAAACAAAAGAATGAATAATTTGTATAGAATGCACAGTGTTGCCAATTTTTCTCCAACGATTAAACGCTAAAATCCACAAATAGTGCTGACTCGGTTAACCCCAAAATTTTGTTTCAATCACCTCCTTAAATAACCTGATCCACTTTCAAAATTATAAAGCTTACACTTCTCTGCTATCGCTTTATCAAAATCCACAAATAGCGCTGACTCTATTTTATTGAATTGGGCTTGTAAGTCCTAAACTCCAAAATTTTTTGTTTGTTATTCAATTACCTTCGTAAATAACCTGATCCACTTTCAAAGTTATAAAGCTTACACTCCTTAGTTATCGCTATATCAAATTTCAAATAATTCCATCTAACAGTGCAACATGTTGCAGGCAACGATGTTGTATTTTTATAACCTCCACAAGTGGTGAAGAAGGTATATAAACTTGGTCATTTCGTGTGTAACGCTAAGAAGGAATCATTTCAGATCCCATAATGTATATATATTCTTGTATCAAATCAAAATCTGAATCGATTTATCACTGTCTGTCCGTCTGTTGTTAGAACGCTCACATCGCCAATAATTGACAGTGCTAAATGAAATTTGACCTGAGTATTTGTTATAGTGCTGAGAATTATCCTATTTAAAACCAGAAAAATCGTTTCATGTAAATAAAAAAATATAGACTGATATCTGAGACAACCTCTTAGTTCCAGCGAAGTATTTTGGTAAAACTGTCAATTGGAAATCGACAAAATATCACAATCGGTTCAGTAGAAAAAGAATTACAGTCAAAAAATATAATTAATTTTATGACTCATTAAGTGTTCCTGTGTATGTGTAAAAGGGTACGAAACATAAAGTATTTAGTTACTCGCACTTTTGGTAGAGGGTGTTATAGAGTCGGCATAGTAGAATAAAGCATTCTCACTTATTTCTTTTGTATCTTTAAAAATCTCTAAAACTAAATATTTCTTGCGATGGTCACTTCCAAATCGTCACACGCCGAGAAAATATATGTTTGCGGTAAACATAAAAGTGAAGTCAATTTATAATTAATAATTTTTTATTGAACAAAAATAATTTGATTACAGCAACAAAATTGTTATCAAAATAAAATAAATTCAACAATTAACATGTTGGTGATAACAATAAATGTTTGCCGCAAATTTGTGACGAACATATTGCAAAATGACATTTCTCTTCGTGCAAAAAATTCCCCAAATTGACAACACTGAGAATGAATGACACAAAAATCACGCGCTTAAAAACGTTTGGAAATAAATGAAAAAAAATTTAAATGTTTTTTTTTGTTTATTTATCTGAAAATTTTACAATAAATGGAATTTTTATAATTTTTTTAAAGCTCGAAATAATTTAAGGGAAATTTATTGTTAATTAAAAAAAATAAGTTAATTAGAAATTTTATTGAAAATTTCTTAAATTTTTTATTTTTAATTTTTTTTTTAATTTTTCAGAAAATTTCCTTGACTCTAAAAATGAAATTTCTTTTTAAATTTTTTTCTATTAAAATTTTCTATAAAAAGAAAATGTATGCAAAATTTCCTTTTAAGAAAAATATTTAAAATTTTCCTTGAAATATTAAGGTTTTATATATCTTCTATATAATTTTTATAAAGATTCCAGTTAAGAAAGTTTCCTTCAAACAATTTTTTTCTTCAATTTTCTTTAAATATTTTTTCGGAAAATTCCTCTAAAGAAAACTTTTTTCTGAAAACGAAAATTCTTATGTATGGGAACATAAGAGGTAAAAATACCTCCTAATTGTTCTAGTTCCATTCAAGAGTTTGTATACTGTAGTGACAGGTCGCCTAGTCATGGCAAAAATAATTGAACATTTAAGGAGTCTTAAGAATGAAAAAGGTCTTTATTTGTTAACAATTCTTGATGTAAATTCCAGTATTTGTAGAGCCCCTCGTAACAAATGATTCACAACTGCATATTGAGAAATTTTTGAGTGGTTTTAGGACCTTAACTTTTATTCAACATTCCCTCCAGCATCAGTAATATACGATTTTTGACCAGGAAGTTGCGAAAAATCTCAACTCATCATCATCAAACAAAAATATTTTGGTCTCCAAATTTCATCTGCCTTTATTTGAGGAACTAATCTAACTGGACCGCTTTCCTCTCGGACTTGTTGACAGCTCTTTTGAAAATGAATTCTTATTTTTTTCTTTGCTTTAGAAATATCATGTGAATCATTCCTGATACTTGAACCCGATTTTTAATCAACTGACAAGTTCTCCCGATGCTGTTTAATAGCACAGGAAACAGGTAGATGGCAGATTTCTGAATAAATGGCCAAGTTTTCACTGGACCAAGTTGGGTTTTTTTCGAAAAATATTTAACCGTTTTTGCTACACAATTTTATTCTGATTCTTTCTTTTAATATATATTTTTTGTTGAACATTTTCTGTTAGAAGAATTTTCTAATATAAAATTTTCTCCTAAGACAATTCTTTTATAGAAATTTTGCTTTAAAGATGTTTTTTATAAGTTTTTCTCTTTATTACAAAATTATATTTTTAAAGATCTTAAAGAAACTTGATCTTAAAGAAATTTGTTTTGAAGAATTATGAAGTAGATGTAATCAAGGATCTTTAATTAAGACAGATATCCAGTTTATACATGTTAAACAGAAAAGAATCATTTAACAGAAAAATTTTAATTTTTGAATTGACCATTTCCTCTCTCCACTCTCTTTAGATCTGACTATATTTGTTTTAGATTTTACTTTTATATTTCACTTGTAAGCAGTGTGGAAGGAACAAGGTCTGTTGACATTACAAAAACAATAAAAACATACGACAAAACGAACGATATCAGCTAAAGATGCAGATAAAATTATCAATCAAAATCACGAGATTTTCATAAATAAAAAAAGAAAAAAACATTGACTAAATGCATTTTATTTGTGTATCAACATAATAAATTGATAAAACAAGTAAGAAAGCTTCATTCGGCTATAACGAATCTTTAATACCCTACACAACAAATGCGTGTACATACATACATACTCAAACATACACTCACAAACGAACATAATATATAAGAGTTATATATATTTTTGTTTATAACTTTTTTAATGAACCGATTTTCAAATTGTCTCAGATATCGGTCTATACCTTTTAATATAATAAACCGATTTTTGCTAGTTGTAAAAAGGAAACTTCTCAGGACAATAGTAAATACACAGGTTAAACTTTATTGAACTCTGTTAATTGTTGTGAATGTGATCGTGCTAACAAGACAGACGGATAAACGAAAGGATTTAGCTAAATCGATTCAGATTTTAATTTGATGCATGAATATCTTATACATAATGGATCCTGAGATGATTCGTTTTTTCGCGTTACAAACGGAATGATCAATTAAATATACCCCTTTCACCACTTGTGATGGGGTGGAGGGTATAAAAAAAGTATTAAAAACCACAGAATACAAACAACAACAACAACAACACTTGTGACTATTGAAACACAAACCACAAAAACAACAAATAGATATCAATAAAACAACAACAACTACAATAATAATCATATCAAAGAAAAAATCAGCGAATTACAAAAAAAGAAATCAATAAAAATGAAATTAAATTTTCTTATTTTTGTTGTTATTGTTTGTTTATATTGTAAATAAACAAAACAAAACCAAAAAGAGAATAAAAATTTATCACAATTATTTTTTCCTTTAAGATTTTTTTATAACAGTTTTTTTCTCTTTAACAAAAATGATGATAATTTTCTTAATTAAACACTTTTTTCTCTTTTAATTAACAAAAAAAACAAACTTCTTCCACATTTTTTTTAATTAATAAATTTTCAATTACTTTTTTTCAACTCAAAACTTTTTTCTTCTTTTTATTTTCAATACGTTAAATATTTTTTATATAAAAAAGAATAAACGCGCGCGCATCTATTCGATACTTTTGTATAGAAATCTTTTGGATTTTCTGATTCGTCTCTTATTGACGCGTTAAGTCGCTTGAACCGTCATTTAACAACTGAATAGAGGAAAAACAAAAATAATAAATAAAAATATTGTTCACTGTTTTTTATTTTTATTTTTGTTTTTTTTTCTTGTATTTAGATACTCTACAAGAAAAACAACAACAATAACAGCAACAATAAAATATACTCAAACGTTTAAATATACAAAAATTGTTATTTAAACAAAAACGTTGTTCAAATAAAGAGTCAAAGAGAATAAATTTCAAAAGATACAACCAGAAGAGTCAGGAGAAGGAGAGAAAGAGCGAGAGGTTTCGAGCTTTTGTGTGAGTGATATTACGTTAGCAAAAAAAGGTGTTGTCAATAGTAGAAAAAATATAAGCGTTTTCTTTAAAGAGATTATAGATTTTTTAATAGAGAAATTTTTCTATCAAAATTTCTTTCGTAGAGAAAATTTTCTAATAAAAATTTCTTTCGTAGAGAAAATTTTCTAATAAAAATTTCTTTCGTAGAGAAAATTTTCTAATAAAAATTTCTTTCGTAGAGAAAATTTTCTAATAAAAATTTCTTTCGTAGAGAAAATTTTCTATCAAAATTTCTTCCGTAGAGAAAATTTTCTCTAAAAGTTCTTTTGTAGAGAAAATTTTCTCTAAAAGTTCTTTTGTAGAGAAAATTTTCTTTAAAAGTTCTTTTGTACAGAAAAATTTCTTTAAAAATTCTTTTGTAGAGAAAATTTTCCCTAAAAGTTCTTTCGTAGAGAAAATTTCCTATAAAAGTTCTTTCGTAGAGAAAATTTCCTATAAAATTTCTTTCGTAGAGAAAATTTCCTATAAAATTTCTTTCGTAGAGAAAATTTCCTATAAAATTTCTTTCGTAGAGAAAATTTCCTATAAAATTTCTTTCGAAGAGAAAATTTCCTTTAAAATTTCTTTCGTAGAAAAATTTTCACTAAAATTTCTTTCGTAGAGAAAATTTTCTCTAAAATTTCTTTCGTAGAGAAAATTTTCTCTGAAATTTCTTTCGTAGGGAAAATTTTCTCTAAAATTTCTTTCGTAGGGAAAATTTTCTCTAAAATTTCTTTCGTAGGGAAAATTTTCTCTAAAATTTCTTTCGTAGGGAAAATTTTCTCTAAAATTTCTTTCGTAGAAAAAATTTTATCTAAAAGTTCTTTCGTAGAGAAAATTTTTTCTAAAAGTTCTTTCGAAGAGAAAATTTCCTATAAAATTTTTTTCGTAGAGAAATTTTCTATGAAGAGAAAATGTATAGCAAATTTTCTATGGAAAGAAATTTTATAGCCAATTTTCTATGGAGAGAAAATTTATAGCAAATTTTCTATAAAGAGAAAATATATAGCAAATTTTCTATAGAGAGAAAATTTTATTGCAAATTTTCTATAGAGAGAAAATGTATAGCATCGTTTCTATATATTCATATAAATTTTCTATAAAGAGAAAATTTATAGCAAATTTTCTATAGAGAGAAAATTTTATTGAAAATTTTCTATAGAGAGAAAATTTATATATTTTTTATAAAATTTAATTTCTGTAGGAATTTTCTCTAAATAGTTATTAAAGAAAATTTTTTATAAACTTCCCTTTTATAGGATTTCCTAAAGGAAAATTTTGCTATAATTTCTTTTATAAAAAAATCTGCTAAATTTACATTTTATGGGAAATCATTATGTCCTTTTTATCGGAAATATCCTGATTATGGGAGATTTTTTGGCATATTTCCTTTTTATAGAAAATTTTTTCTACATTTCATTTTAATAGAAAATTTTCGCTAAATCTCGGTTTCGTGGAGAAATTTCGCTATATTTCTCTTTTATAGAAAATTTTCGCTTAATTTCCTCTTTATGGGAATTTTTGTTAAACTTCCTTTTTATAGGAAATATTTGTAGAATTTCCTTTTCAAAGGAAATTCTCGCTAAATTTCCATTAAATTGGATTTTATTGTGTAAATTTAATTTTTATAAGATTTTTTTTCTAAATTTCCCTATAGGAAATTTTCTATAGGGAATTTTTGGCTTAATTTTATTTTTAGAAAAAAAAAATCACCAAATTATCATTATTTCTGAGCTCTTATCTAGTTTTGTTACTATATTTTTTGTTGTTGCTTTTTTTTGTTTTGTTTATTTTCCACATTATTGCGTTAGACGTCAAACAGACGACAGAGACAAGTGAATGAATACAAAATACAAAAGAAAAGTAATAACATATGGAAATGGAAGAAAAAAAATCCAAAAATTAAAATTAACCGACTTGTGGGTGATTGGATGGTTATGGGGGCGAGTAAAAAGAGTTAAATTTTTGTTTTTCGTGGCAAAAATAGAAATCAAACTGAACTTTATTCCCATTTGCAATTTGATTCGGCTGATAAATTCTATAATGACAATATGGAATTTGGAAAGTGACAGAGTTTGAATGTATCTTTTTAAGAGAGTGGGGGGAAGGGGGAAATATAACGGTTAATGTCAAAGCTGATGCGTAAACAATGAAAATATTTAAAGGACTGTTGTAGTTGTTATTTAATGGTTCTGGAAACATAAACTTTAAGGTTAAATTGGTGAAAACTAAAAAATTTATTTGTTTATTTAAGACAAAATTTTGAATTTATTCTGGTTTAAACAAATGTTTTTTATTTGCCAAAAAAAATAAAAACCTTAATTCAGGCAAAAATATCATTCCGTTAAAATTCTTAACCCATGTTGTTCTTAATAGTGTCAGATTGGCCAGAAAAAAACAATTTGGTCCTGCAAAAAGGTTAAGAGATCTGCCGACAAACTATTTATTAAGCAGTAGAATTTGTCCGATGATAGTAAACCTGGTAAGCTAAAAGTAATGGTTCACAAGATGTTTCTAAAGCCTAAAAAAGAAATCATTTTTACAGGAGCTCCCAACACACCCAGATAGCAGCCCAGTTGGGTCAGTGTTTAAACTAATTGGTTCGAAAAGTTAAGTCTAATGAAGGTTTAAACTTCATTCCCGAAAATATTTGATAAGCAATATGAGGTGCCGCAAAAGAAGTGTCCATCTCACTTTGGTCACACTTGGCATCCTGTCATTATGATAAACAAGCCCTTGAGTGGTATAAGAACAATAATGTGGTATTTGTACCAAGAGAAGCAAATCCTCCAAACTGCTCGGACTTAAGGCCAGTAGAGGGATATTGGGGTCTTGTTTAAGGATAATTGAGGATCACAAAAGAGGTGTCCTAAAGTGTGGTAGATTTTAAACAGAGATGGACTAAATGATCGAGTATTTATATCCTACACCAGATTGTTGGTTCTAAGTGGTAGTTACCAAAAATTAATGAACCGCCCTCGTATAAAGGAATTTTATAATTTATGTTTAAGAGTCGCTTTATATTTAAAACTTTTGTGACCTTAAGTCCTTATTCCGGGAGGATCGTTTGTATGGGACAAGGGAAAATAATGGACTTATTATCACCAATTTCATTAGGCGTCGTCCATTACATGCCAAAATTCATTAAAATATCTGCCTTCACTTTATTCACACGGTTCACATGGACAGAAAGCCAGACGAACATCGTTCAGAAAGTGATCCTGAATCGAACGGTATATTCGTTAGTGTTTTATTTTTTATTAACATATATGTATGTTAAGAACTATTTGATTACACTCTTCATAAAAAAATATTTTGTCTTTTCCTTTAAATCTTCATTATATTTTTATTCACACGTTTCCCCAAAAATAGATCACCAAGAATAACGATTGTGAGCGATGACAAGAAGAGTTTTTTCTTTTTCTTTTTTTAAATTAAAGAATTTTTCATGTGCATTTTAACATAAAAACGACAAAACGTTTATAAAAATAGAAACAATGACACGAACAGAAACAGAAAACACAGAAAAAAGTGAATATAAAAAATAAAACAGAGGCAGACAGGCGAATGGATGGATGGACGGACGAAATGACAGCCCATTAAGTCATGCAAATAAAAATAACATTTCAAACAGTCAGAAGAAAGAAAACTATTGGTGCTGCATTTCGTAGAGGGTTAACATTTTTTACTTCAAAGAACTGGCAAAATCTTTTTTTGGAATCACATTTCGATATCGTTGGACTATAAACTTATAACTGTAAATAAACACGTGAAATTTTTGATAAAAAATGTTGCCAGACAATTTTTATTGTTTAATAAATTAAAAATTTTCTCTTATTAATTTCACCAGATAGTGAAATGCAGACCGACTAAATTAAAAATTCCCCAATGCAATTTTTATCGCTCAGAAAATGCTGAAAAGTGATAAGATAACTTGTTAAACAATTAACTAATTATTAGTCACTAACTAATTAAAATTTAATGAATTTCCCATAAAAATTTAAATTTAACAAAAATCTCCTGTAGAAAAGAAATTTAGCAAAAATCTCCTATAGAAAGGAAATTTAACAAAAATCTTCTGTTGAAAGGAAATTTAACAAAAATCTCCTGTAGAAAGAAAATTTAAGAAAAATTTCCTGTAGAAAGGATATTTAGCAAAAATTTCCTATAGAGAGGAAATTTAGCAAAAATTTCCTATAGAGAGGAAATTTAGAAAAAATTTCCTATAGAGAGGAAATTTAGAAAAAATTTCCTATAGAAAGGAAATTTAGCAAAATTTTTCTATAGAAAGGAAATTTAGCAAAATTTTTCTATAGAAAGGAAACTTAGCAAAAATTTCCTATTGAAAGGAAACTTAGCAAAATTTTTCTATAGAAAGGAAATTTAGCAAAAATTTCCTATAGAAAGGAAACTTAGCAAAAATTTCCGATAAAAAGGAAACTTAGCAAAAATTTCCGATAAAAAGGAAATTTAGCAAAAATTTCCTATAGAAAGGAAATTTAGCAAAAATTTCCTATAGAAAGGAAATTTAGCAAAAATTTCCTATAGAAAGGAAATTTAGCAAAAATTTCCTATAGAAAGGAAATTTAGCAAAAATTTCCTATAGAAAGGAAATTTAGCAAAAATTTCCTATAGAAAGGAAATTTAGCAAAAATTTCCTATAGAAAGGAAATTTAGCAAAAATTTCCTATAGAAAGGAAATTTAGCAAAAATTTCCTATAGAAAGGAAATTTAGCAAAAATTTCCTATAGAAAGGAAATTTAGCAAAAATTTCCTATTGAAAGGAAATTTAGCAAAAATTTCCTATTGAAAGGAAATTTAGCAAAAATTTCCTATTGAAAGGAAATTTAGCAAAAATTTCCTATTGAAAGGAAATTTAGCAAAAATTTCCTATTGAAAGGAAATTTTGCAAAAATTTCCTATTGAAAAGAAATTTTACAAAAATTTCCTATTGAAAGAAAATTTTGCAAAAATTTCCTATTGAAAGGAAATTTTGCAAAAATTTCCTCTTGAACGGAAATTTAGCAAATATTTCCTATTGAAAGGAAATTTAGCAAAATTTTTGTCAAAAACTTCCTATAACATTTCTTTAGTAAAGAAAATTTTCTATAAAATTTCTTTAGTAAAGAAAATTTTCTATAAAATTTCTTTAGTAAAGAAAATTTTCTATAAAATTTCTTTAGTAAAGAAAATTTTCTATAAAATTTCTTTAGTAAAGAAAATTTTCTATAAAATTTCTTTAGTAAAGAAAATTTTCTATAAAATTTCTTTAGTAAAGAAAATTTTCTATAAAATTTCTTTAGTAAAGAAAATTTTCTATAAAATTTCTTTAGTAAAGAAAATTTTCTATAAAATTTCTTTAGTAAAGAAAATTTTCTATAAAATTTCTTTAGTAAAGAAAATTTTCTATAAAATTTCTTTAGTAAAGAAAATTTTCTATAAAATTTCTTTAGTAAAGAAAATTTTCTATAAAATTTCTTTAGTAAAGAAAATTTTCTATAAAATTTCTTTAGTAAAGAAAATTTTCTATAAAATTTCTTTAGTAAAGAAAATTTTCTATAAAATTTCTTTAGTAAAGAAAATTTTCTATAAAATTTCTTTAGTAAAGAAAATTTTCTATAAAATTTCTTTAGTAAAGAAAATTTTCTATAAAATTTCTTTAGTAAAGAAAATTTTCTATAAAATTTCTTTAGTAAAGAAAATTTTCTATAAAATTTCTTTAGTAAAGAAAATTTTCTATAAAATTTCTTTAGTAAAGAAAATTTTCTATAAAATTTCTTTAGTAAAGAAAAATCTCCTATAGAAAGGAAATTTAACAAAAATCTTCTGTTGAAAGGAAATTTAACAAAAATCTCCTGTAGAAAGAAAATTTAAGAAAAATTTCCTGTAGAAAGGATATTTAGCAAAAATTTCCTATAGAGAGGAAATTTAGCAAAAATTTCCTATAGAGAGGAAATTTAGAAAAAATTTCCTATAGAGAGGAAATTTAGAAAAAATTTCCTATAGAGAGGAAATTTAGAAAAAATTTCCTATAGAAAGGAAATTTAGCAAAATTTTTCTATAGAAAGGAAATTTAGCAAAATTTTTCTATAGAAAGGAAATTTAGCAAAAATTTCCTATTGAAAGGAAACTTAGCAAAATTTTTCTATAGAAAGGAAATTTAGCAAAAATTTCCTATAGAAAGGAAACTTAGCAAAAATTTCCGATAAAAAGGAAATTTAGCAAAAATTTCCTATAGAAAGGAAATTTAGCAAAAATTTCCTATAGAAAGGAAATTTAGCAAAAATTTCCTATAGAAAGGAAATTTAGCAAAAATTTCCTATAGAAAGGAAATTTAGCAAAAATTTCCTATAGAAAGGAAATTTAGCAAAAATTTCCTATAGAAAGGAAATTTAGCAAAAATTTCCTATAGAAAGGAAATTTAGCAAAAATTTCCTATAGAAAGGAAATTTAGCAAAAATTTCCTATTGAAATTTTTGAAAATTGAAAATTTCCTATTGAGGAAATTTAGCAAAAATTTCCTATTGAAAGGAAATTTAGCAAAAATTTCCTATTGAAAGGAAATTTAGCAAAAATTTCCTATTGAAAGGAAATTTAGCAAAAATTTCCTATTGAAAGGAAATTTAGCAAAAATTTCCTATTGAAAGGAAATTTAGCAAAAATTTCCTATTGAAAGGAAATTTAGCAAAAATTTCCTATTGAAAGGAAATTTTGCAAAAATTTCCTATTGAAAAGAAATTTTACAAAAATTTCCTATTGAAAGAAAATTTTGCAAAAATTTCCTATTGAAAGGAAATTTTGCAAAAATTTCCTCTTGAACGGAAATTTAGCAAAAATTTCCTATAGAAAGGAAATTTAGCAAAAATTTCCTATAGAAAGGAAATTTAGCAAAAATTTCCTATTGAAAGGAAATTTAGCAAAAATTTCCTATTGAAAGGAAATTTAGCAAAAATTTCCTATTGAAAGGAAATTTAGCAAAAATTTCCTATAGAAAGGAAATTTAGCAAAAATTTCCTATTGAAATTTTTGAAAATTGAAAATTTCCTATTGAGGAAATTTAGCAAAAATTTCCTATTGAAAGGAAATTTAGCAAAAATTTCCTATTGAAAGGAAATTTAGCAAAAATTTCCTATTGAAAGGAAATTTAGCAAAAATTTCCTATTGAAAGGAAATTTTGCAAAAATTTCCTATTGAAAAGAAATTTTACAAAAATTTCCTATTGAAAGAAAATTTTGCAAAAATTTCCTATTGAAAGGAAATTTAGCAAAATTTTTGTCAAAAACTTCCTATAACATTTCTTTAGTAAAGAAAATTTTCTATAAAATTTCTTTAGTAAAGAAAATTTTCTATAAAATTTCTTTAGTAAAGAAAATTTTCTATAAAATTTCTTTAGTAAAGAAAATTTTCTATAAAATTTCTTTAGTAAAGAAAATTTTCTATAAAATTTCTTTAGTAAAGAAAATTTCTATAAAATTTCTTTAGTAAAGAAAATTTTCTATAAAATTTCTTTAGTAAAGAAAATTTTCTATAAAATTTCTTTAGTAAAGAAAATTTCTATAAAATTTCTTTAGTAAAGAAAATTTTCTATAAAATTTCTTTAGTAAAGAAAATTTTCTATAAAATTTCTTTAGTGAAGAAAATTTTCTATAAAATTTCTTTAGTAAAGAAAATTTTCTATAAAATTTCTTTAGTAAAGAAAATTTTCTATAAAATTTCTTTAGTAAAGAAAATTTTCTATAAAATTTCTTTAGTAAAGAAAATTTTCTATAAAATTTCTTTAGTAAAGAAAATTTTCTATAAAATTTCTTTAGTAAAGAAAATTTTCTATAAAATTTCTTTAGTAAAGAAAATTTTCTATAAAATTTCTTTAGTAAAGAAAATTTTCTATAAAATTTCTTTAGTAAAGAAAATTTTCTATAAAATTTCTTTAGTAAAGAAAATTTTCTATAAAATTTCTTTAGTAAAGAAAATTTTCTATAAAATTTCTTTAGTAAAGAAAAATTTCTATAAAATTTCTTTAGTAAAGAAAAATTTCTATAAAATTTCTTTAGTAAAGAAAATTTTCTATAAAATTTCTTTAGTAAAGAAAAATTTCTATAAAATTTCTTTAGTAAAGAAAATTTTCTATAAAATTTCTTTAGTAAAGAAAATTTTCTATAAAATTTCTTTAGTAAAGAAAATTTTCTATAAAATTTCTTTAGTAAAGAAAATTTTCTATAAAATTTCTTTAGTAAAGAAAATTTTCTATAAAATTTCTTTAGTAAAGAAAATTTTCTATAAAATTTCTTTAGTAAAGAAAATTTTCTATAAAATTTCTTTAGTAAAGAAAATTTTCTATAAAATTTCTTTAGTAAAGAAAATTTTCTATAAAATTTCTTTAGTAAAGAAAATTTTCTATAAAATTTCTTTAGTAAAGAAAATTTTCTATAAAATTTCTATAGTAAAGAAAATTTTCTATAAAATTTCTTCAGTAAAGAAAATTTTCCATAAAATTTCTTTAGTAAAGAAAATTTTCTATAAAATTTCTTTAGTAAAGAAAAATTTCTATAAAATTTCTTTAGTAAAGAAAATTTTCTATAAAATTTCTTTAGTAAAGAAAATTTTCTATAAAATTTCTTTAGTAAAGAAAATTTTCTATAAAATTTCTTTAGTAAAGAAAATTTTCTATAAAATTTCTTTAGTAAAGAAAATTTTCTATAAAATTTCTTTAGTAAAGAAAATTTTCTATAAAATTTCTTTAGTAAAGAAAATTTTCTATAAAATTTCTTTAGTAAAGAAAGTTTTCTATAAATTTTCTTTAGTAAAGAAAGTTTTCTATAAATTTTCTTTAGTAAAGAAAGTTTTCTATAAATTTTCTTTAGTAAAGAAAGTTTTCTATAAATTTTCTTTAGTAAAGAAAATTTTCTATAAAATTTCTTTAGTAAAGAAAGTTTTCTAAAAAATTTCTTTAGTAAAGAAAATTTTCTATAAAATTTCTTTAGTAAAGAAAGTTTTCTAAAAAATTTCTTTAGTAAAGAAAATTTTCTATAAAATTTCTTTAGTAAAGAAAATTTTCTATAAAATTTCTTTAGTAAAGAAAATTTTCTATAAAATTTCTTTAGTAAAGAAAATTTTCTATAAAATTTTTTTAGTAAAAGTTTTTCTACAAAATTTAATTTTTATAGAAAAAATTATTATAAAAAATTTGCTATAAAATAAAAATGAAATTTATTAATATTTTTTTATATAAAAAATTCTTTAAATCATGTTTTTTTTATAAATAAAATATTTTTCCTTTTAATTTCTATATTTATCACCCGAAAATCTTTATTGCATTTTTTTATTTCAAATGACAAAAAATCCCCATGAGTTTGTTGTTCTTGTTTTTCTTCATTTTGGTCATCATCATCATCATCATGTTCAACATCATCATTATTATCGTTGCCAAAATTAAATTTATACGTCAACAAAAATATTTTTACTTTATTTTATTCCTTTTTTTCATTATCTTGATAAATTATCGCCTTTTTCCGTTTGTAGTTCAATTTATTTGCCTTTTTTCATAAATTTGTCAATAATTTGTTTATTTTTGTTGTTGCTTTTTTGTGCCTCATAAATGTCATTTATCAAATTTGTTAATTTACATGTGTGTAAAATAAGAAGAAGGAGGGTGAAGAGGAGGCGATAAATGAAAGGAAATGAATGAGTAAATAATAAAATTAATAATATTTATTTTAGAGGATAATTAAAGTGACAAATAATTAATGACATTTTTGTCAACAAAAATCTTAATATTTTCGGGGGTGTCAGAGATTTGTTTTTGGATAGAAAATGTGTGTATTTTTAATCTTTTTCGGCAATTTTATATGATTAAATAGGAGATTTCGGAAAACCGGATTTGCCTCTGTAATTAGAAGCCGATTTTTGCCAAAAAATCGATTTTTGCCAAAAAATATGACAAAAAGTCATATTTTTACCTTTTTTCAACCCGTTTCTTTTTTGATAATTTTGTATGAACATGTGGGTGATCCGGGGATTTTGGTACATTTCCCAGTTTTTAAGCAAAAAATAAGATTTCTTATCACTTTCAAAGCGGTTTTCCGAAAATTTTATGTGAATAAGTAGGTGATTTGGCAAAAAACGGTTGAGAGGATATGTAGACAAGAGTTTCCTCTATAATATGCTTTTTACACTTATCCCCGTTTGAACGCTGTAAGCCCAAACGCAACATTTTTATCTTTTTCAAACTGGTTTTTCGCAGTAAAGTTTTGGTTATGTTGAAAAACTCGGATATGAGAAAATCTTGCCAAGAGATCCGTTTATAATATGGTGTGATATGGTATGTCGCATTTTGACACATGTCCCTATTTTGATACTACGGCTAAAAAACTTAAATTTTTACGCTTTTCAAACCGGTTTTATGAACGCGTAAGTGATCTGTGGCTATAAGAAAATGTAGCCGAGACATAGTTTGGTATATACAGATTTTAGGATCATGTCCCTGTTTTTTCGCAGTAGGTCAAATGTCATCAGTTTACCCTTTTCAAGTCGGCTTTTCTAAAATTTTATATGAACATGTAGGTGATCTGAAAAAACCGGGTATGAGAAAATGTAGCCAAGACATTCTTCTATAATATGCTATATGCCGATTTTGGACACATTTCCCTGTTTTGACTCTACAAATGAAAAAGTCACATTTTTACGCTTTTCAAACCAGTTTTTCTAACATTTTATATGGACAAAACGGTGAACTGGTAAGAACCGGGTTTGAGAAAATAAAGAAAATATGTCGATTTTTTTACACATGTCCCTCTTTGAACGCTCTATAGGTCAAAAAGAAACCTGTTTAGCTTTTTGAATCGATTGTTTTAAAGATTTCATGTAAATAAATTGGTGATGTTAAGAAACCGGGTATAAGAATATAAAGAAAATATATTTATTTATAATTTCTTATATCCCGATTTCACTTTTCTATGTTTTTCACAAATTTCTTCTTCTTTTTTTTTGCAATAAGTAACACCCATTTTTCCAATCACAAAACAATCTGGCATCTTTGTTTTCAACTAACAAATTGTTCAGAGGTTAATTATACGTCAGGGTGGCCATTGTTAATCTGTCATACATTTTTGTTTTGTTCTCATTTGTTGTTGTTGTTTGCTTTTGTTGCAAAAAAGAGCGTATAATAAATAAAAAAATTGCTTAAATATTATTTAATTAATTTTATTTTGTTATTTATTTTTTATTATTGTTGTGTAATATATAAGTGAAATACCTACACACACACATTCATTCACGCATACATACATATATAAAGAAATCACGTGCGAATTGTATTTTATTTCAATGACAATTAACATTTTTTATGAGTTCATTGAATTTTATTTGTTATAATTTATTAAGAAGTTGCATGAGAAAAGTGATGAAGGAGAAGAGAAGGGGAAAGAGAGATTAATAAAAAAAAAACTACTTAAAGCTAAAGTGTGTAGTCACTAAATAATTGCATGTTTTTTTGTTGTTGTTATTATTAGGAAGTTTATTTTTTTTATAACCTATAAAACGCACGCAATTTTATTTTGTTGTGTCCTACACCAACGTAGGTGTTTCGAGTATTATGCGTTTATGCTGATGTTTGTTACATACAGAAAAAGTAGCGTTACACCCATCGTTAAGCACACGGTTCGACTTAGAATCACGTTCTGTGTCGACTAAACAATGTCCGTCCGTCTGTCTGTCCGTCCGGCTGGCTATCCATGTAAACGTTGTGAACACTTTTGAGGTCGCAATTTGTGAGATATTTTAATGAAAATTGGTACATATAATTATTTTGGCTCAAGGACACAACCCATTCAAATTGATTTATGATCGGTCCAATATTTCAGGTACCTCTCATACAAATGTTCTCCCCGAATAAGATTAAAAGTTCATAAAAGTTCTAAATTTTACAAAAATAAGTCCCATGACATTATAAACCACATTATGCGAGTGTCGGTCCATTGCTTCTTATAAGTCCCATTCAAGCGCCTTTTCAAATATCACTTTAAAGGGCATAAATCTCACATATAATTTATAAATGTAATAACAATTAGTCAGATTATGATAAATATAGCAAAGATTGATGTAAAAAATTATACGAGGGTAGGTTCATATTACCATGTAGCTCCCATTTAACCCCTAACAAAAATTCATTTTAAATTACATAAATTTTAGCTTCACAATAATGTACTGCAGACTTCAGAATAAATGAGAAAATAAAATTATACGAGGGTCGTTCATTACATTTCGTAATTTTATAAACACCAATGTGGTGTAGGGTATTACATAGTCGAACTCTAACAACAATTACATTCTTGTTTTTTTTTTTTGATCCATTTAATTTAGATGAGAAAGAGAGAGAGCAACAGAAAAAGAGAGAAAAAGTGGCATAATATTACAAAAAGTGTGTTTAATAAGTTAAGTAATAACAAAACAAATTTAATTTGAAAGCAATTAATTAAAAAAAATATTCCTCTTCCGACACTCAAAATCACTTTGTGTGAAGGGGTGACACTGAAAAAAATCTTAAAACTCATTTTGCCACTTAAGCTTGTTTGAGGGGCAATATAAACATCTAGTTATTATTGAAAGTATATTTGGTATTATACCACAATCGGAAGAATGGGTAAAATTTCAAATTTGGTGATCTGTAGAAAACCAGTTAGAAGTAAATTTAGCCAAGATATTGCCCTAATAATATGGTATACACAAATTTTTGGCACATTATGTTGAAGGTCCTAATTGATAGCGAAACTGTGGAATATCTCATGGAGATAAATAAAAAAAAAATATATGCTAAGGGTACAGCATAAAATGTTTTTCTTTCAAAAAATTTTAAATACGTTCCATTATTTACGGTGTATTTTCTATGGCAGTAAGACGAATTGTTTTTAAGGTGCAAAAATTCTGGAACAATATTTATTCCCTTTTAAATGATATTTTCGACTCCACGTACATTTTTGCGAAAAAACTAAACAGAAAATACAAAAAGATATTGATTTAACTTTTTGTAGTTATCGAACTGCTGTAACAAAGTTCTAGGATAATGCAGTTTCACATCTATCATTTCCCTAAACAAAGCCCTCTGTGTGATGTAGTGGTGGGTAACTTGGATAAATTCCAACAGCACTAACTAACCATTCTCTGTTGAAGTTCTTCCTATCAACACCAAATCCTGTTGATCACGAAGCATTTTCGATGTTTTGTTTAAGTTTTAAAGGAGACACATTTTTAGTATTCGAAGAATCTCATTGACAATGTTTGTTTGCGGTCGGATTTTACCACAAGATCATGTAATATTTCCTAAAATACATTTAGATCATTTTTCAAAACTCCAATAACGCAATTGTAATACTGATCGTTTTTTTCCTTAACCCGATCTCTTCCAAATGAAAAAAATGATGCAAAACCTAAAGATCATAGTTTCTTAAAGAGAAGTATAATAAAAAATGAAAAAACGATCAAATCTCTCTCAAATCACTTTTTCTCTTATCCGATCACTTGCAATTGTTGTTATTAACCTTTAGTAACGAAGAGTTTTCTCAAATCAATTTAATTGAGATCAACCGAATAATTAATCGACTAAGATTAATGTAGAATTCGAACAACATCTGTCCAGATTTTGGGGATTAAAGCAATTAAATAAAGGTTTCCTGGATCCTAACAGTCTCGTAAACATCTAACAAATAAGGCTGATTAAGGGAAGGAATGAAATAGAAAAATTCATTTAGTTGACCTTCCAGCTATAACAGCACAACTTTGTGAACTGGAAAGCTTGAATAATGTTGAATAATGATTTGAGGCATATTTTTGAACTCTACTGCCTCTGATGGAATAATTTCTATTAGTATTTCTTATAACAGACGATTGATGATCATTACCGAACTACAAAAATCATGAAATTGGAAAAGTCTGGGAATATTTTGAGATTATTGCCATAAAACATATTTTCAATTGAAGAGATTTTCCGTTTGGAATTTACAGGTCTTTTACTCTTTTTTAATGGAATACATAGATAGATTTCTCTGACTTTGAAGTGTGAAAAATTAAAAAAAAACCGAGGATCAGGATCTCCCCAAAACAATTTTCTATAGAAAACATATAATGATCTAGCTAACGACAAGCGAAAATATTATTTATATTGACCTCTATTTAAGACGATTGACGATCATGAACGATCCACAGGAATCAAATAATTTATATTTATGAGAGATTCATATGAAATAAAAAAGTCACTGAAATTTTTGAGATTTTTATTACAAAATATTTTCAGTTAATCAGATATACTAATTGACGTTCTTGATCTCTTGGTGTTCTATTTATAAATGTGGAAGCTTTGGATTGAAGAGTGTGTGAAAATTTAATTTATTAAAATTGAGGAATCTTCCCAAAACCGTTTCTAATGATCGACCATCAATAATATAACCGAAAGATCAATAGAAATAATTATTGATCTTTTGCTTATACAGAGATTGAGGATCATTAACGATCTTCAGGAATCAAAAAGCATGATCACTGTAAATGTTTGTGAGGAATGTTCATAAATTTATTAAATCCATTGAACGTTAGTTGAACCGGTTTTTACGAATGTTGTTATATAAAAAAAACTGCATTTTTAAGGCGAATTCCAAAGGCGAAAATTATTTAGGAATGTAATGAATGATGCATGAAAAATTAAATTTTAATTTTAAATACATTTTTTAATTAATAAAATTATAATTAATACACACTTTGCTTTAAACAATCCCAAAGTAAAAACTTCATTTTGTTTACACGATCTTGTCACGACGTTCAATAACCCAAAAAAAACTCAAAAACTCCAAAAACAATCTTCTGAGGATTGAACAAGATTGTTTGTTTTTAATTTTGTGGATATAAGATTTATAATATTTTGTTGTTTTTGTTAGGAATCCAAAAATTTCAATAGAATCGTGTGTAATTTTATGCTAAAATTCCATAAATTCACAAAATAACTGATAATTTGTAAATCGAACACCATTTAAAATGTTGGAATTTTAAATTTGAAAGGAAAATTAAATTTTCCAAATAAATAAATTTAATATTTTTTCGAAGTTGTTTTTTTTAATATTTTTTATAAATTATTTTTAATCGTTTTAATTTCAAAATAAATAATATATAAATATATAAATAAAAAAACACTTTAAAATTGAAAACGATTTTCAAAATTTTGCTTAGAAACTGAGAGTTTGCAAAACTAAACGTCAACGCTCAAATCTCGAAATGAACTAAACTTGAAGATTCCTTTAGACACAATATTTAACAGATTGTAAAAAAAATAATAATAATAAAAATAATAAAAATAAAAATAAAAAAAATTAACTTTAAATTGAATTTGTTAAATTTCTCAACACGAGTTTGTGTTGTTTGTGGAAACGAGAAGAATGAAAAAAAATCAGTAAAAAATAAAACTTTTTTTTTAATAAAACAGGGGCGGACAAAAACAAAAAATAAAATAATAACAATAATAAATAAATAAATATACAATAATATTAATAATTCTATAGAAAGAAATATTATTATTATTATTTACTGTTCAAACCATCAGTCAGTCTGATTTGCCAACTGACTGAATGATCGTCGCACAGTGTTTCAAATACAAAAAGAAATCTGCAACTTCCGAACGGCTTGTCCACTTTCAATGAAATCACACATGGCGTTAGTAGAAGTGTAGGTGAGTTTAAGTTTTAAATTTGGACTATATTGGCCTTACGGTAGTCGGTCTACAGGGTTCCAAAGTTATTCACCTCAGATCATACAAATATTTGAAATCATTTAGATATCTTTTATCTGAACCGATTTGAAGGATATTTCTATAAGTGGATTCTGTGAAAAGAACACCTACAAAACGCTACCCTTTCAAAAATGTTTAATATTATTGAAATCGCGATTCGTTCCACACTTTTTGCGCAAAAGTGTCATGAAATTGTTAAATTTGTTTTTATAAACTACAACAACATAGGTGATGGGGGTATTATGCGTTTGTGCATATGTTTGTAACAGGTAAATAAAGAAAATGGTTCTACCAACACTTTTAAGTATACCGTTCACCTCAGAATCACTTCCTGATAAGATTTAAACATGTAAGTCCGTCCGTCTGGCTTTTCCTGTAAAGCTTGTTCGCAAAGTACTGCGACATGTACTTTGCGAAGATATCTTAATGAAACTTTGACCCAAAAACGATGCCTATTGAAAATGATTATGATCGGTCCATTTTTTCATATAGGCCCCACATAAATGTCCAACCGGAATGGGGTAGTTGGTCCTCAAAAATTTCTAAATACAAAAAAATAAAAAAAACAAAACAAAAAAGGACGTGCTTGGTTATACGAGGATCGTTCCATTATTTCACATAATTATAAATAAGAAAAGCAAATTATGCGAGGGCCGTTAATACATTCTTCATAGCAGTCACTTACAACCAACAATGTGGTGTAGGGTATTTCATAGTCCGACTATAACATTTTTACTTGTGTTTTTTTAGTTTGTTTTTCTTAAAAAAAATCCTCAAATTCCCAAAAAAAACTAACAAAAAATCCCAAAAATTTTTTATTCACATTTTGCTTTGGGATTTATGAAATTAAGCCAGAAATTAAAGAGTTTGAAAAAAATTGTTTGGATTTGGGAAACTCTGTTTCGTCCAAAATTTAAGTTTGTGAAACTTTGTTTTAGCTTTAGACAAAAATCCTTAAAATTTTTTGAAATTAATATCAAAATATCTCTTAAACTATAAGAGATAACGTAACCATACCAAGAGGTTTTAGGACATAAGGAATCAGGATGATATGAGTTGACTAATTTAGGGATCTTGTGGACCCGTTCTAAAGTTGCAGATTTATTTCCATATCATTTTTCAATTGAAACACTGTACATCGAACTGATTGAAAGAACAATAAAGAACACAACAGTTTGTATCTAAGTTGTATGTTCGTTCATACATTTATTTTAGTTCATACAATCAAACAAAATGTTCACTATGAAATTTCTCATCAAAAAAAAAAATGTTGAAAAAAAGTGTTAATTTTTCTAGCAAAACTTATTTGGTTGCTATTGATTGATTGATTGAATGATTGATTTATATTGTTGCCGGTCGTAAATATGCATATTTACGCTAATTAAGTGTAGCATTACTTTCCGTCGTTATCACTTTTCAACCATAACGATATCGTTAAGACCACAAAATATAACACTTTGGCACCAAATGAAATTGAAAAAGAATGGAGAAAGGGGTGTGGCAAGAAGAGTGTTTCATTACCACTCCCTTTCTTAGCAAATATTATAGAAAACAATGGAATAAATCAAATATATGCCCTGCGAAACATATAAATTAAGGAAAAAAATGTGACTTAGATTTACGTCAAATTCGTATTATTGACAGTTTTTTGTTGTTTTGTGTTTCATGTGTGACAACACGTCGGCAAACAATTGTTGGCGATCACAAAACAACAACATTAAGGGTATTCATTTCAATTGAAAATTGCATACTCGAATGATTAGAATTGAGCGAATGAAATTAATATTTCTGTTAATGGTTACAAAAATGGAGGATGACCTCCCTTCTTGACATCCAGATGATTTATTGGAAACGTATTTAACGAATTTTATAAAGAAAACATTCATAAGGAATTCATTATTATGTCTTCCCCCGTATAGAATTGTGGTCCACAATTGTCAATTTTTTTAAAATCCGATCATTTGGGATGAATTCGTAATTACTTCTTCAACGTGGTGTTCCATTGTAAAATGTTTAACTCTGTTCTTATGGGATTTATATTGACCTTTTAAGACTTTTTGGTTTTCTCTATTTACTATACAGCGTTCATATGGAATGAGTCGCTAAGAGCATTTATAGCAAGAATTAACGACTGTTAAAAAGGAAATGTCCAAAAGCAATCCAGAAGAACCTTTTTCTATAGGGCAACTCCGATCTATCGTGTTCATATATAGCATTTACTTTCCAGGTATTTTGGTACTCTCTTTTCAACTGTAATTTTTTTGGCTTCGGTTTTAAGAGAGAGAATATTTTTTTTAACTTCATGGATCTACAAACAACTATTTTTAATAAAAGAATTATTATGATCTGGCGATCGACATGCCGAAATAATGCTGCTTAAACAAAGCTTTTTTAATCTTAAAATTTTGTCTTCGCCGTTATATTTGCTTTTTCTTTGACGATCGCTGATGATCTTTTCAAATTTAAATTCATTTGACCAGACTTAAGGAAATCATTAACTCCGTGTGGAATGATTTTTTAATTGGGAAGAGAGATTTCCCTCCGTTTGGATTCGGAAAACTTAAAAAAGCTTCATTACTTACAGCAAAGAAGGTGGTATATTTTTTGTTAATTTACTGTCATCGGAACCCAAATGTCGTATCGCGTTTGGGTCTGTTTGGATCTGTATAGAATAGTTGTGGTACTATTTTAGTTCATAAGTTTTCGCGGACCATCTGTAAGCATATCTTCAAGATCAAGAAGTCGGTAAAAAGTACTGACTATGTGGATATTCCGCACTTACGGAATGCTGTTTCGTTTAAGTCGGCACTACGAACGTTATAAGATAAAAGTCGAAACGATGTTGGAATAAAGACCTTGAAGACATTAATGAATCGCATAAATCTGTTGTAGTGTTTCCCCTCCATCAAAGAAAGAAAGAGCCTCCAATCCATCTCCAGCCAAATAGAGGCAATTGATAATTAGCAAAGTTTCTCACCACTACACATAGATGGCGTTGTTCTAGTCAACGATAAATACGAAACTGCAACATTTGTGTGTTTTGAAGAAGATTTCTTGACTCTTCAACGGTAAATACCCCCTTTATTTTAGTGAAATTATTACTTTGTTTACATTTTGTTTGTCATTAATTTCATGTCATTTTATTTAAATCATTCAATCGTTAAAACCCGAGACAAAGTGACGTCTTTAAGTCATTTAAATGGAAACTGGGTTTCTTCTTATTCATTAGTTCGCGAAAGAAAAAAAATAAATAACAACAAACAAATATATTTAAATATACAACTTTTTTAAATAAATTTGGTTGTTTTTCAACAAAAACTTTCCATGATTTCATATCAATTCAAAGCCCCGAAATAATAAAACTCAGCCCAGCAACTGAAGTGAACAACAATTGAAATTCTTTTTTAAAATACGATACTTAAATAGATAAAAAACAGAGACACACAATTGTTTGGGCGAAAAGCATTTCAATAACCCAATTTGAATTTAATAATGCAAATGATAGTTATGAAAAATTTACGTACAGCCCTCGCATAATACTATTTTCTGATTTATTCTGCACCCTTAGTGCAGTACATTATAAATTTATGGGTTTAAACATGAATTTTTGTGAGGCATTAAATGTGAGCTACAAGAAATTATGTACTGTCCCTCGTATAATTTTCAACATTGATTTTTTCTTATATTTATCTTAATTTGACTTTTATTACTATAATACCAACGAATATGTAAGATTAATGCCCTTCAATGTGAGTCAGAAGCAATAGACCGGCCCTCGCATAATTTGGCATATCGCTTGAGAATATAATAAGAATTATTTCTATCAAATTTCTTTAAAATCGCTTTATATTTAAGTCTTTTATGAGTTTAAATTTGATTCCGGGAGGACATTTGTATGGGAGGATCCTATAATATTGTACCAATTTCAAAATGCTACGTTCTTGGATCAAAATAATAATGGGCACTAGATTTCATTAAGATATCTAAAAAATGGCGACCTATAGAGTGTTCACAATGTTAACATGGACAGCTAGTCGGATGGACAGACAGAAGGACGGACATCATTAAATCGACTTAAAACCTGAGTCTAAGTCGAACGCTGGGTGGGTCTAACGCCACTTTTTCTGTACTTTACAAACATAAGCACAAGTGCATAATACGTCCATCACTTAGAGTGATGTAGGGTATAATCATGACTAATCACTTAATTTTTATAGGTTCCCCTACCACCCACTTTCACTTCTCTTTTTTGGAGAGTTTAAAACGTTTCCAAAATAATCTTATCATATGATCTCATCATAAAAATAGCAACAATATTTTATTTAATTTATTTTTTTTTATCAAATTATTGGAAAAAAGGTGTTAATTTGCTATTTTTAATTGTTAAAGAAAAAAGAAACTAAAAATAAAATTTTATTATTTTTACGCCAAATTTGTTTCTCTATTAAAATTTGGCCCAAACCGTTTAACACTTGACGTGATTATAATGAATGAATATCGTGTCATTATATAGATAATTTACAGGATTTTTAAACTTTATTTACATTTGAAATTTAAGTTTTTTTCTATAAATTTGTGATATAAAATCTTTTTGGGTGTTAATTCAATTTAATAATGGAAGAGAAGCGAAATTAAAACTGAATAAATAAAATCGGGGGAAAAAAATGTCGTGATCTCGGCAATATTGAAGGTAAATTGAGGGGAAAATTAATAATACTAAAACTTTTGTGATGTTTAAAAATGAATTTATTGTTAATCTGAGTTTAAAAGTTTCCAAAAACTTATCATATGTCCATATAAAAATAGCATAAAGGTTCTTAAACTTTTTTTATAAATTATTGGAAAAAAGGTGTTAATTTTCTATTTTTAATTGTTAAAGAAAAAAGAAACTTAAAAAAAAGCCCTGTTATTATTTTTCGCCAAACTGTTTTTCTATTAAAATTTGGCCCAAAACCGTTTAAACACTTGACGTGATTATAATGAATGAATATCGTGTCAGAACACGGAAATTTACAGTTTTTAAAACAGATTTCGTGCTGCATAATTTTATGTTGCTAATCTCGGCAATATTGAAGGTAAATTGAGGGGAAAATTAATAATACTAAAAACTTTAGTTGTGATGTTTAATGTCAAATAAATGAAATTATTGTTAATCTGATTAAAATGAGTGACCGGAAAAAACAAACAAAGATGGTCCTATAAAAAGTTGGTCAGCATTCAAAGGTCCTCCCTCAAACTGTTTTCACTGTTATTAAACAGGACCGGAAGAACTTATCTGTTGATAGAAAACTTGATTCAGGTCCATATGATGTTTCTAAAGCCAAAAAAATAGAAAACATTTTCAAAAGAGCTTCCAACACATTCGCGAGAAAAGCAGCCCTGTTAGCTTAGTTCTCGGACTGTTTGGTACTAAATCTAAAGCTAAGACAGGTTCAAAAATGTGTAGAGCTCCTGTTTTAAAAAGTAATAAAAACCTCCTAAAATGGTGACAACCTCTTCGAAATTATTATATTAATTATTATAGTAACAGAGTTTTCTGCACATTTTCCGGATCTTGTATTAAAAAGTTCTTGACATTTTTATATCAATTGTTTAAATTCAATATATTTTGGAAAAACAACTTTATTTATAAGTCATTTTTATATTGATAAGTTTTTTTTGACGATTTCTAAAAGTAATTTGATGATTTTTGTTCCTGTTAAAAGGGATTTGAAGAGCACAAAATAGTGTCCAAAAGTGTGATAGATTTTTATTGAAGAATGATATCCTGTTCGAGCAAAGCGACAGAAAGTACTATTAAAACGTTAATAAAAGGTTTTCAATCAATTAAACTTTTAGTTAAGTGGTTTTGTTTTTATTTACATATATGTGTGTTAAGAATTTTTCGATCTCACTCCTTAGTTCAGTTCTAGTTCATTTTAGTTCAGTTCTAGTTCAGTTCAGTTTTGGTTCAGTTCTAGTTCAGTTCTTGTTCAGTTCAGTTTTAGTTCAGTTCTTGTTCAGTTGTAGATCAGTTCCAGTTCAGTTCTAGTTCAGTTCTAGTTCAGTTTCAGTTCAGTTCAGTTTTAGTTCAGTTCAGTTTTAGTTCAGTTCTAGTTCAGTTTCAGTTCAGTTCAGTTTTAGTTCAGTTCAGTTTTAGTTCAGTTCTAGTTCAGTTCCAGTTCAGTTCAGTTTTAGTTCAGTTCAGTTTTAGTTCAGTTCAGTTTTAGTTCAGTTCAGTTCTAGTTCAGTTCAGTTTTAGTTCAGTTCAGTTTTAGTTCAGTTCAGTTCTAGTTCAGTTCAGTTTAGTTCAATTCTAGTTCAGTTCAGTTCAGTTCAGTTTTAGTTCAGTTCTAGTTCAGTTCATTTCTAGTTCAGTTCAGTTTTAGTTCAGCTCAGTTCTAATTCAGTTCAGTTTTAGTTCAATTCTAGTTCAGTTCAGTTCAGTTTTAGTTCAGTTCAGTTCTAGTTCAGTTCATTTCTAGTTCAGTTCAGTTTTAGTTCAGCTCAGTTCTAATTCAGTTCAGTTTTAGTTCAGTTCTAGTTCAGTTCCAGTTCACTTCCAGTTCAGTTCCAGTTCAGTTCAGTTTTAGTTCAGTTCGGTTTTAGTTCAGTTCAGTTTTAGTTCAGTTCAGTTCTAGTTCAGTTCAGTTTTAGTTCAGTTCAGTTTTAGTTCAGTTCAGTTCTAGTTCAGTTCAGTTTAGTTCAATTCTAGTTCATTTCAGTTCAGTTTTAGTTCAGTTCAGTTCTAGTTCAGTTCATTTCTAGTTCAGTTCAGTTTTAGTTCAGCTCAGTTCTAATTCAGTTCAGTTTTAGTTCAATTCTAGTTCAGTTCAGTTCTAGTTCTATTCTAGTTCAGTTTTAGCGTAGTTCTAGTTCAGTTCAGTTCTAGTTCAGTTCAGTTTTAGTTTAGTTCAGTTCTACTTCAGTTCAGTTCTAGTTCAGTTCTTGTTCAAGTTCTAATTCAGTTTAAGTTCAGTTCTTGTTCAGTTTTAGTTCAGTTCATTTCTAGTTCAGTTCAGTTTTAGTTCAGTTTTAGTTCAGTTCTAGTTCACTTCCAGTTCAGTTCCAGTTCAGTTTTAGTCCAGCTCAGTTCTAGTTCAGTTTTAGTTCAGTTCCAGTTCAGTTTTAGCGTAGTTCTAGTTCAGTTCAGTTCTAGTTCAGTTCAGTTTTAGTTTGGTTCAGTTCTACTTCAGTTCAGTTCCAGTTCACTTCCAGTTCAGTTTTAGCGTAGTTCTAGTTCAGTTCAGTTCTAGTTCAGTTCAGTTTTAGTTTAGTTCAGTTCTACTTCAGTTCAGTTCTTGTTCAAGTTCTAATTCAGTTTAAGTTCAGTTCTATATAAAAAAATATAAAAAAATAGCTAAGATTTTTACAATATCATTCCTTAAGGATTACAGGAAGGATCTGGATCTACTAGAATTTCACTTCTTGATTTATCAAATTTCTTTTATTCACTTTAATGAAACAGTTTACATTTTTTTTAATTTTAATGAGATGAATTTTAATTAGTAAAAGCGATAAGTTCAGAATAGTTCTGAAGTTCTATTTTAGTGATTTAGGAAAAACGCTTACTCTTTTTGATGATTTTCGCCAAATTTCTTTTTAAGTCGAATAATTTTTATAAATTCTTTTCTTTTGAAATTTTTTATTTATTTTCAAATATTTTCAGTTAATTTAAATATTTTTTTTTAATTTTATTTACATTTTTTAAGTACAAAAATAAACACACAAACACATCAATTTTCTTTATTTTTATCTGTGAGATTTTAAAAATATTTTCTTAATTCGGGATATGTTTGTATGTGTGTGTGTTTTTTTTAAGAGGGTGTTAATTGAAATGCACGTGAAATTAATTGTAAAATTTTATTTTTAAATATTTGATTCATGAACAAAAAACTCAAAAATTATTTAAACATTTAAATTTCTTTTTATAGATTTTTTTTAAATTCAAAGTAAACAATTTTAATTTTATTGATTGAATTTTTTCACCTTTTTTTGTAAATTTATTTACGCGTTCTTTTTTTATTATTATTTTTATTTAAAAATTAAATAAAAAGCGCGCGCGCATTAAGACGCTAGAAAAATCCGCGTGTAGATGGCATCACTTGTATGTGAGTAATGATGAATGATCAGCCAAAGGAGACGACGACAACGATCTTTAAATCTTTTAACCAAAACAAATACAAAATATATTTCTAAATTCTGTTTGTATTTTGAAACGCTTCAATGAAATTTTCTTTTTGAGTAAAAAAAATAAAACTAAATAATTCACTCAAAATTTAACTCAAAAAGAAATAAACTTTTCAAGAGAGGGAGAGAGAGAGAGAGTAAACAAAATTTAGAATAAATAGATAAATCTACTTTATTTATAAAAATTAAAGAAAAACAAAAACCAATAATGACTGCATAATTTTATTAATAATAAATTATTTAAGCGATTTTGGTTTCATTTTGAAATTCAAATAAAATTTTGGCTACAAAATCGAAAAGTCAATAATCCATCCACCGATAACCTCAACTGAAACAAGGACGTTTAATGCTCTTTTGCCGTAATTTTAGCGTTTTGAAAATTATTTGTTTTAGATTTCTTTTCGAGAATTTGCCAAATGTCGCAAAGGTTCATTACACTTAAACTTTTGCAAAATTTAAAATAAAAATAAATAAAATAAAATAAAACTATTTCAATTAATTGTGATTTGAAAACAAAAATTAAAATTCGTGTCATTAACCGGCACAAAGTCATAAATTATGAATTTAAACAAAAATATTTAAAAAAATTAAATAACGTATTCACTTCTTGTTCACATCTTGTTCTGTTTACTTCTAATTCAGTTCTACTTCAGTTCAAGTTCAGTTCCAGTTCAGTTCTAGATCAGTTCTTGTTCAGTACCAGTCCAGTTCTTGTTCATTTCTAGTTCTGTTTGAGTTCATTTATAATTAAGTTTTAGTTCATTTCTAATTCAGTTCTACTTCAGTTCAAGTTCAGTTTTAGTTCATTTGTAGTTCAGTTCTAGTTAAGCTCAAGTTCAGTTCCAGTTCAGTTCTTGTTAATTTCTAATTCAGTTTTAGTTCATTTCTAGTTCAGTTTAAGTTCTGTTTTAGTTCATTTCTAGTTCAGTTTAGTTCATTTCTAGTTCAGTTCAAGTTCAGTTCTAGTTCAGTTTAGTTCATTTCTAGTTCAGTTTAAGTTCATTTCTAGTTCAGTTCTTGTTCATTTCTAGTTCAGTTCCAGTTCAGTTCATGTTCAGTTCTAGTTCATTTCTAGTTCAGTTCTTGTACAGTTCCAGTTCAGTTGCATTTAAATAACAGTTCAGTTCCATTAAAACTCCAGTTCAGTTTTGGTTTGGCTCTACTTCGATTCCGATATAGTTTTGCTTCAATTCCATTTCAGTTCTGGTTCAGTTCTTGTTTTGTTCAAGTTCAATTCTGGTTCAGTTCTACTTTTTGTTCAGATCTATTTCAGTTCTAGTTCAGTTTCATTTAGATTACAGTTCCGTTCCATTTAAATTCCAGTTCAGTTTTGTTTCGGTTCTATTTCGTTTCCCATATAGTTTTGCTTCAATTCCATTTCAGTTCTTGTTAAGTTCAAGTTCATTTCTAAATTTTTCTGAGCCCTTTTAAAGATGTTTGTCCGTCTGTCTGTATATGTGGAAAATCAATAGGTCATAATTTTAAGAATATTTCCATGGTATTAGGCCTATTGAAGTTGCTGAAGATCGGTCGAATATATCGTGTGAGTTCTCATGCAAATGTTTTAACAAAATTTGGAGAAAATGAATCAAAATCTTCCATTAAATTACAATCGATCCGAAATTTGCCTTAGCTCCCGGACATACCATCTTTTGAAAATCCTAGGAAAGTAATATCTTTTAGATATAAATATGGGATGGATTCATATACCCTTTCCTTGCCTTTGTCAGATATACTTTATATATTAATCGAAAGTGACTGATGGTGACTTTTAAATCGTCAACTTAATAAAATAATTTCTTATTATTTGTTTTTGTCGTAAATAAAACAAAAAATTGTCGCCGCAGTAGTCACGTGCTCATCACTAAAATTTCAATAGTAAATATTCAATTGCAATTACAAATAAATGGACTTGAATGGACACACGATATTTTTTGTTTTGCTTATTTTTCAAATGATTCAATTTAAAATTTTAGTTCTGTTTAAATTTTTTTCACTCACGTGAATCGTTGATTTAAATACAGAAATTTTTGTAAAATATTTTTTCTTTTTCATTCTTTTGTAAAACTTTTATAGATTTTTTCCATTTAATTTTGCTTATTTAATGTCTTTTTCCCTCTTTTTTTAATTATAGCAAAAATTCAATTGACTGTGGGAAAATGTAAATTTATACCCTACAAGAAGTCGAATGAATGAGTGAATGACGAATGACGGATTGAGAGAAAAGTGACGGTGTTAGTGATAAAAGTGATCAGAGAAAAGTGCGTATTAAAATTATTTTATATTTTCAACAAAAACCAAACATGGTCCTACAAAAAGTTGGCCAAGCTTACAAAGGTCTGACCTCAAACTTTTTGCAATTTTATTAAGCTCTACCTGATTCAGCTACAAGGATAAATTATTTCCAAAAGGACTTCCAACACATCCAATAGGAAATCAGTTCGATTTGCAAAGTGATCGGACTATTTGGTACGAAAAGATCAAGATTACGCCGGTTTAAAAACCGGATAGTAACGCTGCTAAAAGTTTAAAGTCCAAAAAACAGAGCTCGAAAATTGAAGTCAGGTTTTGTAAAGGAATATTTTTTCCTGCATAATGGATGATGAAACGTATGTTCAGGCAGATCTTTTGCAACTTCCTGGTCAAAAATTTGTATGTTGCTGATGCTCGAGGAAATGTTGAAGAAAAGTTTAAGACCCAAAAGCAGTCAAAATTTCCTAAACAAGTTCTTAGTATGGCAATCTTTATGGAGTTGCGGCAAAAGAAGCTAAATATTTGTTACAAGGAAAGGCTGCTTCCATTTATAAGACTTCAGAATGTGTCCACTTATTTTTGGCCTGTCACTATGGTAAACAAGCCCTGGAGTGGTACAAGAACAATAATGTGGTATTTGTACCAAGAGAGGCGAATGCCCAAAACAGCCCGGAGCTACATAGAATTGAAGGACACAAAAGATGTGTTCAAAAATGTGGTCGACTACCTCCGACTACCTCCGTTAATGGGAGGAAGAGTTTCCGAAAAATGGTCACTATTTCATTACAAGTGATATAGTTACTAATAGTTTAATTGATTTAACAAATAAATTGTTCAATTTGATTACATAATGGATTTAAATAAACCGCAATAAATAGAAGCAGTTTAATCACTGATTAACAGGGCCTAAAGGATTCTTATCTTTTATAAAAATGTAAAAATCTTCTATTTTTTTAATTTTAATTTTTTTAAATTTATTTTAGAAAAAATAATATTACAGATCATTTAAAAAAATAAAACTGGGAAATACATCAATTCGGTTTCGGTCTGCTTAAGAGTCGAACAAAAATAATTATTTATTTTCTTTTCACATATTTTGGTCTTTGTACCCTGATGAGTGGTAATAAAATAATTTTGGCATGATTTCCTAGGCGCCAATTCTTGTCTCTTCTTGTTTTATTTTTAATTAAAAAGTTTTTATTTTTAATTGTTATTTTTTTTTGTTTTTTATTTAAAATAAATAAATAAACAAATTTCAAAATTATCTTGATTTTTTTCAATTTTATTATTATATTTTTTCAAGTATTTCGATTTGAAATTATTTCCGCAATAAATTGAAAATTGCGAAATTTTTTTTCAGAAAATTATTTTTTATATAAATAAATAAATAAATAAATAAATAAATAAATAAAAATTATGATTTTCTGAACCTGATATATTACAGACCTACAAAAAACCCATCATACCATGTTTTCCACTAAGGAGTGAGATCGAAAACTTCTTAACATACATCTATGTTAATAAATATTTTAATAAAATTTTGTATAATTTTTATCATACAGTACTTTATAGTGTATTCAATAACCAAAACCGATTAATCGGTTTTTTCTTTTCAAAAAATCTATATGTCATATTTACATTTATTTTGATATAAAAACAAATTATAGACATTATTTCATTTCCACTCCATATTAAGATCATTTCGCGGTATAATTTTTAATAAATAATTTCTATTAAATAAAATTTCTAATAAATAATATTTTCTTTAAATTTAAAATAATTTACCAAAAACCGGTTAACCGGTTTTCTGACTTAGAACCGTATTTGAAATCGTGTTTTTTGAAAAGTACATTTTTCGTATAATTCGAAAATCGGTTTTCTGAAAATGTCCGTATTTTTTGAGTACAAAAGTACCATACTTTTGGTCACCTATTTTGTGCTCTTCAATTTTATTTTACCAAGAGCCCATTATCTCTCCACTGGCCTAGCTCGCGATATAAATACCACATTAATGTTCTTGTAGCACTTAAGAGCTTGTTTATCATAGCGATTCAGGCCAAAAATAGATGGGCATATGATGAATTTTTATAAAAAGAAACATTTTGGTAAACATTCATTGATGTAAATTTCGGTATTTATAGGTCCCCTTGTAACAGATGATAAGCTTCTTTGGTCACTTTCAATATCAGAAACTCTTTGAGAATTTTTGACTTCCTTTTGTTCTTGAACCTTTCTTGAACATTCCCTCAAACATACAATTTAAGACCAGGAAGTTGGGAAAAATCTGCCAGAACATATGATACATTATCCATTACGTAGAAAGAATATTTTTTTAGCAAAATGTTGACTTCAATTTCCGTGCTCTGTGCCCTTAAGGACCTTTCTAGGCCTCGCTTCGTTTAAAGCTATATTTGCTTATACTATTCTTTCCAAATAGTCCAAACACTGAGCTAACCGGACAGCTTTCCTACCGGATATGTTTGGAGATCTTTTGAAAATGTGAATCATTCCTTTTTAACTGAACCACACATTCTCCAGGTACTGCGCAATAATGGATGGATGGAATAATGGATGACGATACGTATGTTCTGGCAGATTTTTCGCACTGCTACTATTCTTCATAAGACTGCATAATGTGTCCACCTATTTTTTGCTTGACTTGGCATCCTGTCACTATGATAGAGAAGCCCTTGAGCCGTACTCACTATAAAAAATTGTTTCATATTTGACAGTTTTAAAGGCATAAAGCCCTCTTCCGGAAGGGCAGCAATAGCAAAATATGGACCGAGATTAGTAAAATAAGTAACAAATATTCAAGATAGTTAGATTTTAACATTGTGACGAATTTTACTGAAATCGGTCCATATTTCAGAAGGGACCTTAGCTAGATCAAATAATGATTTCAGAACGATATGGTTACTTTACATTAACATAAATATATGTATGTAGCAAATTTCACAAATTATATTTTAAATTGCGATCAATTTCGACGATTTTGAATGTAACCAGACAGACAATGCAAAATCGATTCAGCTTCTGATTTGATCATCTATGGGGTTCATTTTTGACGTCACACACGGAATGACAAAGTTATTATATCACAGCTGTTTCAGTTGAATCCAACATATTGTAACTAAGCGATTGATTAAATAAAGATTTGAAGAACATAAATCTTTAGCCGAATAAACTTAAACTCTGGCAACACTATTTTTAACCCCAAATGTCATTATTTATTTTTATTATTCTGTTCTCCCATCAAATTATTGTTAAGCAATTTTTAATTTTCTGTGATCACCGCATAATAATGTGTGTGTGTTTGGGTGTGCATGTGTGTGTTGTATGGCACAATTACTTGTTGAATGCAAAATTTAAAAAATAAAAAAATATGTTTTAAATTTAGCATAAAGTAGTAATTTTGCATAATAATAAGTTATTTTTAGCAATAAATGTTTTTGTTGCTGATGTTGTTGTTGTTGTTATAAAAAGCCTACTTTAATTGAATAAACGATTTAAAAATAAAAATGTTTAATACAAACAACAACAATAACAATACACACATATGATGATTACAACAATAAATATGTTAATGATTTATTAGGCGACAGAAATACTTTTCCTCTCACACATACACACACTCTCTCTTCTCGCACTCTTTTTGAATGATCAGAAAGATTTTGATTGAACTCTGAATGCTCAGTGATTCCAAAACGCCTTTTGTTCGGAAATAATTCTGTAACTTAGAAACTATTGAATATTTTTTAACGATATTTCACATAAACATTCTTAAGGTCCAATTCAATTGATTTGGAGAAGGTCACGTTTCTAGTGGGTCCTGAGGTCAAGAAGTGAATCTCCAAAGTTGGTCACATTGGGTAAGACGATTTTTTTTTTAAAATCGCCAAAAATTTTATTTATAATTTAATTGAACAAAATATTTCGCATACATATGTCTCTTATAATTCTCTACAATCAATACATATGTGAGAAATCTCTTATAGTTTAAGAGATATTTAGACCAAAGTAAACATTAGTACGCATTTTTGTACAGGCTTTGTTTAGTTTTATGAAATTAGTGGACTTTATTCGGGCCCCAAAAAATTTTTTTGTACAAAATTTAAAATAATTTTAGTGCATGAACCATATACCTTTGTGGATTCAATAAAAAGTTATATTATTTCGAAACAGAAATTTAGAAAAAAGTGAAATTTTCTTTCAATTTTTTTTTTTTTTAAGGTAACATTTTTTCACTTTTAAATCAAATATTTACATTTGGACTATAATTTTTTTCTCAATTCTAAAAGAATTTCCAACGTAAATACATATAAAGCAAAAATGAGTAAATTAGGGGGAACAACTTTCCCGCTAGGCCCATAGGAATTTCATTAAATATATATTTTTAGTTTTTTGAGGAGGAAAAAAAGTTCAAAGCTAAAATCGTCAAAAAAGTATTTTGGTAATATAGCTATATTCATTAGCTACCCATTCGAGAAATCTGGACCAAATCACTTATAATGACAGGGTAAGCAATTTACCGAAAAAAGTGAATTTTTTAAACAAGTTTTCACCGGTTTGGAATTTTGGGTATTTTCGAATAAAAAAGTGGGAATATTTTTTATAGACCTACATTAAGGACAATTTTGTCCTATCCTAATCCTTATCCTTCTAGAATTTTTTTAATGTCAAATATTAAAAATTTTTTATACAAAAGTGCACCGGAAATACAATTTTTTAATTTTGACAAAATTATTAAATATTTTTACCTGAGATACTTTTTTATGTAGATATTCATAGTTTTCAAGTAATTACCTTGTCAACGATACTAAACACTTATATACAAATTTTACCTAAACCTTTTAAAAATTACATGAAACTTGGTCCCCTCCCCAGTATGACAATAGGAACTTTTAATACTTCTTTAAATTATAGCAAAACTTTAAAACCGTTAAACAGATTTACGTGAAATTGTTAATAAAATTTTGGAGATTTTTTTAGAAACCAGGTAACCAACTTTGGAGATCCAGTTCCCCATCCCAGGATCCACTCGAAACATTTCTCTCTACAAATTAAAAAGCAATATTCATGTGAAATTTTGTTAATTTAATAGTTCCACCACTGTGCAATGTTTGTAAACAAAGTTGAAGGTGTAAGGGGGCAAGAGAGATCATGATTAAAATTACAATGTGGTCTACAAAGCGTTTAAATTTTCAAAATAAAATTGTGATTTTTATTAAAGAGATTTAAAAAATTTTCCAAGACAGTTTTTTTAAGGGAAAAACGAAATTGCAATAAAATTATCTAAATTTAACTAAAAAAAAATAATTATTTAATAAATAATTCCGCGTTTTTTCATGAAAAATACATTTCTTAAGATAATAAAACTCACCTTTTTATCCAAAAAATAAAGCTTTTTTTAGAAAAAATAACTTTGTTGATTTTAAACTGCGTTATCTGCAAAAAAACCACAAGAAAAGGAGAAAAAAAGAATAATTAATTTTAAAAATATGCGCAACAATTAAAATTTATTTATAAAACAATTCCAAAGAATAAAATACAAATAATGGATGGCGCATGTTATTTTAGACCGAAAAAAAATAAATCTGAATATTTAACTAAAAAACCAATAAAAAGAAATTAAAACATTAGTTTTTTTTAACACTTAAAAAAAAGGAGAAAAAATATGTTTATTTTCCGTTAAAATTGCTTAAAGTGAACGAGAAAATATAATAACAAACAGACCGATGGGGATCTTAGTCCACCTCTATATTAAATTCAATATGAAGTTCTGAACTAAACGCAGGAGAAAAAGTGTTTAGAATTTGTTAAACAAGAAAAACTAAAAAAATTGAAAGAAATTTTAAAAAATTAAAGAAATTTTATATCTGTAAAACATTTCTCAGGCCCTTAAGAACCCCATTAACCCCTTATGGTATCCGATCTTCCAAACATATAAAGCTACACTTCCCTGCCATCGGTATATCGAATTTCATATAAACACAATCAGTAAATCAGAATTTAAAGTTTTATTAAAAGAAAAATGTTTCTGTCCCACTGTGTTATGGGTTTCCCTTACGCCCCCACCTGTCAAGATGAGCCCAATGCTCCCGCTCACAGTAGGACACTGCCACTAGTTGTGTTGAGCTGGATCCATTGTGATGATTTCTGTAATTTCATATCTGATTTTATATCTGTAAAACATTTTTTAGACCCTTATGAACCCCATGAATCCCTTATAGTATCCGATCTTCCAAACATTTAAAGCTACACTTCCCTGCCATTGGTATATCGAATTTCATATAAACACAATCAGTAAATCAGAATTTAAATTTTAAAAAAAAATGTTTCTGTGTTATGGGTTTCCCTTACGCCCCCACCTGTAAGATGGGCCCAATGGCTCCCGTTCACAGTAGAACACTGCCACTAGTTGTATTGAGCTGAATCCATTGTGATAATTTGTGTAATTTCAAATCTTATAAATCACTTAAATTGTTTAGGGCTTCCTAGGGCTGGGTATACACATAACCTTGCAGCTGCCACGCTAGTCGTTGAGGGATAATCCAAGTATACTAGCGTCTTTGCTTTACAGTCAGTTCCCAGTGAATATTATAAATTGGTTTATTCTGTTTTATCATAAGAAGACAATAAATCTTTGGTGACTTTGCAAGTGTGTCATATCTGCCCATTACCGCCCAGCTAACTGCAGGAAGTGTTTGACGATATAAATCCCACCAGTGGATCAAAAGTTAATGATTTATTTCTAGAAAATAATTCCAATTAATTAATTTATTTCTAGGAATTTTTTTCATCTCCTGCGACTGGATATTCACATATCCTTGCAGCTGTGACAGTTGTCGTTGAAGGGTACTCGTAGTCTAGTAGTGAGTTTACCGAGTAGAGATTAAAATACCGCGGTCTCTGTGGTGGGATAATGTCAGAAGATTGTCAGATACTTTCAGCATTGAAAAACCAACCAATCGTGATGGTGGAGCTCTTAAGTGACAGAAATACCACCTGAATGTCACCAAAAAAATACCAAATTTCTCACGAACATTTCTGACTTCAAGCATTTTACAGGCCGGAAGTCGATAAAAAATTCAAAATATATTGAACAGACACCAAATTCGGATGTTTTATCCCTTCATGTTGCTATTCCCGTTCCACTCTCTCATGGAGGGAATTAGAATTCAAAATCAATAGTCGAAATTTCTATGAGTTTCGATTTATATACACCGCCAGCGTTCATAATCGCATGTCTATATACTCTCGATATCCAATATTTAATTGCTCTGAGTTAGGCCGCACTGCTAGCAGATATATAATATTCATATTTGCTAGCAGTGCGGCCAGTCAATGAGAATTATATTCTAAGTTCCGATCTGTATACCCCGGAACAGATCGGAACTTATAACTTGTTCCAACTTATAACAATTAACTCCTCTGAGGCTGCCCTGTAGTACACTTAGGGGCTATTGAGGAGCTGGTACGTCATGCACCTGTAATTCCAAACATACTGATCTTTTTACTTTTTATAGTTTCTCCTAGTTTCAGTCCAACGTATCAAGTATCCATAAGTACATATATATGTGCACGTCCGTCTAATGGACGTCTTCCATAATTTGAGTCAAGAATGAAATCCAAGTATTTATTGTCTCTAGAAAGAGATATTTCACTATTCTTTAACAGAGAAAATCTGATGGGTGTTTTAAAACAAATAGAAGCATTTAAGACATGGTATACGTTTTAAATCATGTGAGGCAAAATATGGATCAAAATAGTTTTCGATACGTCTTGCAACATATGATCGAGTGTTGTTATAATGGGACGAATTCGGCGTCATTTTTCAGTAAATGCACACTGATCAATTTTCTTTGGTTCTCATAAGATCGACAGATCCCACCAAATACATTATAACGCTTTAATGTCATAAATACTCGGTATAACGGCAAATGAGTTCTTGCATAACTTGCTTATGCACGAGACCCATTGAAACCATAACTCCTCTGACCAATTAAGGAGTCTGTTATACTGTAAGTACGCATTGAGATCACTTTCGGATTTGAATCATTGAGCAATCCAAAATGATTTCTTTACGGCACAAATCCCGTGTTTTTGAATGCATCGCAACGTTGACTGAAGTTTAGCCTTCATAATACTTTATTTCAAAACGACTTTCTCTTTACTTTTTGTTCCAATAACTTTTGCAAGTAACCATTTTACAAGACAAAATTTGGGGCGGATTGGACCAGGGGAGACGTAGCATATCTAAAGAACTATAACAGCGAGAATTTAAAAATTTGGTTTCCAATATTTTTTTCTTTGTTATAAGGAATAATGTGAGACTAAAAGCATCAGGGGAAGAGGTAGCTCTCATACAAGGCAAATATTGATGGGCGAACATTTAAAGGACTATAACAGCGAGAATTTTTGAATTTGTTCCCAACCACTTAATCAAGGAACTCTTTAACAAGACAAAATGAAGAACGTATAGTATCAGGGGGAGAGGTAGCCTCCAAACAAAGAAAATGTTGACCCCAATAAATGTCCACTAGTTTAGTGGACAGAATGAAGGGCGGATATGATCATGGGCAGAGTTGTCCCCCATACAAAGAAAATGTAGATTATCGAACATCTAAAAAACTATAACAGCAAAAGTTCTCATATTCGACTCCAACCACTTCTGAAGAATTTGTTTTACTGATCAAAATATAGGACGTATAGGATCAAGGGGAAAGGAATCCCCATATAAAGCAAAATTAATTATCGAATATCTAAAAAACTGTAAAAGCGAGAATATTCAAATTGATTCTAATTACTTCCCCAATATAGGACGGATAGGACCAAGGCTGGATACCACCCACTTTATAAGGGCCGCAAAGAGCACTGCGTCTCAGCTAATAGTTCATATATACAGAGAGTATTAGAAATCTTTATGAGGATCAGCAGGAATAAAATTCAGGTCATATAAAAAAACCTGTAGTGGAGATGTCAATAAACTGCTCAGAGATAACAGTGGAGTTGAAAGATCGTTTATAACCTCTCTTTTCCTTGTTCATGTTACCGGATGTTTTATGCACTTAATGAATAATTGAAATTTAAAAATAAATATTTTAAAAAATTGAAACAAAAAAAAATTTTGTTTAAGTTAATAATTAAATAATTGTTTTAACACTTTTAAATTTAAAACAACCTTGACTTTTACTTTTGTTTCAAATGATTTTTTTTCTAAATTGCGTATTGTGATTTAATGTTTTTAAAAATAATTGAAAAATAAACAAAATTATTTATTATTTTGTATTTTGAAGAGAAAAACAGAATACAAAAAATAAACAATTGAAAAAATAAACACTTGACAGGGGAAAGAACAATTTTGAGACAAGAGAGAGAGAGAGAAGAGAGAGAGAAAATGTCAATGTGTCCGTCAAAAATCAAATGAGTTATGAACCGATCAAAACACATGACAGAAAAATGTTGATATTGATCAAAGACGTAAGTCAAAAGGGGCGTAATTAAAATTTTAATAGTTCCTTAACTTATAAATTATAATTTTGGAATTTATTACTGTTCAAATATTAAAAAAAGAAAACTTTGGGATCCCCCAAAAGATCTGATCGCGAGCTTTTAAAAAAAACTGCAAATTCCAGCAGAATTTCTTTTTTTAATAAATTCCATTTTAAGTACAATTTCAACATAGTTTTTGGGATAGAAAAAAAATAGGCCAGATTTTACCCTCCAAAATACCATATTTTATTGTTATGCAAGATTTTGTCTTATTCAATATTTTTAATCTTTATAACGAACTCTTTATTTTGACTTTTGTATGATCTTTTTATTGTAAAGAAAATAGTAAAAATGTTATATCCGGCTGTGTCGAATTTTAAATACCCTACAGCACTAACTCCATACTGTCAATAAAGTCAAAACTAGATAGTAGACATTGAACCTTTTGCTCCATCCCAATCTCAATTGTGTCAGAACTGCTCTTATTGAAATTCTGTTCACTGCCTGCAAATGGGCGATGGGCGGTCCATATTCCGGGAGAGTTATATTATTGTCAAATCAGATACATTTATTAAAGACAAATAATTGTACAAAATTTCTATAAAATTTTGTTCGGACTTTACGCTCTTATAAGCTAAGAAACCCCAAATGGAACATATAATCAAATATGGACCGATATTCATATATATTAGATATGTACTGAAGAATTTCAACAGAATTAGTCTATAATTAAGAGTTTTATAAGTTCAAATCCGTTTTCCGGGAAGGGGTTTTTTAATAGAACCATAGCAAATCATGGACCTACATTGGTTAAAATAAAGCCTCTTAAATAAGACTGTTACAAAAAGTATTGTGCCAAATTTCAATGTAATTGGTCTGTATTCAAGAGTTTTATAAGCTTAAAACCATATTCCGGGAAGGGGCCTTATAAATGGTAGCTATGACAAATAATATTGGAAAGACAATCAAGTTTTTCATCGGTTGGTTCTTATATCAAATTTCAGATAATTATATTCCAAATTGTGACCAATATGACACAGTGATTTTGGGGTGTATCAAAATTTTGCATACTTTAGCCCATAACATTTTTTCTATTGATCCGGGTTAAAAGATTTATTATTATTGTTAAATTCTACTATATATATAACTTTTTTTCTAATGAACCGATAAAGCTCGTTTTAAATAGGAAACAATGTAGACAATTTTCATTGAATTCATATAATTTCTAGGTGTGACGGTCATAGCTAAATCGGCTCAGATTTTAATTTAAAGCAAACAAAAATATATATGGAGGGAATAAAAAAAGCTTTTCTATATCATATTTTTCTTATAAATTTATTAAATTTTCTTAAATTTTCTTTTCTTAAACCAAAGAAAATCATTAAGACATTTGAAAAACGTGTAACAAATAAATTAAACAAAAATAAAAAAACCCCGTAACCATAAAATAAACAAATTAATACTGAAATTGTTCTAAATGATTTATATCAAAAATCATTAATTGATGTAATTTTTCATATACAGTCTGTCAGAAAAAAAGGTTATACATTAAAACTTATGCCAAAATTTCTTACTTAATCATAATTGATAATTTTAAAATCTCAATTTTTAGAATCTTTTTTTAATTTACAATGTGTAATTTCTTTTTTGACAGACTGTAAATACATGTAAATACCAAGAAGTGAGATTGAAAATTTCTTAACACAAGTTTTTTATTAAAAATTTTAAATTGGAATTCTTGTGTAAAAGATTTTAATTATTATATTTAATGTCAGACAAATACATATACACTAGAGCCCCGACTTGCGTCCTCCCGATTTGCATTGTTTCGATTTGCGTCGCTTTTTAAGAATTGAAAAAATTCGATTTGCTTTGCTAGAAACGCTTAAATTGTTAACTGTGTATGTGGATTACACTTTTTTAGCATCACTGATAACAGATAATGTCACCTGTACGTTAAATTTTCATGCTGAGTGAAATAAGGGGGATTCCCTTTTCATCGTTATATGCTAAACAAAGAACAATTGTCTGTTTTTGTTGGGATTATAGTGTGTGATTCGTGAAAGTATATTAAGGACATACGAAATGAATAAGACGTAATAAAACGTTTTAAATCGGGAGAAAAGGCTGTGAATATAGGAACAGCTTTTAGGCTCAGTAAGAACAATTTGCAACGGACACAGCGATTTGTCAAACTCCTCCTTATTGGTTAAGATGGAATCACTTCTTTCAATGTTGACACATGATCAAAATAAGCGAAGAATGCCACTGAAAAGGACGTCATAAAAAATAAAGCTCTTTCTATTTACTTCGACTTTATGAAGAATACAGCATCTAGTTGTAATGGAAATTATGATGATTTCGGTTGGATTAACTTGGATAATTTTTTGTCTTGTTTTGAATATTTTCGCCAATAAATTATTTATATAGAAAAAGTTGGTTCGATTTACATTTCTTTGGTCCCCATTGAAGACGAAAGTCGGGGCTCTAGTGTATTGTTAATCCGATTAAAATTGCTTATTAAAAATATTCATTATTTTCAGTAGAACCCAACTTGGTTCTATAAAAAATTGGCCAAACATTTAAAAATCTGGCGTCAAACTGTTTCAGGTAGAAGAAATGGTCCACATGATGTTTCTAAAGCCAAAGAATATAAAAACATTTTCGCAAGAGCTTCCAACATATCCGTTAGAAAAGCAGCACCGTTAGCTCAGTGCTGGGACTATTTGGTACTAAAGGTTAAAGATAATGCAGGTTTTACAACAAGAAAAGCTCAAAAAGTTCTTGACAAGAACTCTGCTTAAAATTTAGAGGCCAAAAACAGGTGAAATAAATTTCTCTTAAAAATATACTCTTGCCGCATAATGGATAACGAAATGTATGTTCTGGCAGATTTTTTGCAACTTCTGGGTCCAAAATTTTATGTTGAAGAAGAGTTTAAGATCCAAAAAAGCAATCAACGACCTCTATAAATACCGAAATTTACATGAAGAAGTGTTTACAAAAAAGGCTGCTTCCATTTATAAGACTTCATAATGTACCCACATATTTTTGGCCTGACTTGCATTCTGTCAATATGGTAACTAAGCCCTTGAGTGATACAAAGTGTATAAAAAAACTGACATTTTCAGAAAATCGGGTTTCGAGTTATTCGAATACGGTTTATGTCAATCTATAGAAATATTATTATTGAATAGAAATTTAGAATTTAACGAATAAAAAATTTATATCGAGTAATGATCTTTATATGGAATGAAGTTGAAATAATGGTTCCATCGTATATCAAAACAGATTTTATCAAATTATATTTGCACTGTATAATGTCCGAAAATGGGTGGGTTAAAACAGTTTTTTCGGTATCATATTTAAGATCATGTTTCCATTATTTAAATCCATTATTTTTCCTTTAAAGGACCTTTTTCTTTAATTTCTGAATATACCTAAATTATAGGTCCATATCTGAATAAATTATCTTGCAGAATATAATTTTAAGGACTTTATTGATGTGATTTTATCTAAAACAGAAGGACATAGCAGAATCGATTTAGAATATGATGTCTAATATTCATACTGTACTTTACTCATCTGACACATGGAATGAAAAATTCTATAATTCTCGGTCATGGCCGATTTAACAATATTTTAGTAAAATCACTTAAAAGTGCTTCCATTAAAAACCGTTTAAGCGACTGAAAAAAACGGCATGACGAATTATTCGAAAATAGAAATTATGTGAAACCGATTGGTTTTTGAAATACAAAAAACCGGGTTCCGCTTTCGGTTTTTAAATACACTCGTGGTACAACAACAATAATGTGATATTTGTGCCAAGGGAAACAAATCCCTGAAACTGCTCTGAGCTAAGGCCAGTGGAGAGATATTGGGCTCTTGTTAGAAGAGAATTGCAGAGTACGAAAAAGGTGTCCAAAATAAGATGAATAACCTGTTCGAGCAAAGTCATAGCGAGCATTTTACAAACGTTAATGGAAGGATTTTCAAAAAAAGCTTTAAAATGTCATGACTTATGGAAATTGTAATAACAAAACAAATTAAAACTGTGAATTTAGTGGTTTCATTTATAACAACTTATTTGTAATGTTACGAATTTTTCGATTTCACTTTTTATCAACTCTTATTTGACAGACTGTTTGTAAATACAGTTATATATTATATTGATAAATTGATGGTAAATATATAATTTTAAATATTATTTTTGCTTTATTTTTTTTAGTGAATCTTAATTTATTTAATGTTTTCTCTTGTTCTCTTTATTTATTTTCAAAATAAATTAAATTTTTAATGAAAAACTGAACGTCTGTTGTGTCTGGTTATAAATTTTATTTAAAGAAAATTAAATTTATTTCTTATTTCAACATTCAGACGATTTATATAAATTTTAATTTTAATTTTTGTTTTTTTTTATATTCAAAATTATTGTAAATGAATTGAATTCTTAGATTTCGAAGTTCATAATTACAATAAAAACAATTAAGAATATTTTATACAGCTGTACCGATTCCTAAGTATTTTTCACATAAAAAAACGTTAAATTTGTATGAATTAGAAGAATATAAATTTTTATAACGGTAAAGTATTTGATCATATAATTCCAATAGATTTTTAAACACTTTTAAACCACTGTAATGGTTCGGGAGATCATCCTACAATATATGCATTTTTATTAAGAGGGAAGTACTTCTCCTACAACATAGAGTGTCAAAATCAATTTCACCACCACAAAAAAATGAGGACCTTGTCATGCCGTGTATAAAGCTAATAAGGAATCATCACAGACCCCATAATGCATCAAATCAAAATATGATTCCATTTACCAATGTTCATCAGACTGTCTGCCTGTTGTTGGCACGTTCACATCCGCAATAATTGACAGAGCATATTTAATTTTTTGAGTATTTTTTATTGTTTAATGTCAGCAAAATCGGTTAAGTGTCTTAAAAGATATAGACCGATATCTGAGACAGCCTGTAATTTCTAGAGAAAATCATCCGTAGAATTTTCAAATATAAATTGACAAATTGAAATTAAGTTTCAATTTATCTCATTTTAATTCCAAAATGATCGAAATCGGTTCAGTAAGAAAAGAAGATATATATTGTATGCGTTTGTGAGTGTGTACATAACATATTTATTTTATACGCATTTCTAGTGGACGGTTTTAAGATTCGGCAAAGCCGGCTCTAGCATTCTTAATTGTTTTTTTTTTAAACCTTTGTAACTGTTGAACCATTAGAGATATTTTAATGAAATTTCACACAGTCAAAGCTAAGGTGTTTTATGGGCCCATAGTTTCGAAGATATTTAGTTCAAAATAAATGTTTAACCAATTTGAGACAAATTTTTAAATTTTTTATGATCGAAGGCTTACTGTAGGCGCCAAATTCCCTAAAAAATATACAAATATTGCTGCAATAACTTTTAAATATATGAATCAGATAGAAAGTTATATCAATCAAAAGGTGGAACTTTAAAAAAATACGAAAAGGTGGCCACATTTATCCAGTACTACAATCATTTGTTTTGTTCTGTGCTTCATAATTTTCTCTGATTATTTTAACTGGAATGCGTATAAGCTAAATCAGGATGAGCTTGGGGCAGAGGCATTTCCCACAAGCCCTATCCAAATTTGGTCAGTTTTGAAAAAAAAAATGATTTCTCAAGTTCTAAGATTTTCACAGACATCAAATTCTTGTTCAAGATGTTCATACCTTGAAAATGCAAGCTTCACTAGACTTCTTCTAATAAAAAAATTAGCTATTTTTCATACACTTTATACGGAGGAGAAAACAAACCTATGAACTTCACACCCAACTTCATAGTTCTGAAGGGTTATTAAATGTGTTATACAAACGTCGGGTAGCGTTAAATTCGTTACTTTTGTTATCTGTGTGGGTCGATCAAACGGCGTTACAAAGATATCGGCGAACTAATATGATTCAGTTAGTAAATAAGATTTTTAGTGAAAAGTGTTTCGAAATTTTTTTATTCATTCAAATTTCAAGAACAAGAACAATTTATATATCAAAAGAAAGCATTTCAGATCTTAAGATTTGGATAATCGCATTCACTTTTAAACCGAAAGTTTAAACAATTTAAAAAATAATTATTTTCAAAAATTAAATTCGATAAAAGACGAATATTAATAAATAATTTCCCATCGCAAGAATTTAAAATGTTGAAATATTGTTACAATTTATTTTATATACTTTTTTCGGTAACATAAATATTTTGAATTAATAAAATGTATCTTAATTTAAGAGATTTATTAAAATAAATACTGATTATTAAATTAACAGTCGCGACCAAAATTAAAGAAACACTTGCTACACATTTATGTAAAAGAGAAAATGGATAACCGATAATATACGCCCTAAAATTGTTCAAGAGAATCACATTTTTAGAGCCGGTTTATATACCGTACTATAACATGATTAAAATTTAGCTTTTCAGTGCTCTTTTGAAAGCTTGCGCTGAATCCAATTATGTAATTTGTTTTTTAATGATGTATATTTCGAGAAATAATCGAATAATCTAGTTATATCCTTCGCCATCTTGTGGCTTTTATACAGAAAAGGAAACTTTGCTTAGTTGATATATAATTTTGAACTGATTTTTTATAAAATTTGTTACACAGTTCAATAGTTCAAGATTTTATGGAATTAATTCTTCATATCGGGACAATCCCGTATTACATGATATTATGGACCGGCCATCAATAATTTCAGCAGAACTGCTAAAATGTAAGAATGAAATCACCAGCAGTCAATTTTTCAGTTTGGACATTATGGACCTGCGAGACTTAAGTATCTATTGGAAGAATCCATTCACATAAAAAGCTTTAAAATCGATTAAAAATTTTAATCGTTTGATTCAAATATCGATTTATATTATTATACCATAATGTACGGAATATAACCAAATTTGACTAGAGGAAGCCTGGTTTAGATTGGATTTTAAGAAAATATAACACAAGTTTTTGGTGTCAATGAAAATGAAGGTGCACAATTCCTAAAGAAGAAGTTAATATCTGAACTAAAAATTTCGATTTTTTTTCAAATAAAAATATTCGAAAACTTTTACAAAATCGAAACCAATAACAATATTTAAGTTTCACTGTAAATCTGAGTGTTTAAAAAATTCACACTTTTCCGTATGGAAACACTTTAAATTCCAATCCGCATAAAACGTGTTAAAAAATTGTATTTCTTCTTATGGCAATAGTGACACTGTCTTTATAAGGAGCTTCCGGCGGACGAGTATAGGCCATTTGAGCGCATACGTAATCCGCTCAAATGACCTTTACTCGTGTGTTGTTGGCACCTTGACGACTAAAGAAATAATCTCATGGAAATATCTTGCTTTGTTGTGGTCTGCAGAGGGAAAGATCATATAAATCGCTGCTATATTTGAACCGATATTTAAAATAATTCAATCAGGGGAGAATGTTATTACAATAGTCGCTAAGAGTTGGGCCTAGCTCCAAATTAAGTATTTGTTGTTGTACCCAATTCTTTCTTGGTGAAAAACGTTTGTTCGATACAGCTGTCGTTGGATTAACAATCTTTGGCTGACATTCTCCGGAACGGTGATTCAATTGTCGTGCTATTGTTATATGTGTATATGCCTCTTACAAAGCTATACAATTATTGTTTAAAGCTTATTTTTCTATGTTTTAATTCGTGCTAAAATGGTTCGTCTGATAGTTCTTAAGAACAACGCCCTCTATGTGGGGAAGAGAAACTTTGCTAAACAGAGTTTCCAAGAAAAAATGTTGAAAAAATTTTAATTTTTTTCAAGTTTCGCGTTTTGAGAAGATTTTCAAAATCTAGAATCTTTAGCCCAAATTCATTTGGTTCTTATTTTTGTCTCATCTCATAAATGATTTTTTTTCCTGAATTTTCCAAAATTCAACATGCCCAAAATGACCAAATTTGGAATGCCACCCACTGCAACTCTGACTAGTAAGAAACCTGTACTCCTCCAAATTGACTTGATAACACCTTGTCATTTACATATTTAGATAAATCCATTCAGATATTGAATATATACCATATGAAAGGTTTTAGTACAATGAATGACTTTTGAAATTGAGATGAAACTAATCACTTTCTATGGAAAAGTTTGAATAACGGAATCTAAAACAGCAAATTTGTTATCATTTAATGTTCATATTTTGCTAAGTGTTTGTCTACTTTTCTTCATCACTGTATGGTGATTTAAACATTCAAGATAATCCAAATCTGACACAAAAAGTGCATCATAAATTTTTGTTTTTCACTAAATTTTATATAAATTTTGTGAATAAAATTTTATTTATTCAATATTTTCTTTTCATTTAAACAAGTTGACATTTTCATTTTGAAATAAGTGCAGAATTTGTTTTTGTTTTTGTTGCTTTTTTTTTGGTTAGGACAATTGGACAGACAGCACCTGTTGAAAATTAAGCAAAAATTGTTGGCGAAAATTTAAAACGAATAAAAAATTTACAAATAAATTGACAGAAACCAAATTGAATGGAATCTCTGTTGTAAATATTTCAATTAAATATTTAATAAATTCAGATAGTTTTTTTTTCTTTTTTCATAAAAAATATCTACACATAGAAAAAAAAACATGAGGTAAAATCAACTTTGAAAATAGTTAATTTAAGATTGAATAATTTAAATTTTTTTCATTTGGTTTTAATTGAACGATTTTACGTTTGAGGTGAAATAATATTGTACATTTAAGAACATTCGATATTAATAAAAAATTATACAAAGATAATTTTTTTAATTAATTTTAAGTAGTAAAATTTCAAGTACTAAAAATTCAATGTTAAATTAACATTTTTATCAATGAAGCAAAATCATAATTGAAAAAAGTTAAGTTATTTATATTTTAATTTAATTAATTTTACATTTATTTTTTCTATGTGTAGTATTAAAAACAACTGAGAATGTAATAGTCGATGAAGCCCGATTATGTAATACTGTACACCATAATGGTGGTTAGAAATGGTAGTTACCAAATAGTAATGAATGACCCTCGTATAATTTTATTACCTAATTCATTCTTAAGTACATTATTGTTATGAATTATAATGTATTAAAATCGACCCTCGTTTTTATATTACATTTATATAATTTAAGTTACGCCACCTACTGGTTAATAGCTTAAGAAGAATAAAAGATCATTGTAATGGAATGCAACTCTAAAGATAAAAGTGTTACCATTAGTTACAACTAATATATTATTATTAGGCACAGCTGCCGAATAATATTTGTAGTCCTACGTCCAGAGCTATCAAAAAGTAAGAGCTTCGGTGCCTTTACCTATTGATGCACTGGTGGCTTCTCATCCGAATTGTTTGTTCAGTGGTAAGACCGCTTACAAAACATTTGTGAGGAGAGAGAGAGAAGGAGTCGCTTAGGAAATATTTTAAGAGAGGAAAAATAAATATTATAACGTACGTCTGCGTACACACTTTACCCTAAACCCAGCCGAAAGCGAAAACATTTCGTTACAGCATTTTTACGTGAATTTTTGTGAGGAGTTAAATGGGAGGGAGCTGCATGAAATTACGGACTGAACCTCCTAAAATTAAGCACGCCCAGTTTTGCTTATATTTATCTTAACTTGACCAATAATTATATGTGAGATTTATGCTTTGCACTGCTCTTTTGAAAGCTTGCGCTTTATTTTTTTCATTTAATCTAATTATACTCTTCGCCATCTGGTGACTTTTATGCAAAATAAGGAAACTTTGTTTAGTTGATATATAATTATGAACCGATTTTCATAAAATATGTTACACAGATTATTCAGGATTTATGTCAGTCAAGCATTAGTAAAATAGTTCAAGATTTTCTGGAATTAATTCCTCATATGTGAACAATACCCTATATGGGGTTTACGTGAAATTGTTGACCAGTAATTACTTATTTCCACAGGACATTTGGATGGGGGCTTGTATGAGACCTATGAGAAAGAATGCACCGACCTTCGCATGATTTGACACATCGGTTTATAATAATTCTGTACAATTTCGTTTAAATCGCTTTATATTTAGGACATTTATGAGCTTCAAATCTCATTCCGACAGGACATTTGTATGGAAGGTACCAGAAATATTGGACTAAATAAATTCAATTTCAATAGGCTTCATTCTTGGGCCAAAATAATAATATTTACGAAATTTCATAAAGATATTTTAATATTTACGACCTGTAGATTGGTCACAACGTTAACATGGATTAAAAAAGCCAGCCGATCGGACAGACTGACATACGGACGAACATCGTTATATCGACTCAGAAAGTGTTTCTGAGTCGAATGATATACTTAAAGGTGGGTGTAAAGCCACTTTTTCTTTGTGTTACAAACATCAGCACAAATGCATAATACCCCAAGCACCAATGGTAGAGTGTAGGGTATAAAAATAATATATGAGTGCGTTCCAAATATTTTTACACTTTTTTCTAATTTTTATTTTAAATTTACTTGTGCGTTGAAAATAAATAAATTAAAAATATGTTTGTAATTCAAATATTTAAATTATTTTTTTTTAAATGAAAACAGAAGTGTAAACAGATTTTTTTTGAATTTTTTTTAAATAAATAAAAAAGTGTTTTAATTTTATAACAAAAAAAATTGTGTTCTTAAGAAAATAATTCGTGCGTTAGTGGGTTGTTAAGTGAGTGACATAACCAGGTGGCGACGGCGACGCATTTTTCGTGGGATTCTTAATGAATAATGAAAATTTTGAAACGAAGCAAATAATTAATAATTTGAAAACAAATTCAGAAAATAGAATTTTAAATTAAATAATTTTAATGCTCCAAATAGGAAATTGAGCAGTGAATTGAAAAAGAAAACATTGTATCCACCTCAAAAGTTAGTTTTGACATTTAGCGTGAATGTGCTTTAAAAGTAGAGTGAATCATTTAAGATGTTATAGGTCATTGGGGTCATTTTAACCGTATGTTTTATATGTTTTTAATTCCCTGAATCGTGGATATATCCGTGTAGATTATTTTGAAATTTCAAATAAATATCGTTATTCGTTTCAATTTTATCAAAGTTTAAATTTATTTTTGTTGTTGTTGTAACGGTTCTGTTGTTTTTGGTTGTTTCCTCTTGTGAAAAAACTTCCGATTGACACAGCTGTCACTGGGTTGACAATCTTTAATCGTGGGTGACTTGGGTCGTTCGGTAATGGAGATACAATTGTCGTGGGAACGAATTTAAATATGTAAAAACTAACTTTTACCTGTTGCGCTTTACTGCACAAACATTCTCCTCAGTCCAAGATGAATGCAATAAATATTTTGTCAAATGCCCCTGGCCCTGTCCATTCTAAAATTTTATTTAATATTTGCATTGCATGGGAGCTACCTTTTCCCTTGATCCTAACTGTAATACATTTTGTCCAGTAAAACTGTTACAACTTCCGCTTTCATAATGATTAATTTCATTGTATGGAAGTATCCCTCTCTCTGGTCCTATCGGTTCTACATTTTGTTCACTAAAATAACTCTTTAAGAAAGTGATTGGGACCAAATTTGAGAACTCTCGCTGTTATAGTTCTTTAGAAATTTGATAATTAATATTTGCTTTGTATCGGAGTAACTTTCCCCTTGATCCTACACGTCCTATATTTTGATCAAATTCTTGAGAAAGTGTTTGTGGTCGAACTTGAGAACTTTTGCTATTACAGTTCTTTAGATATTCGATAATCAACATCTTCTTAGTATGGTCCACACCTCTCTCCATGATTCTATACGCCCTTTATTCTTTACATTAAATCAGTTACTTGAAAAATTTATTGGGACCAAATTTAAAAACTCTCGGTATAGTAGTTTTTCAGATATTCGATTATCAACATTTTCTTTGTATGTAGGCTACATCTCTCGCTGATCCTATTCGTCCAAAATTAAAAATTCTCCCAGTTTTAGTTCTTTAGATATTCGATGATCATAGTTTGCATAATGCAGGTTGAAAAACAGAGATGCTGCTTAAAACTTGAAGACCCAAAGCAGATATCGGTAATTTAAGTAAAGTTTTATAAAAAATTCTTGCTCTGAAGTGGATGACGAAGCGTATGTTGTGGAAGATTTTTTCCAACTTTTTGGTAAAAAATTTTATGTTGCTGATGATCAAGGGACCCAAATCAATAAAAAGTTCCCAAAAAGATTCTTAGTAATTCAATGAATTTGTAGTTGCAGCAAATGGAGTCAATTGTTTGTTACATTTGGCTCTAGAACTTTTACGAAGGAATGTTTTCATTCGTAAAATTTCATAATGTATCCACTTATTTTTGGCCTGACTTGTCATCCTATCACTAGGAAAAATAAGCCCTTGATGAACAATAATGTGGCAAATTCCTCAAACTGCCCGTAGCTAAGGCCAGTGAAGAGATATTGGGCTCTTTATAAAAAATAGAATTGAAGAGCACCAAAAAGGTTTTCAAAAGTGTGGTAAATTTAAACGGAGCTGGACAACCGGTTAGAGGAAAGTAGCAGAAAGCATTATAAAAATGTTAATGGAAGGGTTTCCGAAAAGGGTTCAAAATTTGATCCCAAGTGATTAAAACTAAAAAATATATATTTTTTTTGTTAAATTCAATCAAATGAAAAAAACTAAAACTGTTAGTTTTGTGATTTCATTTTAATTAAAATATATGTATGTTAAGAATTTTTCAAACTCACTCCTTAGCAGAAAACATAAAAATCATTTTAAAATCAATTTTTCTCTAAAACTAATTTTACTTTTAACACGTTTCCATTTTTTCGTTTCACATAACCTCTCATAAATTATTAAAAACGTATAAATTTCAATTATTAAATTAAGTGAAAATTTTCATTTCATCACAGAAACGTTAGTTTTGCAATCAATCTTGTCGATTATTTATATATAGAAATTATTTATTATTGATTACTTGAGCTTCAAATGTAATTGAGACACTTCAAAAGCTTCGTATATGATTTTAAAATAACAAGTGATCTTACACGATCACATATATAAATTATTATTATTTTATAAAAATAAAAAATAAAATTTATTATAGTAAATTTTGTCTCGTGTTGTTATCTCGTCTACTGGTTTTTGGGATCGCATAAATGACAGGTTGTGTAAATGTAAACAAATTAAAAATAAAAACAGTTTTACATTAAATTACGATTAAAAAAATATTCTATCACTATCATTAGATTAATCGGATAATTATTTTTAGAAAATAAAATTATATATTAATTTCTGATGATAATAAATTGACTAAAACTATGAATATACTGTATATAGCAGCCGCCTTAGTGTAAAATAATGAATTAAAATTGTTAGACGTAATAGAAATTAACATACACTTAAGGCTAAAAATATAAATATACCCACTTAAAAGTCGTATTATTTTGGGGATGTAAATTTCAAATTTTCAAAATTATTATCGCATATTTTTAGCAAAATACTAACGGACCTGGTAAACTTCGTTTTTCAAAAAAAATGTTTTGTCTAGTAAAACAGTTCCTTGTGGAAGTTGTTGTTACCAAGTTTGAGAACTTTCGCTGTAATAGTTCTTTAGATCTTCGATAATCAATATTTGCTTTGTATAGGAGGTACCCCTCCCTCTGGTCCTATTGGAATCTTTTAAAGTCCATATTACTTTCGGCTATATTGAGATCATTCTGTGATAATTTTATCAAAAATGGCCCAGAGTCTATACGTTACATACAGAAAGTCACTCTGTCATAAGAGTTTAAGCCGATTTCAGATTTTTTAGGTGTATAGCACACATACCCAACCATTGAGTTCCACCCTATTAAAGACCCACTAAGAACTTGTTACCTTCCAAATTAAATAAAACATATTCATCTGATATTTCATGCTTTAAAAAATAGAAGTTTTTAAGTTCAATTCAATGTTATGTAAATCCAAATAAAAAACGGTTCTAAAAGGTTCGGTGCTCAATTGGTGTCGGGTATATCTAATCAGTACTGATCTACTATGACTTTTGGACTTTTCCCTAAGATCATCCATATTTGTTGTATATTTTTCAATTGTTTGGAAATTTGGATACTCCTGACTAGATGAAACATCTAGTCATTAGGTCTTGTCAATTCAAAGAGTGGCTATAGATCTTGTTAGGTATGGCACCCCTTGACTTGAATGTGATACGAAGTGCTATCACTTTTAAAATCATAAAGGGACTATCGCGTTTAGAACATGGTGAAAAAATATACTCTTAGACGAGAGCATTGTTTCAAAAGGCGGACTGATGGACCAATGCAAACAAGGATCGGGTAACAAATGATTTCATATGTCTCCTTGTTGGCAGTCTTTCAATCTAATGATTGCTGTTCCTGTTTTGCTGCAGCTGTCTTCCTGCTGGTATTTTACCTCTTTTTGTTGCTGCTCTTGCTCCATTTACCTTTCTTCCTACGTTCTGGTGTGTCCTTATCGTAACGTTCGTTTTGTATAATCTTAGAGACACAAGATGTGGCCAATGTATTGTCGTGAGGTGGCTGTTCAATGTTAGAGTTGTAAATGTTTTTTTCTATTTGTCGGGGTATGTTTGTTTCTGAAGCGATGAAAGTCCTGAACTGTTTGGAGTTCAGCTGGTAGTAGTCGAGATAATAACGAAGATTATCAGGAGATCGAATTCTGGTAAATCGAGAGTAAAGTACTACTACAACTTCGGTTACAGTATGACTGTTGGTGTGAACTCTTGGGAATTTGTGGTGACTGTTGTTTAGACTCAAATCGTAAGATGAGTCTAGACTTTTGGGATTGCACCGGGTGCCGAGATTCAAAGATCGGTGGGAGCTTAGATAAGCTCCATTCTAGTAATTTCTAAATACATGGCTTCGAGTTGGTACTCAGGTCTGCTGCATTATGGGAAGTTGCGTTCACCTTGAGCGAAGAGCATCATGAGGTTAAGTCTATGAAGACAGGTACCTACGAAAAATGCTTCGCCACTAGCACCCTGAGGAGTTACGGACCGGTACTTCCCCTAATAAATCCAGAATATATCTCATCTTAAAAAATGTTAAAGATGAGCGGTAGAGAATTATTTCTAAGGAAATAATTTTGTAACCACTGGAACATTTTCTGACTAACTGTGTTGGTATTTAATCAGTGATTTCTATTATTATTTTTTATTCATTAAATTCAATTTAAATATTTATTTGATGTTGTTTTTGTTGTAATTTATATTCAAATGTAAAAAACGTAAAAAATACTACAATATTTTGTTAAAAACTCATAACCCGAGAGAAAGAGCACGTGCTCCTACTTAAAACTAAAAAAACTAATTATTAATAATCTTTTTGTTGTTGATTTTTATTAAAAAAATTAGAAAAAAAAGAAATAGATTTTTTGTTTGAAATTTAAAACGTAAATTATGGCTAAAACGTATTAAATAGTTAAAACATTAATATTGTTGTTGTTGTTTGTAGTATAACAAATACAATAACAAAAACTAAACAAGTAAAAAGTTATAGTCGGTAGAGCTCGACTATTTTATAGCCTAAACCACAATGTTGATTATAAATGGTAGTTCCGTAAAACTAAAGAACGACCCTCGTATAAGTTAATTTTTTAATTTATTCTCAAGTGTGCAGTATAATTTTATATGAAACTTATGCGTTTGAGCATTAAATTTTGTGGGGGGTGAAATGGCACCTACAAGAAATTATGGACTGACCCTCGTACAATTTGATACATCGATTTTTGTTTATTCTTATGTGAGATGTATGCCTTTCAAAGTTACATTAGGAAGGGACTTGTATGGGACTCATGAAAAGTAATGGATCGACCCTCGTATAATTTGGCACATCGATTTAGAATGCTATAAAACTTATTTTGTTAAAATTGCTCTATTTTAAGGAATTTCAAAAGCTTAAAATCTCATTCTGGTAGAACATTTACATGGGAGGAACCTGAAATATTGGACCGAACATGATCAATTTTAACAGGCTTCGTCCTTGGACCAGAATAGTATGTACAAATTTCATTCAGATATCTGAAAAATTGCGAACTGTATGGTATAAAATGACGTTTACATGTACAGCCAGCCGGACGAACGGTCAGCGTTAAATTAACTTACACAGCTGCGGTCAAAATAATAGCACCACATACATACGTCTTCTTTAATATTTTATGGTTTAAAAAAATTAAAAATAAATTAAAAATTTATTTCTTTAAATTCATTTTTTCCAGAAAAATTGATAAAAATTGGTCTGAAAAAATAGCACTACCCGGTTTCAACTATAACAAAAAGCCAGAAATAAATAATTGTTTTTTAAATTTTTTAGTGGTAATTTATCGAACTGATCTTAATCTTAGAATTTTGCAGTGTTTTCTTTGTTGGTACTGGCGAACATCGCCTTCCCAAGGAGTTTATTACATTCTGGCACCTTTCCATGATAATTGAGTTCCATGCCTGCTCTAAAGTGGTCCAAAGATTATTATTGTTCGATTTAATTGCCGATTCTTTCTTTTATAAGTGTCTACACACAATTATTATTCTGGAACCATTTCTTAGCTATTTTGCTGGTCTTGTCGCATAGACCAAATCATTCTAATATTTTCATATATTCCGATACATCCATAATAGTTTTAATAAGGTAAATGGTTCCACAACTCAAGAACCGTGGTGTTTGAAAATGTTTGTTCTATTTTTTTGTTATATCCCTTTTCTAAGGCGCCTCCTAACAATTAAAAAATATTTTAAACTCATCGGTTCACAGACTACTACTCCCCTTTTTCAATAGGCCAAATCAAGTTAGTTTCAGCAAAATCTAATCTATCATGAGTATCATTTAAGAGGGGAACTTTTCATGGTCCAAGGGCTTTCAAATTATATTCTTTAAGCCTTCTGATACAGTTTCAGTACTTATTAAAAGATTTAATAGTTATTTTCATTTCAGCTGCTTCTGAGATAAATTTCACCTTCTTCATTTGACGAAATATGTGATGAACCATTAATTATTCTCACCTTTTAATTTGTAGGTTATGATATTTCTTAACATTTTATTTGATTATCCAAAAATACTTCCTATTTCGGCATAAGTTTGCTCATCAGTAGCATGATTTTTGAATGAGATCACGTTTTTCTGAAATACGGTGCTTAGACCAACCCATTGTTTAAATTCTAATAACACTCTTCTAGAAAACTTTGTTCATTATAAATTACAGAAGCAAATTTACACAATTTTGAACTAAATGTTTTAAAAATTGTTTGGACCGATTTCTTCCAGGTATTATAGAAATGGTGCTATTATTTTGGGATTTCCCACTCTGATATTTTGTCTTTATAATCAAATTTATTGGAATATTTGTGTCTATTTAAAAGAGACGCATTAACTTCCATAGAGAATATACTTTGAATTGCGGAACTTCAAAATCAGCAACTAAGATGTGGCAGTTGGGAGTGGTGCTCTTATTTTGACGGCAGCTGTACTTATTTATTTTAAATAAAATAAAGAAAATCTAACGCAGTTATTTTTATATGTTACGAACTCATTATACCCCAACCACCTAAGTTAGTGTAGGGTATGAAGAGAACCATTATTTGGTCATGATTTTGTTTATTTTATTAATTTTAAATGAAATAAAAAATTTTATATAAAAATTTTAATTAATTTGTAGTTTTGAACAGCAATGAACCTGAAAATAATCTCAACGATTTTAATATTTGAAGAAAAAAAAATATTCAAAACTTCAATCAATTTTTACCTCGATTAAAAGTAAACAAATTTAAACATAAATTAAATTTATAAAAAAATTATATTTGATAAACAAATTATTGGTAATTGATATCTGACATAAAATCTATAATTTCAATAATTTGTTTTGTAGCTTTTTTGTAACCTTTAAAATATTAAGCGGTTTTTTGTTTCAAAATAACGATAATTTTATTAATTAAAATAAAAATAATAATTGAAAAGAAATTCAGAAAAAGATAACATTTGAAGGTTTTGTGATTCATAAAACGTGAGTCAAGTGTAATTGATTCTAAATATATAATGTACAAGTTAGTAATGTCGAATTGGGCACAACTATTAACAACAAATCTATACACACATGGACAAAAGTCACCGTCATCATTAATATATCATGTTAAAAGGCATCCAGACTCGGAACAAAATAGAAATATAGAATTAATTAAATTGTTTGTCACTTTCAGATCAGATTCTCTGTCATTTCTCCCACAAGGAATGAGATAGAAAAATTCCTAACACACGTATTTTATTAAAACCCAAGTTTCATTTGAACTATTTTTGATCAAGTTAACTTTGAAATACTCAATTTGGTCCTACAAAAATTTGACCAAGCATTCAAAGGTCTGACGTCAAAATGTTTCCAATGTTATTTAACAGTACCGAGAGAACCTGTTCGTTGATAAAAAATCTGGTTCAGGTAGAATGGATGCTGTATAATGAATGACAAAACGTATGTACTAGCAAAAATTGTATGTTATGCTGCTCTAGGGAATGTTTCAGTTGCGGTAAAAGAAGCCAATCATTTGTTACATCGTATAAGATCCGACTTGCGCCGTTGCAATTTCAATTTGTGTCGGCCCGATTTGACTCGTTTTGATCCCGATTTGCGTCGCTAGTAGCGTTAAATTTTTACTGCAGCATTATTGATAGCAATTTTTAACATCACTGATAACACTTATCGTTACCTGCATATTAAGTTTTCAGATTGCGTGAAATAAGGGGAATTCCCTTTTCTTTGTTATATAGCAACGGTTGAATGGAATTGTTTGCCTTGTTTTTAATTTCAGTGCATTTATATAGAAAAAGTTGATTCGATTTACGTCGCATTTCTCCCGTCCCCATTAACGACGCAAGTAGGGGCTTTGGTGTACCAAAATTTACATATTTACAAAAAAAATTTGCTTTCATTCATAAGACTTCATAATGTGTCCACCTATTTCGGATGCTAATCCTGTCACTTTGGTATTGAAGCCCTTGAGCGTTACAAGAACTATAATGTGGTATTTTTACCAAGAGCGTTCTCAAAATTGACCCTTATTACTTTCTTAAAGCTCAGTTTAACCAGGCTAAATGTAGAACGGATAAGACCAGGGGGAGAGGTACACCCCCCAAGAAATCAAATTTAAATTACTAATAATCTGTATCAAACTTTGCCGGGTCTGCTGGTAGAATATAAATATAAAACTTTATATCGAAAGTTCCTTATAACGTTATCTCTTTCAAATATTTGAGGGAAAAGCCAAGTTACGCCCAGGTGAAAAACAAATTCCTAAATAAATTTATTTACTACAAGAGAAATCGAAAAAAAATATTATTTTCGAAATAGAAAAAATAACAAAATAACGAATTCATAATGAATCTGTGTTTATTCTTTTTTCAACATGGTCGTGTTGAAAATAAATAAATTGCGGGCGATATGCACCACTTAATGCCAACAACAATAACAAAATAAAAAAAAAATTAGGAAACAAGAAAGAATGCTTTCTTCGGCAATGCCGAATCTTTAATACCCTTCATCACATAAATGTGTGTAGGTAAATAAATACATTATGTTTCGTACACACATATCACATTTACACATACACTCACAAACGTATACTTAATGAGTCATAATGAGTTATATTTTTGGCTATAACTTTTTTTCTTCTGAACCGATTTTGATAGTTTTTGGAATGATATTGAAGTACATATAACTTTATGTTATGCCAAAATCTTATTCTAATTTGTCGATTTCTAATTGATAGTTTTGCGAAAATTCTTCGCTGGAACTTAGAAGTTGCTTTAGATATCGCTTTAGATCTTTTGTTATATTGAACCAAATTTGCTGATTTTAAATACGAAACTTCTCAGAACTTTAACAAGTTCGCAGACTAAATTTCATTGAGCTCCGTCAATTATTGTAAGCGTCCGAACAACAGACAGACGGTCTGAAAGACGAACATAGCTAAATCGACTCATAATTTTTTATATATACATCATGGAGTCTGAGATAATTCCTACTTAGCGTTACACACGGCATGACAAAGTTAACATGACAAATGTGGTGGTGGAGGGTTTAAAAAATTAACAAATAAAATAGAATTAAGAACAGAACATGACATTAAACAAGAACATAAATAGACTGCAACAATGTTATTTGTTTTGTTTTGTTTATAGAATTAAAGAGAATGCGGATGAGAGAGAAAAAAATCTATAATTTTTTTATGTTAAAAACAAAAATCGTAATAAAAATGTAAAAAAACGAATGTAAAGTAAAAATTTACAACGTAATATTAAACACTCGAAAGGTGTGTTATACGAACAGAGAAGTACCAAACGGGGGGAATGTGGGTTTCATACGAATATGTGATTGTTTGCAAATTAATCTTCACTTTCAAAAAGGTTATAAATAGTTTTTATACGATTTGGGTTTTAATGGATCAGAAGTTGCAAAAAAAAAAATGTACAGAGATTCTCTTCTAAATGATTCATAGTGTTGTGACTGATTTCGTACTTTCTCTCCCTATTTGACTTAAAAACATGAAGTAACCCTTATCAAGAATAAAACGTAAATTGTCTTTATCCATTAAAAGGATCACAATATATATAAAGCAAGATGATCATTGGCGTAGTCTCAATTTGAGAATGAAAAGTTCTTGACAAAATGACATCCTGTTCTGAAATGAATCTTATTTTTTGCTGTTTTCATTGATCACAACAAATGGTGGTTGAAGGGTACAAGATCCAAGTTATAAAGCGGCTGAAAAATTAGCCAAAACTTCCCATACACAGTTCTCCAATACTGTCCGGGGTCTTGCAACATCTCATCGAGTCTGGTAATTTTTTTAGCTGATTTTTCCCTTTATTACTTTGTTCAAACTAGTTAATTCACTGACCCGATTTTACTAACTCCAGAGTGTTGTCTTGACATAATGTATATTCTTCTTCAGCGTTGATTTAGCCGTTTGAGAGGGCTTTACCTACGATTTTTTACACATGGAGTCATCGCAAAATTACCTTTTTACAGTGATCCCCTATAAATCGAAGACGAAGCATTGAACAGCGATTTTGTATAACGAAAATGATGATATTTTCGTTATATAAAATCGCAATGCAATATCTGTCATCTTCGATGTATATTGGTTCCAACTTCCTTAATTTTGTTTTTAATATATTCCAATGTTTTGAATCGTATAAAAGTGGCTTTTTGTCTGACTTGCAATGATAATACCAATTCCTTACATATAAACCTTGTCTTCTACGTCGATATCGCAAAGTTTCGTTGACATGTTTTTAATGTTGATCTTAAGAAACTTCCAAATACCGATAACTTTCAGTAGCTCTAATTTTGAAAGTCAAAATTAAGTAATTTCGTGTCAACTGTGAAATTCCGTTTTATGTTAATATTGACAATTCTGATGGATAAAATAAGGAGTGAAGTCTGTTCAGAGAGAAGAGCAATTACTTTGGAGTCTTCGATGACAACTTGTGTGGTAAAATGTTGACAAATGGCAGATACCAGACGTAAATAACAGTTTCAATAAAACCATCTATATGGAGAAGCTCACATCTAGCCAAAACAAAAATTAAATCAACTCTCTTATGTGGAAGTGGAACACGGTTGATATTCAACTCCAGCGCATAAACTACAGGTTTCCATCAATAATATCAGTAAAATAGTTCTTTCAAAAAAAAATGTAGTTATGGATCGGCCATACTATTAGAAAGCACTCTAAAAGTATAACATGAACGGCGTGGAAATCACAAGATTCATAAAGCCACGTGACATGAACACCTCAAGGATTCCAATAGTTCAAGATGAAGAACAAACCAATTTTACATGAAAAGACTTAAAAAATCGCAGCAATCCATACAGGATCGGGAAGCTTTCATACCTTCAGAAAGGGAAAATCTAATAAAAGTGGTAACGGGAAAAAATGTTGCTACTTCTTTACCCACAACTGTTTCTGAAACTGTTCTTTTCCATTAGAAATCATTCGTTCATTAATTTAATTTTATGTTAAAAAATTTAAAATAAAAATTTTTATATTGTGAACACGAATACATCAATATTGGAGAAAAATAATGAATGAATGAACAAATGTGTGTCTGTTTGTACATTGATCTCAGACACTAAAAATAGTTTTAATTTCTCTATAATTTTTTATAATGAAATATTTGAAAACAACAAAAAGTTTTATGCCAAATAATAAATATACGGATCACAATAGAGATCTAAACTTAATGTTCTATATCGTACAACTGCTACAACAATAAAATTAAAAATAACAATCTCTGTACGATCTGTAATAGAATTACAAACATATATATTTGAGAACGAAAGAAATGAAATAAATAAATTAGATGAAAAGGCAAAACAAGTAAGAATAGTTTATCGGTTGTGCTGAATCTTCAATACCCGCTACCTAATATGGGTGTGAAGTAAATACATTATGTTTCGTACTTACACACTCACACATATATTCACTAACGTATAAATTTTTTAAACGTTTTTTTTTTCAAAAACAAGATTAGAGCTACTGAAAGCTATCGGTACTTGGAAGATTCTTACGATCAACATTGAAAACATGTCAACGAAAATTTGCGATTTCGACGTAGAAGACATGGGTTATATGTAAGGAATTGGTATTATCATTGCAAGTCAGACAAAAAGCATTGGAATATATTAAAAACGAAATTAAGGAGTTGGATCGAAGACGACAGGCATTGAACTGAATGGGTCATAAAATTAGTTATATTATTAGCTATATTTTTTTCTACTGAACCGATTTTGATAACTTTTAATAATGATGATTTATAACTTCATATTATGACAAAAAATCATTCTAATTCGTTCTTCGCTTGAACTTAGAGGTTGCCTCAGATATCGGTCTATATATTTTAATATACTAAACCGATTTTGCTGGTTTCAAATAGGATTTTTCTCAGGACTATAATAATTAATCACGCCAAATTTCATTGTTCCCTGCCAATTATCATGGATGTGAGTGTCCCAACAGACGGACAGATAGACAGAGAAAGGAACATATCTTAATCGAGTCAAATTTTCATTTGACGCAAGAATATTTTTATATACATTATGGGAGTGAGATGTTACCTTTTTAGCGTTACAAGCGGAACGACAAACTTAATACACCCCCTTCACCACTTGTGATGGTGTAGGGTATATAAATAAATATTATTGCACATTTTATACGGTACACGGTTCATTCATGCATTTAGAAACAATTAAAAATTAATATAAAAATAGTAACAAATAATTCAAATGATATTTAAAGGCGCCTCTCCTAAATGTAACCTCTTCACCCGACAATTGTCTAACCTCACTTTTACTCTATTGTACTTTTTTCTAATCATTTTTTTTTTGCTTCACAGTCACAGCAATTTAAAACTGAAATTGTTATTTTATGAGTATTTTATTGAAAATAGTTGATTGAGCGGGAAAAGGTGGGTGAGTGATGAAGATTTGATAAGGAAACATTTACGTATGGACGGACGGACGGACTAAAATGTATCATAATTTTCCATTTTTCTTTCCATTTTATTAAATATTGCACATGCCATTATCAAATTAGTAGCGTGGGACAAATAAAATAAATAACCGTTACAAATAAGTGAAGAGAGAAAGGAGTGAGTAGAGAACTAATAGTTGTCACGTTCAATTTGTAGGTGAGTTAGTTGGTGGGCTGGTCGGTTGGTGTTTCAATGTCTATGAAAAATAAGGAAAATGTGAATGTTTGTTTTAATTTAGTCGATATTTTTCTTGATTTTATTATTTATTTGATTCAATTCACTCACCTATTTCATAATAGTTATTGGGTAAAGGAAAAAGTAATTTCTGTATAAGAAATTTAATTTAATTTTAAGCCAATACACCAGGATTTATGATGGAGTTTAGATGTGGGTGGTCAAAATTTAATAATAAGCGAAATCATTCAACAATTTTGGAATAGTTCTATAACTTTTAATTGACGAAGCGAGCTTTCATATGAAATACCGAAAGCAGAGGAGTGTAGCCTTATAACTTGTGAAGTTGGAACCCATAACATATCCATGAAGAATGTTGCAGAGATTCAAAAAAGGGTATCTTGAATATCAAAAATGTTTAACCGCTGACCTTGTCATCTGTATATATAAATAGAAAGTGTGTATATAGATGTATGTATAGGTGTATGTATGTATTCTAATAGGTCCAGGGGAGAAGTACCCCCACACAGAGCAAATATTCATTATCGAATGTCTAAAGAACTATAACAGTGAGAGTTCTCACATTTGGTCCCAAAAACTTTCTCAAGGAACAGTTTTACTGGTTAAAACGTAAGATAGATAAGATCAGGGGGAGGGGTACCGCCCATACAAAGCAACATTTTTTTTGGCAAAACAAAGTTTGCCGGGTCTGCTAGTTCTCATTAAAAATTAAACTGACTCAATCTCGTGAAAAAAAAGTTAAAAATTCAAGTACAAATATTTCGAAAACTAAAAGCAATAATTACGATATTTAAGCATATTTTTATAAGTCTGACCGAAAAAAAAAATATGGAAATAAATAAGAAAAAAGGTCCCATAAATCTGTCCCCAGACCCGCTGCAGGGTTCAATCTTCCAATTTTACAAGTTACTCAAAAGTGTTCAAGTAACAGAAGTAAAAAGATAGAAGTCATGTTCTATATAAAATTATGATCTATAAGAAAAAACCGAGGTTGCTCTTCATAATCATCTAAATAGGGTTCTTGAAACTTTTCCGATAGAAGGAAATTGGTTGTAGATATTGAGCATGTTAGTGAGAGTTTTCTCTTGATTGATTTGCTAACTACTATCATTATATTAGAAATACAAAGAACGCACTAGATTCACTATCATAAACATAGATGTGAATGTAAGTTAATATTCCCAACATGAATAGCAATTTTCGCGATTGTTGGTTAAGTATTTGCCTGAAAATTTTCCGTCGATTGAAAATTTTCGATTTGATTATTTTGTAGACATTTCAAGCCATACAGCTAAAGTTATTCATCTCTCCTTATCCAAATGCCATTATATATATACTGCCAATTCTTCCCTACTTGAAGTATTAAGTATTAAGTTTCCTGTGTGAACGTCTTTCGGAGATGGATCCAATGCCGTGGAAATGTAGTTAGTATTGTCGATGATCACTAGTCATAGTCCATGCACGTCGTCACTGTATGTGCCTCATTTACGGCGAACAATTTATGCAACTAGAAAAATTAATATCAATAGAGTAAAACATTCTCGATTCTTATCTGAGAGTGACCTTTTGCCTGTAGTCAAGAGACGCTAGTTGCACTGTAACTCATAGCATAAGATATGAAAGTAGAAGACCAGGAGAAGAAACAAAGTTAACGGAAAAATGGTTTAAAAAAAATTTCGACTTCCAAATAAGCGAAAGCAAAGTTCATACTTGATACGATATCAAAACAGAAAACCACTCATGGAACGTGACGAACAAGACTGCGTTAAAAAAGACCCGTAATAGATGAATGACAAAAGCTTCTTGACTCTGTACCATCAACATCCAAAGGTGCTGAGTGAAAAATGTGCAGTCCACCATATAAACTTGATGACGCACATCTCAGTTGTAACCACAGAATTATTAAATAAACGTTTTTGGAACGGAACTTTTGTTTGTACTCTTGGGTATTTATTTTTCTTCTTCTTCGACAGGTTTTCTGTGTTGGTTTTTTTGGAATTTCTGGACCGATTTTGTTGAAATTTTTTTTCTTTTCAATTACTTTTTCAAGGAAGAGTTTTTCTGGATAAAATATAGAATGGTTAGGAACAAGAGGAGAGAATCAGGGCGAAGAGATAAAGAGCAACGGCCTCAGCTTTTTTAAGAAAATTTTTTAACAGATTGATTCCATTCAATTTTACTTTCCTATAGAATGGAAAATGTAATATCCATTTTACGCAGCCTTTGAAGGTAAATTGAAATAGGGGTTTCGAATCAAATCATAAGGACTTTGAAGATATTTAAAAATACTTTTACAACCATCCAATAGTTTCAACACACACACTAACACTCACATTATAACACCCTCTCGGACACACGCATATTTTTCACTATTTTTCTTCAATTAAGAATTTTAAATATAAAAAATATTTTATAACAATTAAAAACATATACATTTTTATATTTATTTGAATAATTAACCTGAGTTCTGAGTTGAAAATTAATAAATTAATAAAAAAAAATAGTTTGGTTATGGTCACCTTTTTTAATTAACCTGTATGATGAATCTCACTCGTTCTCTCTTCTGTTCACTCTCTCTCACACACTCTCTTTTTAACGTTCTGTTATACTGGAGCACTTTTCCTCGGAATTAATAATTAATTATTTATGAAAATTTATTGCAGCCAAAAACAATAATTTATTTATTTTTTTCAATTTTTAATTGTTATTTAAGTTGTTGTTGTTATTATTATTTTTAAAATAATATTTCTATTAAATTAATATGAATTATTAAATTTAAATTTAATAAATTTAAATGTTTTAGTAGAAATTACACAATTTTGTTGAATCAAATTAACTTGACTAAAATGATGAGAAAAACATTGATTCCTCTTGTACATCTTGTAGCTTGAAAATCGCGTTTACAACTGATTTTATTGTAATCAAACTATAATTTTATTCCATATACGATAATAATAAAACTAAACTGAATACAAAAACAAAATAAAAAAAATAATTCTAAATACGAACATTAGATAGAGGAAAGAAGACTAATGTCTATTATTGTTGGTATATTAGATAGATTTGACTTTTAATTCGAATTCTTTTGTTTTGTAGTGTTTTTTCCTCTTTTTTTATTGCAAAATAGTTGACACAAACAAATGAAAATAAATGAACAATTGGATTTCTATTTCACGATTATAATTTATTTAGTATTATTCACTTTTATGCACCCTACACCACCCACTATTGGTGGCAAAGTAAAAATGAAGTGAACGTCAAGTCCTACTTTAAATTATACTTATCGACGCAAAGTTACTTTTTGAGCGGATTTAACGATGTTCTTTCGTTTGCCTGGCCTGTTTATCCTAATAACGTTTCCAACACTTTGAAAGACGAAGCCTACAGCCATTGGAAGTAACGTCGTCACTAACTATTTATCATGGAAATATACTGAGGATCTATACTGGTGGATTTAAGAGTGGTGACAGAGTTAATGGAGGTGTTTTCATTGTAGAATTTTGCATTCGGATGGCATAAGCAACATTGAAACTTGATAACATCAAATCTTGTTTGGTCATGGACTTAAATGCGGTCTAATTATTATGAAATGGTATTAATTCATCACATGGGGGTTACGTGGTCACTAACTATATACTGATGGTATTAAGAATTAGGACAGAGTTGATGGAGGTGTCTTCATTGTTGAATTTTGCATTCGGATGGCATAAGCGACATTGAATCTTGATTGCGTCAAATCTTGGCGCACATAACTTAATGAGACAGCAGAACATTTGAATATTGTACAGATCTGGGTCATGAACCTATTATTACAAAATGATATTTATTCATCATATGGGAGTAAAGTGGTTACTATTTCTCATGGGAATATACTGCTGGATTTAAGAGTGGAGACAGAGTTGGTGGAGATGTCTTCAATGGAGAATTTTGCATTCGGAAGTCATAAGTAACATTGAATCTTGATTGCGTCAAATCTTGTCATATATCACTTAATTTAAATATTACACTGATCTGGGTATTTGGCTATGGACCGAAATGTCGATGCCTTGGCAAGAAAGTGGAAAACCAAACAGATGTGGAAATTATTCGTATGAGAGACTCGTAGAGGTACAGCTTTTGATATAACGTGCAAGCTTACTACAAGGATATGACCAAGACTCTATAGAGCTTGCTAGGATGATATGGTAAATTTCTCTTTTTTTCTGTTGCTGTAATATGGGAGATGTATGTGGTTTAATTCGCATCTGCGTATAGTTCCATGATGTGTTCACAGTATCTGTGATACTAATGGCTGGACTAATGATAGCATTAGTTTTTTTTTAAATTTCCTCAATACTTCTCTTCCCTATTTGTTTTTTTTCCTCAGACTCTTCAACTAAAAATCTCTTCTTTCAAATGTTCGGGAATTCAAGAAAATCATATCAATAATATTTTCCTGAAAATTTCAGTTATATAAAAACTTCATATCAATTGAAAATTTTTAAATTTCCCCAAAATTTAAAAAGCAAAAAATTTCCGCCGAAAGTTATCGATGGAAATATTTCGAAGTTTCTGATATAAATCATATCTATTGGAAAAGAACTTGGAATTTTTAATTAATAATTCACCTCCATGTGGTTGAGAAAGTTCTAATGGGGAAGAAGAGGAAAAATTCAAATAAAATAAATTATAACTTAATTAACAAAGAAAAAATCGATAAAATAAAAATAATTATAATAAATGAATTGAATGCGAAACAGATATTTAAAAGAATTAATACATTAAATAAAAATTCTAAATATTCCATCATTACAATAAGATTCAAGGAAACGAGTAGTGACAGACTTCAGCTTTTCTTGTAAAAATCAAATTGTCCTTAGTGTGACCTAGTAAACCCGAAGAAAATGATGTTATTATATAACCCGGTCTATTGACCGATGATCAAGGTTTTACGCTGGGTGAAATAATGAACCTGAGTTTTCCACAAGAATTAATATGCAGTTAAAGCCACAAGAACAATGGAATAATGAATGAAATATATTCAGGGAAAAGATAAATCACATGAGTTTTTCGTTCACTGAAGAATTTAAATTATTTCTACTCCCAGACAAGATATCCAAACTGCAAGCTAAATTAGAATATTTAGAAAGTCAACTGAAGTCATCAACTAGCGCGGAATGATGTGCTTGATATAAATATCAAGAAAACCAAAGTAATGAGTAACGTTAGCACAGATGACAGAATGCTGCAAGGCCAACCAGTCGAGTACATAGACTGTGACGAGAAAATCAGCCTCCATAAAGCGATAACGACATTATAATCAACATGGAGATGGTCACTAATTTACAGACAAACAAAGCTCAGAACATTCAACTCTAGTGTGAAATCACACTGTTGTATGGTGGTGAAATCGAGTTAGTTCGAATGTCATCTGGCAAAAACTATGGTTCGGATAGACTATAAGTAAACCCCTGGAAATACAACTAGAATGGTGGTATCTTCAAAGGTCAATAAAACGTGGCTGACAGAAGATACTGCAAGATCTAGGACAACGCAATGTTACATGGGAAGACGATGCCTATTCATCAAGTACTACCAAGAACGCACATAATTTCTTCAATTCGATTCATTATAGACTCAATGGAGTGAAATCGAAAAATTCTTAACACATGTTTCTTTTATCATGTTACCTTTGTAAAAACTGTCAGTTATTATCGTAATGTCAAAATCAGTGACCAGAAAAAAATGCGCGCTAAAATTATTAGATATTTTCAACAAAACCCATCTTGCTCCTGCAAAACGTTGGCCAAGCATGACGTTAAACTATTTCCAATGTTATTAAACAGTACAGGGAGAACTTGTCCAGGTATATAACTTTCTAAATACATCCGATAGGAAAGCAGCCAAGTTAAAGGTTAAAAAAGTTCCTGACAGGAACGCTGCTTAACATTTTGAGGCCAAAAAGCGAGCACGCAAATTAAAGTCAAGTTTTCTAAAAAAAATATTCTTGCTGCATAATGAATGACGAAAAGTATGTTCTGGCAGATTTTTCACAACTTCCTGGTCAAAAATTTTATGTTGTTTAAAATGAAGAAAATGTGAAGACAAGTTTAAGACCCCAAAGCAATCAAAATTTCTCAAAAATTTCTGGGTATGACAAGTTATATGCAGTTATAATGGGCTTTCACGTCAAGGAATGTTTACAAAATAGGCTGCTTCCATTGATAAGACTTCATAATGTGGCCACTTATTTTTGGCCCGACTTGACATCCTTTCGCTATGATTAACAAGCCTTTTGATTGGTACAAGAATAATAAGATGGTATTTGTACCAAAAGAGGTAAATCCTCGAACCTAACCGGAGTAAAGGCCTGTGGAGAGGCATTAGTTATCCAAAATTGTGGTATTTTCTAAACCAAGATGGACTTGTTGAGAGAATCACTGTAACACTGGGGATTAAAACTGTATAAATGAAAGACAAATTATGAATTAAAATTTATCCCAATAAAATTTGATTTTTATAAAAAAAAACATCGATTAATTCATTTTCGGCTCTGCCCTAAAGTAATTGAAGCAGCTGGGAATATTGGATATTTGTTTATGGAATATAATTAATGTTCAGCTATAAAATAAATTACTTTCTATTTTAATGAAATTTGCCATATTTGTAGTGTCTCTTATCTTGATTTTTATGACAAATAATTTTTTTTTATTTACAACAAAATAAAAATATAAAAAAGCAAAATAAACACAGTCAAGGCCAAAGGAATTTTCATATAATAAAAAAATATTATTGATTTACTTTCTTCCATCATAAATTAAAAGCTTTCTCTCAAATAGTAGACGATTTAACGGGAAATAAACTATAAAAAAATCCTTTTTCTCTATTCGGCTAATTGTTTTCGCAAATCTGTGTTTACTCGTGATAAATTTTTCTCTTGACAATAATCTGTCTTTGTATTAGCTTAGCTCATGTAAACGCTTACTGTCTAACTGATTGAGCACCTAAAACTGTTACTGTTTATAGTGCAACAATAAAAAAAGCAATTTAACCTAATTTTCTAATATAAAAAAATAATAATAAATGAATGAATGAGTGAATAAATGAATGAATGAATGAGTCATTTATTACGCTGATATTACAACAATCCTGCAATGTCTCTGTCAATGTCTACGTGATGTCGGTGTCTGTAACAATATGATAATGATACTTTTATAACAGATTTAAATATTCAATCTTTTCATACAATAACCTTCAGTGAATTTGTAAAATGAACTTGTTTTTTTTTTTTGGAATTAGAAAATTATTGCTAAATAAAATTTACAAAATTTTACAACAAATTTTTTTAAAAGAAAAAAAAATTACACTTCCTTTGGAAATTATAAAATTTTTGACATAACCTGTTTTTAAGAACAATGGGACGTTTTTTGCAATCTAGAAAATTGATTTTTGTTTTAGGAAAATTCTTTTTAACATTCTTGGTAGCGTCAGCTAAGTAGTGAGTTAAAAAAATTCTTAACTCACATTTTTCGTTAAAAGTTTGTAAAACATGTCAATTATAAAGTTTATTGTCAAATAAATGAATATATTATTTATCTGATTAAAATGAGGGGCCAAAATAGGCGCGTTCAAAATATTGGGCAAACATTCTGGGTCAAACTGTGTTCAATGTTACTAAATAGACCAAGGAAAATTTATTTGTTAGCAGAAAACCTGGTTCAGGTAGAAAGAATAGTCCACATGATGTTTATGAAGGCAAAAATATAAAATATTAGCATAAAATTCTGTGCGCTTTGCCGCCCTTATCAAGTGGGTGGTACTCCTCCACATGGTTGTATCATTGCTACATTTTACCCAATAAAAAACGATCCTCGGGAAAGTAATTGTAACCAATTTCAATACTCCCGCTTTAACAGTTCTTTAGATATTCGATCATTAAAATCTGCTATGTAGGGGAGTACCTTTTCTCTTGATCCTAGCCGTCCTATATTTTGATCATTAAACGAAATTCTTAAGAAAGCGATTAGGGTCAAATTGAAAACTATCGCTTTTACAGTTCTTTAGATATTCGATGATTAAAATTTGCTTTGTATGGGGGCTACCTCTTTCCCTAATTCTACCCGCTCCATATTTTTCTTGTAAAATAGTTCCTTGAAAAAGTTATTTGGACCAAATTTGAAAATTCTGCATAATTAATAATTTCTTTGTATGGGGTTTACCTCTTTCTCTAATCCTTTCCGTCCCACATTTTTTCTTGTAAAATAGTTCCTTGAAGAAGCGGCTGAAACCATATTTAAAAATTATCGCTGTTTTATTTTTTTAGATATGCGATAATCAATATTTGCTTTGTACGGGGAGTACATCTCGCCCTGGTATATGGTTTATGGGGATCATTCTGTGAAAATTTCAGCAAAATCGGTCCAGTAGTTTAGCTGTCTATAAGTCACAAACAAATACAAATTCATTTTTTATATAAAGATTTTCAAAAGAGCTCTCAACACATCCGGTAGGAAAGTAGCCCGGTTAACTCAATACTTGGACTATTTGGAACAAAAAGGTCAAGCTATTGTAGGTTGAAAAACTTACAAGTCTTGAAAAGTTGCTGGCAGGAGCATTTTTTTCGTGCTCTATCTGGAGTCAAGTTATCTAAAGTGTATTCTTGCTGCATAATGGATGCCGAAACGTATGTTCTGGCAGATTTTTCGCAACTACCTGGTCAACATTTTATGTGGCTGATGCTTGAGGGAATGTTGAAGAAAATTTTAGAACCCAAAAGATGCCAATTAATCATTACAATGGGTACTAAAAATTCAGAAATTTACATTCATAAGACTTCAAAATTTTTATACTAAGAGAAATAAATCTGCTAAATTGGCCACAGCTAAGGCCAGCGGAGAGATGTTGCTCTCTTGTTAAAAGAAAATTGAAAAGCACAAAAAGGTAACCAAAAGAGCGATAGATTTCAAACGGAGATGGAAACTGTTCGAGCAAAGCGACAGAAGGCGCTATAAAAACGTTAGTGAAAGGGTTTCCGTAAAAGGTTCAAAATTTTATTACTGATTAATATAAAAAATTATTTATATATTTTTGAAAACTTTAATAATAATTTCAATCAAATAAGAATTTTTCGATCTCACTCCTTATATAGAAATATTTTTCCCATTACCCAAACCATGTATCCAGCTTTGCTCTTTTCAACAATATTTTCACTTTTTTATATTCAGCATAAATTCAGCAAATTCATGTTTTATTTTCTTACAAGAAATTATGTAAATTTTTTATCTATTTGAGGTTATGGAAACAATTTCAAAAAAATTTATTGTATTACAACTACTATTAAATTAGTTTTAATACAATAATTGTGAGAGCAAAAAGAAATTTTTAAAAAGAAACGTGAGAAAAATATTTCAATGTCTTTAAAATAAATAAAATAAAATTTGAGGTTATAAATTTTGATGTGTAAAATAAACTTTTTTCTATTTAAAAATGGAAAATAATCACGATTAAAACAGTTTACAAGGAAAATAATCAAATTAATTAAAACTTGTTAAAATTAAGAAAAAAGTTTGTTAAAAATATAAAATTAAAATTTGAGGTTAAGTTGAAAATTATTTCCTTTTTTGTATAAAATTATGCAAAAATATACAGTAAATTAAATTGTTTAGGGCAACACTTTTTAATAATATTAAAATATCTTTAAGAAAAACTTTATATTTGTATTTGGTTAGAATTCAAAATAATATTTAAAAACAATTTTATTTAATAATAAAAATTAATATTCAAAATCATAATTAAGAATTAAAATTGAAATTAAATTAAATTTTGAGGTTAGAATAAAAAAGTAATAAAAAGCAATATTTAATAATAGTTAAAAATCTTAATTTTGATCACACTCCTTGATCAAATAGTTCTTAACACACATTTTTACTAAATCTTTTAACTCAAGTTGCATTTGTTAAAATGTCTGTTGTGGTCTTTAATGTCAAATCAAAATGTTTCCAATGTTATTTAACAGTACTGGGAGAACTTGTACGTTCAGGAAAAACCTGGTTCGGTTAGAAGGTGTGGTTCACATGCTGTCTCTAAAGCCAAAAAGAGCAATAATTTTTTAAAGAGTTCCCAACACATCCGTTACTATTTCATACAAAAAGTTAATGTAGGTTTAAAAACATATAAGGCTCAAAATGTTCCTGACAGGAACACTGCTAAGAATTTAGAGGCCAAAAATAGAGAATGAAAATATAATTCAAGCTGTTTTAGAACTATAATGGATGACGAAACGCATGTTCTGCCAGATTTTTCGCAAATTTCTGGTAAAAAATTTATGTTTTTATGCTTGAGAGACTATTGAAGACAAATTAAATACCCAAAAGCAGTCAAAATTTAAGAGTTCCTTACTATGGCATGTAATCTGCAGTTGCAGCAAAAGAAGCCCATTATTTGTTACAAAATCTGCTTCAAGGATTGTTTACAAAAAAAGGCTCCCTTCATTCATAAGACTTCATAGTTTGTCGACATATTTTTGGCCTGATTGGTAAACATGCCACTGAATGATACAAGAACAACAACAATGTTATTTGTACCAATAGAGGTAAATCCTCCAAACTCTCGGGAGCTAAAGACAATGGAGAGATATTGGGCTTTTGTGAAAAGAGAATTGAAGAGCACAAAAAAGGTGTCGAAAAGTGTGAAAGGTTCTAATTAGAGATGGAATATATGTTTTAAGAAAGTAACAGAAGGCACTATAAAACTTTAATAAATGGGTTTCCGAAAAGGTTCAAAATTTTATCACTGGGGATTAAAACTACAAGAATATTTGTTTTTAAGATGTTAAAATAATTTCAATCAAATAAAGAAAAATATTTAGTAGTTTTGTTTTTATTAACATATATATGTAGGTTAAACATTTATCGATCTCACTCTTTAATTTATCTTTTAAAAAATTATAACATTAAAATTTTATTAAATTTTAAATTATTGAGCTCAAAAAATATTCACATTTATCTCATGTAGGAAGTTGGTCTTATCACCCTGTACTCATTATAAAAATTTTATATACATATTTTGCATATTATTAAATGTCATATACGTTGCGTATCTATAATCCGTATGCAAAAGCAATTAAATTTATTTTTAGCATTTATTTTTTACATTCATAAAAAAACATAAATTAAACTTAAAAATTGATAGTAAAACCGCGTATAAGATTCAAGTACATAAGAAAAAAATCATAATTTTTATAGACAAACAAGTATGAATGGTATATTCGGCTATGCCGAATCTTTAATACCCTACACCTGAAATACTTTCATACAATACACACACAGACGTATATAATAAAGGTCTTTCTAAAATATGACACAGGAACTCTTAATGATTCATAAAATCAGTTATATTTTTGGTTATAACTTTCTATTCTACTGAACCGATTTTCATAAAATTTGCAATAATAATGAAGTATATGTAGCATAATATTGTGGTAAAATTTCTAATTTATCGATTTATAATCGACAACTTTAAGAAAGTTTTTTTTTTTTTAATTTTAAGATTGTCTCAGATATCGCTTTATATCTCTTAATATAATGAACCGATTTAGCTGGTCTTAAAATGGAAACTTCTCAGGACAAAATAGCAAATACTCAGGTTAAATCTCTTTAAGTTCTTTCAATTATTGTGGATGTGAGCGTGCCAGCAACATAAAGACGAAAATAGCTAAATCAACTTAGATTTTGATGTGATGCAAGAATTTGTATGGAGTCGGAGATGATTCCTTCTTAACGTTACACAGGGAATGACTAAAATATATACCACTTGTAGTGGAGGAGGGTATACAAATAACATTTTAATCATAACACCAGCAAAAGAAACAATAACAACTGCAAATACAAAAGAAAAAATATAATAAAAACAGAATTCACCCGACCAAAGTAAACACTCGGAAATGACTTAACTAACATCAACACAAAAGGTTCCCTGTACACGAGTAATCAAGTTATATCGATGGAACCGACTTGTGGTATTTTTTGCTTATTATTATTTTCTAAGACACAATGACCGGTAGTGACTTAATAAGCAGTTCCAATGACTTTTTCTGTTTAACTTATTGTTTGTATTGATAACAATATAATATTGAGATTCGTAAGATAATGCAGTAATCGGCTTTCAATAGAAAGCAGGTTAGAGTTCTGTACTTGTAACTGGATTGAAGTGAAGGATTGATCTGGACCACAAAAGCTTCTGTCGCAGCTGTCATGACAAACTAGAGGAAAAGACAGTTTTTTTCACTTATTATGTCTCTGTCCGACATTTAGGAATACTGTATTATGAGCCTGTATCTTTGAACAAGGTGATCCAACAACACAACGGAATTATTTTCATATGGACCCCAGGGGAGGTGTTCTAGATACTTCATTTTAACAAATATAAAATTCCATTTTCTTGGAAGTTACAAAATAAACAAAATAAACTAACAAGATAATTCGCAGTTGTCATAGCTTCCCACTTTGATTTTAGGCAGTCCATAAGCAGTTCATTCTTCAGATTTTTTATTCAAGGTCAGGCACTGCGGCGGCCAATCCAGGATTTAAAACCCATTAGCTGCAAACTAATTGTAAACCAACTTTGATGAAGTATTGAATGCCATTGTAGTGGTTATACACGTAGTGTAACACGTTGCTGGCCGAAATATCCCTGAAAATAAAACGCTACACGTTTGTTTGGATTTCTATCAAAGAAACTACTCTACTGGCTGAAAAAGAGTTGATTGCAAAATCCAATCTAAACAAACAAAAATAATAATGGTTTTTTGTAAGCATGAACCTCTGAGATGACATGCCGTGTCCTTAGTTTTGATCCAATAAAGTTGTTACACTGCAACTCTAAGATCTGGTGGCCATAAATTTGGTGGATGTCTCTCACAGAAATTGGCTTCAAGTGTTTTCCAAGTAACTTTATTCTTTTAATATGTCTTGAAGCGTTTAATAATGTTAAAGTACATTGCTTCTTTCCGATATAAGATGTGCCAGAACTGTGTTATGTTGAAGCTAGAATGATGCCTTCGATAACATACAAAACAGAACTGTTTACTAAGCATTTCGCCTCCTTATGTAGGCGATTTAAAAAGGACCTTTGAATACAGCCTGTTACGGTTCCTAAGGTTGCGTTTAGCTCATCCTATTGCTCTATTCTTACTTCGCAATTTATGCGTGGCATAAGCTGAAGAGACAAACGACTATTTAACTCCTTAAATTTTCCACTGATCGACAGTTGCAATTGAACCCCAACGGCTGATTATTGTTGTTGTAACAGCTTGAAGAAATAAGTTTATTTATTAATTCTGGTTCATCATGCTGTTCAACTCCAGGCCAAGGAATCTAGTAAACTCATTTGGTTAGGTCCATATATTTTCAGAATGTTGTGTATCATTTAGTTAATGGCCAGATGCGGGATGCAGGACACCAGAAGGCATTAGGCCTGTTGCTCCATTAAGATTACAGTTTTGCCAGAACTACGCTTGTTGACCGCGACAGTAGGTTTTTCGTACATTTTTTCGGCCCAGCAACGGAAGTGAGAAGTCCAACAACTGGTGAAAAGTGTTAATGATGACTTCGCTGTTGAACATTTCAAGCCGAGAGCTGTGAAAAAATCGTGGATTTCGTTGATGTTGTACGTTATCACTTTACAGAGTTGGAGGCGCTTTAAGTTTCGGGAGGTGGGAATTAAGCTGTATGAACGATGATGAGGAGAAAACAATTTCTCATATTCTCTGGCACTGCCCTGTGTTGAGTGGATTATGAACACGCTTCTTTGAGTGTAACACTCTCTGGCGGATTTGGCGACGGCTGATTTACGGGACATAAGCGGCTTGATGGGGAATTGCGGATGGTTTGGTGAGGTCAATGCTCACTAGTTTTCCTCACAATGTGTGTAATGCGAAGGCTGGACTAATCGGGCATGCTTCCGAACCACTTTCTGTCTAATATCTTAGTTCTTAACTCATAATACTCTCCTTTCTTTAAATTCTTACTTTTTCAGGTAACACAAAGGGACCTTTAGGACCCAAGTGGGTCATATTCAGAGTTTTAAACTTTTCCAAACTTATCCATGGCAGCCTGACGTCCTAACCTAACTTTCGTAGTTAAATTAAATAGAATAATGTTGAAGTTGCTTAGGTTTCAAACAGCATCTTTCAGAAATAATTTTGTTTTGTATTTACTAAAAAAAGGGCGAATTCAGTTTTCATTTTTATTAATTATAAGAAAATATTGAAGTCTAAACCCGTCTAAGAGTTCGTACCACAAAAGGAACAATATGTTACTCAACGATCAAAATATCACATCATTAAAAATCACTTAAGTGTCAAAGAAATTTGTTTACTAAACTGAATTCGTGACATTTTGGAACATGTTAAAATCGTCCAACGCTTATTACTGTATCCTTCTATGGACAAATAGCGTTGCACATTTAATATTATTCACATTTCTGTTTATATTTATATTTTTAAAGTTTTGCAAAATAATTGATTTAATCGCCAAAGAAATTCCTTTTCAAATATTTTATCACAATTAAAATGTAAATTTTTCAAAAAAAGGTGTTAATTGGTCACGATTTTAACTGTTTTATTTATTTTATATAAAATAAATTGTATTACGAGATTTAGATTTCATAATAATTAACTGGAGATTTTTCTATAAATGAGTTGTCATATGATGGAAATATTTCAATAATATAAAAATAGTAAATTTAATTAATTGTTTAAATTTAAAATTTATATAAAAATAATTTAATAATAAGGAGTGAGATCGATCTTCTTAATGTTAATAAAAATGAAAACACTAAACTTACAGTTTTAATTATTATTACAAAAAGTTATTATTTTTATCATAAGTGACAAAAATTTTGAACTCTTTCCGAAAACCCTTCCATTAAGCCTTTTATAATACTTTTCCTGTCCTCCGTTTAAAATCTACCACATTTTGGACAACTTTTTGTGCTCTTCAATTATCTTTTAACAAGAGCCTAATATATCTCCACTGACCTTTGATCCGGCCAGATTAGAGGGCTTGGTTTATCACAGTGACAGGATGTCAAATCAGGATAAAAATAAGTTGGCACATTATAGAGTCATATGAATGGAAGCTGCCTTCTTTTTGTAAACATTCCATTGAGAGCCCATAGTAACGAGTTTTTTTTGTCATTTTGATTAACATACTTAGAACTTTTTGGCAAATTTTTTCAACATTCCCTCGAACCTCAACATTATAAAATGTTTGACCAGGAAATTGCGAAAAATCAGCCACAACATATATTTCGTCATCGATTATGCAACAAAATATTTTTTTTTTCAAAACTTGACTTTAATGTCTGTTCTCTTTTTCGGCAGGATTCCTGTCGTGAACTTTATGAACCTTGTATGTTTTTAAATTTGTATTGGCTTTAACTTTTCAGACCTGCACTGAGCTAAACGGGATGCTTTCGTACCGGATGTGTAGGGAGCACTTTTGAAAATGTTTTTTGTTTTTATGGCTTTAGAAACTCAAGGGCTTGTTTATCATAATGCCAGTCCAAAAATAAGTGTACACATTATGAAGTCTTATGAATGGATGCAACAATTCTTGTAAACGTTCCTTCATGTAAACTTCGGTAATTATAGAGCCCATTGAAAGAAGTTTTTTTTTGCTGCAACTGCATATTGATTACCATACTAAAAACTTTTTGGAAATTTTCTTCAACATTCCCTCCAGCTACAACAACATAAAAGTTTTGAACAGGAAAATTTGCCTGAACATATGTTTCGTCATCCATTATGCAGCAAAAACATTTTTTTTAAACTTTACCTTAATTTCAGTGCTCCGTTTTTGGTCTCTAAATTTTTTAGATTTAACTTTTTATGGCAAATAGTGCTAACTGGGATGTTTTCCAACCGGATGTGTTGGGAACTCTTATAAAAATGATTTTTTTGGCTTTAGAAACATCATGTGGACTATCCCTTCTACCTGAATCAGGTCTTATTATCAACGGCTAAGTTCTTTCGGTACTGTTTAATAATATTGGAAATAGTTTGACGGGAGATCTTTGAATGTTTAGCAAACTTTTTGTAGAACCAAATTCTGTTTTGTTGAAAATATTTAATAATTTTAGTATGAACTGCATTCTGGGATCACTTAATCAAACAAAAAGTTTTACAAAGGTCATTTATTTAAACAAAAAGACCTTAAATAAGATTTGGGTTAAAAGTTTTAATGAAAATCGTACGTTTAGAATTTTTTGATCTCATTGCTTAAATAACTATAGGGACTTATAGATAGCAAATTTAGTTAAAAATCAAGTTTATTGTAAAAGTTTGTTTTCGTCTTAACCTCAAATTAGCATTGTTTATTTACTGTATTTTTAATTAATAAAATAAATTATTTTTTTAAATATTTATTGATTTTCATATTTCATTATAAAACTAACATTAAATTTTATTAAATTTTGCTTTAAAGATTTCTTCCATTCTAACCTCAATTTTAAATTAAAATAAAAATTGTAAAAATTATTAGTTTGCAACTTTAAACCTTCAAGGTATTTAATGTGATTATGCCACAAAATGAATCATACAATATACATCATCATGTAATATACATTTCATATCTAAAAAACAACTATATCTTCAGTAGAGTATTTAGAGAAAAATCAATAAATATTTCGTTTCACTAATTGCCCTCATTATCTATCACGTGTCTAAAATATTGACACTTTCATTGCTCCCAATATTATATTACTTTTAAAAATAATTATTTATATTTATCACACGTTTATCTTTTATATTTGTGATTTGGGTTTTACACCATTTCCAAGAAAAATTAACACATAAAATTTTAATGGAGGAAAATTAACATAACGACAGATTCTTTGAAACATTTTTGGCCTTTTAAAATAATATATATTGATCTTAGCTCACCAAGATTTGGTTTAAGCTGAGATGTTTTAAAATCTTTTATATACAGTAATTCTGCGATGGGCAGAAGCTTTGCAGTGGCTTCTGTGCAGTAGAAATAAAAGGAAAAAGCTTGCTCTATCTCTGCCCTTCCATCGAAGTATCTTCAAAGCCTCCAAAAAAAATTATTATCTCACCAAAATCCACAATTTCTTCAGTGCACGTAACTTGAAACTCTCACAAGCGTAGTCGATTGAACTGACCTTTCCACATTGGAGCTCCGATCCGAGTCACACTCGGCAAAAACCTCCATGGTCCGTATCGACAATAAGTCGGTTAAGTTTTCGGTATTGTCAGGAGGGATGTGACTAGATCGGCAGCTTTCAATGTGCCCACTGTCCACTTCCCCTTGCTTACCACATAAGCTAATCTTGTCAGCTCGAAACTTGTGAGTCGTCCACGTTAATAAACAGGAGGAAAACATGCATTAATAGTACGAAGAGTAGAAATAAATGCAGAAATAACATTCACATTCTTCGCTACAGCTATAAAGGAAGATTTTGTTGAGGAAATGCATGCCTTATCGACCCTTGTAAATTTCGAACATCGATTTCTGGTTATATTTATCTCATTTTAACCAAACATAAATAATGTACCAACGTAAATATGTATAACAAAATAATAATAATGGTGATGTAAATTTGGATTCAATTGAAAAGCAGTTTGTTTTTAAAACAATTTCGGTTTCATTTGTAAGTTAATTAAAGTCAATTTTGTTATTCCTCTCTTATGTTCATTTATTTTGTATTCACAGGTAAACAAGTTTCAAATTGCTACAAAAAATTATAATTTAAAAACTACTGGCGGAATTTATTATTAGATGAGTTAGTTGAAATTTTATGTTGGAAAGGAATAGGGGAAAATGCTTCCAAACTTATAAAAATATTACGAAAATATGCATACTTCAATATTGTTTCAAAATTATTTCTATGTAAGCTTATTTTATAATTGCACTTTTAAGCTTTTTATAGAATTTAACTGAAAACAGTAAAGCATTCTCTTAAACTATTTGTTAACAAGTATTTCACAAGAATTGTCATAAGACTTTTGCAAGCCTTCGCTTATTGTACTAAGTTTGTTACAAACTTATTTTAAAGTCTTTTGGTTTGTTGAGTTAATATTATTTTCCATTTATTTGTTATTAAAAAATTATTAACAAAATGTTTATTAATAATAAAAGATCACCCAAACCATTTTTATGAAGAAAGAAAAAAAAACGGCAAAACACGTCACTGTTTACTATTTCAATTCCATTTCATTCCCATATAAAAGTACCATAACCTCATGTCATATTTTACACCACAAACCCCCCTTTTGCCTATAAAAACAAAACAAGAAACAGATGACAAACACATGCCGGTATTTTTTATGTTTGCTTTTATTGTTTTTCTCATTTAATGATTTATTGTTTTATCTATTTTATTTAAGTTTTCTTCTTTTACTAGTTTCTTTTATAAAACCAAAAGAAGAAAAAACAATTTAATTAAATTTGCAAGAAATTATAATAAAAATTACAATTCAGTGAAATAAAACTAAATTTCTTTAAATGACATAAAGAGTAAACGAAAAACAACAACAAAAAGAGAGAAGAGAAAACCCCATCTCTAGGGTGTTACCAACCTGTTTATTTATTAAAGGAAAACAATAAAAAAACTGCACTAAATCCAGGGAAAAAACAACTATGTTTTGTTGTTTTATACACTCAGGAAAAACAAAAACAACAAATTGCAGACAAAAATAGAATTGCAATTATTACCACAGCAACAATGTTGATGACTTAGCTAAAGAGGAAGGCCACAGCCAAACACGAACAACCAAAAACTGTGGAAAAATCAATTTTAGCAACTAAACAAATAAACATACACTCACACGCTTAACAAGTTAACTTATGCACTCAAAAGGGAACACACATAAAAGCACACACTGACTTAGCAATAATAATTTCCGTATAACAACAAAATTTCTTTCTTTGGCCATAAAAAATGTTTGGTAATAATTCCTTTTCTTTAAAACACACACAAACTCATGCAAGAAATTTTTTAAACACGGCAACTAAAGCAACAGACGTCATATAATAAAAAACAAGAGGCAAGAAATTATTTATTCCCATAAATTTGTTATATTTATTTCCCCCTTTTAACCCACTACTTCGGCTTAAAATTTCATCATTTTGCAGCAAACAATCATACGCACTCGTATGTTTCTTTTGAACACTTACTTGCTTTTTTTCTTGTTCTTTTCAAAGGTTCTTTAAATCTTAATTTGCCAAAAACACTTTTTCTTGATTTCTTTCTTTTCACTTGCAGAAAAAATTTAATTTATTTATAAATTTATTAAATTCGAAATTTCTTTTACTTTCTCGATTCAGAAAACCACAAATAAATATTTTTTTCTGTTTTTTTTTTTTTTTATTCAGAGATTAGCAAACGCCGCACGAAACAACTACAAGTAGACGTATTTTTTCGCGTTTCACTTTGTTTCTTTTTTTATTGATGTTTCGTTTTCGTTATGTTCATGCATGACAGATGTTTTTTTTTGGTTGATTGTTGTTATTGCTTAGCTTTAATTGTCAAATTATAACGAATAGTGTGAAAGCTCGTTATATGTCAGCAGCATTGCCAACATGAAATTATTTCAATGAAAAATATTAAAACAAGAAAGCGAAATGTAAACAAATGAATCAAATTAAACAATGATTGAATTTAACTGAAATTTTATTATTTCAGTTAAAATATTTAGTGTTTAATGGTTTATTAAATATTTAAAATTAAATAAAATATGAAGCCGAAAACTGATGAATTCTGAATTAAAGAAAGTTTTTTTTGTTTAAAGAAATTAAAGTGTAAATTTCGTATAAAAAGAAAATAGAAAACAATTTATAGAAAAATATCTTTGGATGAAAACATTTTAAATAAAGAAAATTTAATAAAAATTGTGCTCATTCCCTTATGAAAAGATCTATCAATATGGGATTTTGAAAATTCCATTTTAAATAGTTACGCTAAAATATACTATTTATCATCTTTATACCCTACACCAATATAAGTGTTTAGGTTTCTTATAACGGAAATAAAAACATTGTTAGTTGCCTGGTTTCGTATTCCGGTTTACTTCAGGCAAGGAATTGTTTTGAGTGACATATGGGATTAGCTTGAACAAATGCTGGACACAGATTTTAGGCTTTCAAATCGCCGGGCCCCTACTGAAATATTTATATAAAACTTGACACCGCGGATTTTATTCTCATGGCTGTTATACACAATTTCCCATCAAAGGATTTGAATATGCTCTTTCTTTCTTGGATGTTGTTTGTTTGGATGTTGCTTTTTATGACGTCCAAGAAGGAACTGCTTACTTAGAACTTCATATTATTTCTTGTACGAAAGTATTATTGTAATGGTGTATTGAGGACAACCTGTTGCGTCTCCTAAGAATGCATTTTGGCGGCTTATGAATATTTCTCCGCTGCATATCACTCAGCGAAGGAATGTATGCAGGAGCAGCAAAATTCATTACTCACAAGCCAATCATTTTATATCATTTATAAAAGGGTTACTTTATCTAAGTATGAACTTCGCAATTTATGCGTGATGAGCAACTCCATGGTCTCGGAGTGGAGGGATTTTATGCGTTTTATTCGATGTTTGTAACGGGAATCATTGGAAAGGTAATTATTTCAAAACAAATATAATAAGGAGTGAGATCGTACAATTCCTAATACTCTTTCTCTTTCTCTTCTTTATTTGAAATTATCTTTGTAACCCATATCAGTTATTATGTTTCATATTTACCAAATTAATTTATTATTTATTAAAGTGCATACTAAAATTAATAAATATTTTCAACAAAACCCAACTTGGTCCTACAAAAAGTTAACAAAGCATTCAAAGGTCTGCCGTCAAACTGTTTACAATGTTCAACAGTATCGGGATAACTTGTTTCTGGTATAAGGAATAGTTCACATGATGTTTCTTAATTAAAAAACTAGAACACAATTTCAAAGGAGCAACTTATCCAGTAGTAAAGAAGCTCGATTAGTTCTTTGTTTTTTTTAGATCTTTGTTTTTTTTTCTATTTTGAAAATTTGAAAAAATCGGCAATTCTTAACTTGTATACCCAATATTCAATAAAAAGAAAAATTATAGTTTTTATTTATTTAAAATTTTAAAATAAAAAATTATAATGAAAATTCAATTCATAATATCTAAACATTTTTATGGGCCGCCAAAAATTTGCGACAAGCTTCCAAACTATGACGACTCAAATAGTTTTCCTGGCTAAAACCTTAGTACATTGAGACACTGATAATTCCAATTATGATGACCCTTAGTACGTTGATGGCCTCTAAATTGGATCTAATAAATTTAACAAATAGATAAAATATGATATATTGGTCCGAATAAAATAATACCTATCAGCAAATTTCTTTTGACAAGACTCCACAGGACAAACAAAGGGTTTCTCGCCAGTGTGAAGTCTCATGTGACCGTGTAAAACCCAAGGCCGATCAAATTTCTTGTGACATTTTTCACATTCATAATTTTTCTCTAGATGTTTGACACGTCTACGTTTATTTAATTCAGGCAAAACAAACTCAAAATCGGGCGATTTTTTTTTAAAGGGAAAACAAGAAAGTAATGATTTTGCACTTATTTGGACTTCTGACTTACCAATCTGTTGATCTTAATAATTTCTTCTCTTTGATCTTATTTTATTTCTTTTCTTCTCTGTCATAGGTTTTGGGTCGCTATATAGTATGTCGTTTTTAACGAGGCAATTTCGTGGATTTTGGGAAATATTGCAATGCGGCGAAATACATCTAAAGTAAGAGAAAGGGAAAACATTCCATTTTTTTATTTGAAATTTATTAAAACATAATTTTCATTGTTTTCCCACTCACCATCCAAAGCTTCATTAACCCGATATTTTTGAACATAATTATAACGTTGCGAAAAAATATACTGCGCACCATTGTTTTAATATTAATGTGTTTTTCTAATTTATTCCCTTTTCATATAAGTTGTGATAAAAATCTAATTTAATTTATCTTTTTACTTATATTTTGCTGATATTTCACTTTTACAACGAAATTTAGTATTTAATTCAGCAAAACGTAGAAACAGAAGATAAAGGGGTGTGGGTAATGGCAGTAGAGGTGGCAGTTAATATGACTGGTTGTGGTTGGAGAGATAAAATAGGGAGTTGTGGACTAGCGCTTGATAGTTCAACGGAATTTGGTGGTATTTTAAGATCACTATTTAAAGGAGAATTTCATCTGACATTTCTATGGTTTTATTAGGATCAGATTTATCATTATCTTGTGTCTCATTCTCAGTAGTTTCTTCTTCTACAGTTTTCCAATAGACATGACTAAAAGTTGTTTTGACATTTTCCACATCAAAGCGCTCCATTAAGGGAACACCCAAAATCATTTCCAATTCCAATCTTGTAGTCATGGGTATAAAATCACTGTCATACCTATTTTTAAAGGGAAAACAAGAAAGTAATGATTTTGCATTATTTCACTTCTTGACTTACCAATCCGTTGATCTTAATAATTTCTTCTCTTTGATCTTATTTTTATTTCTTTTCTTCTCTGTCATAGGTTTTGGGGTCGCTATATAGTATGTGCGTTTTAAACGAGGCAATTTCGTGATTTTTGGAAATATTGCAATGCGGCGAAATACATCTAAAGGTAAGAGAAAGGAAAAAATTCCCATTTTTTATTTGAAATTTATAAAAACATCATTTTCATTGTTTTCCCACTCACCATCCAAAGCTTCATTAACCCGTATTTTTGCATAATTATAACGTTGCGAAAATATACTGCGCACCATTGTTTTTATATTAATGTGATTTTCTAATTTATTCCCTTTTCCTATAAGTTGTGATAAAAATCTAATTTAAAATTTTAATATTTCGTCTTTTTTCACTGTCTGGTTTGAGCAACTTTTTTTATTCTATTAAAAACAATTTTGTGTTTTTTCTCAATAATTTAGAAAAAATTCAATGCCTCCTTTGAGTCTTAAATTTCTTTATTGCAGAAATATTTCATTCTGAAGCTTCAGAATAATTTAACATAATTAAATTTTGTTATTTAAATTATAATTATAATTATTTTTGTTATTTAAATAAACACAGAAGTCACAAGGAATTTAATCATTAAAAATAGAACTATTAAAAAATTTATCTTTTTGCTTATATTTTGCTGATATTTCACTTTTACAACGAAATTTAAAAAATTCTAAAATTAAAAAAAATAATTCTCTTCGAAATTTTGAAATTCACTATAAAAATTCTCAATTAAAGACAATTTTACTAAAATATTTAATTTAGCTAAATTTAGTGCAAATTGCCTGTTTAGAGGAAATTTTCAGTAAATTTCCTATTTCGAGGAAATTTTCAGTAAATTTCCTATTTAGAGGAAATTTTCATTAAATTTCCTACTTAGAGGAAATTTTCTTTAAATTTCTATTTAGAAGAAATTTTCTTTAAATTTCCTATTTAGAAGAAATTTTCAGTAAATTTCCTATTTAGAGGAAATTTTCAGTAAATTTCCTACTTAGAGGAAATTTTCTTTAAATTTCCTATTTAGAAGAAATTTTCATTTAAATTTCCTATTTAGAGGAAATTTTCAGTAAATTTCCTATTTAGAGGAAATTTTCAGTAAATTTCCTACTTAGAGGAAATTTTCAGTAAATTTCCTATTTAGAGGAAATTTTCAGTAAATTTCCTATTTAGAGGAAATTTTCAGTAAATTTCCTACTTAGAGGAAATTTTCAGTAAATTCCTACTTAGAGGAAATTTTCAGTAAATTTCCTACTTAGAGGAAATTTTCAGTAAATTTCCTACTTAGAGGAAATTTTCAGTAAATTTCCTACTTAGAGGAAATTTTCAGTAAATTTCCTACTTAGAGGAAATTTTCAGTAAATTTCCTACTTAGAGAATTTCAGTAAATTTCCTACTTAGAGGAAATTTTCAGTAAATTTCCTACTTAGAGGAAATTTTCAGTAAATTTCCTATTTAGAAGAAATTTTCAGTAAATTTCCTACTTAGAGGAAATTTTCAGTAAATTTCCTACTTAGAGGAAATTTTCAGTAAATTCCTACTTAGAGGAAATTTTCAGTAAATTTCCTACTTAGACGAAATTTTCAGTAAATTTCCTACTTAGAGGAAATTTTCAGTAAATTTCCTACTTAGAGGAAATTTTCAGTAAATTTCCTACTTAGAGGAAATTTTCAGTAAATTTCCTACTTAGAGGAAATTTTCAGTAAATTTCCTACTTAGAGGAAATTTTCAGTAAATTTCCTACTTAGAGGAAATTTTTCAGTAAATTTCCTACTTAGAGGAAATTTTCAGTAAATTTCCTACTTAGAGGAAATTTTCAGTAAATTTCCTACTTAGAGGAAATTTTCAGTAAATTTCCTACTTAGAGGAAATTTTCAGTAAATTTCCTACTTAGAGGAAATTTTCAGTAAATTTCCTACTTAGAGGAAATTTTCAGTAAATTTCCTACTTAGAGGAAATTTTCAGTAAATTTCCTACTTAGAGGAAATTTTCAGTAATTTCCTACTTAGAGGAATTTCAGTAAATTTCCTACTTAGAGGAATTTTCAGTAAATTTCCTACTTAGAGGAAATTTTCAGTAAATTTCCTACTTAGAGGAAATTTTCAGTAAATTTCCTACTTAGAGGAAATTTTCAGTAAATTTCCTACTTAGAGGAAATTTTCAGTAAATTTCCTACTTAGAGGAAATTTTCAGTAAATTTCCTACTTAGAGGAAATTTTCAGTAAATTTCCTACTTAGAGGAAATTTTCAGTAAATTTCCTATTTAGAAGAAATTTTCATTAAATTTCCTATTTAGAAAAAATTTTCAGTAAATTTCCTATTTGGAGGATTTTTTCACTAAATAGGATCTTCACTAGATATCTTATTTTATGTTAAATTTCCCATTTAGAAGAAATTGGCTATAAATTTCCTTTTGAGAGAAAATCTGTAATTTAGTTTTCAGAAATTTGCTTAAAATTTTTTTCCATAAAACATCAATTCTGTTTAGAAAAAAATTTAGAACAGTTTTCTATAAAATTTTCTAGTATGAGGAAATTTCTAAAAATTTTAATTTTTTGGAGGAATTTTTTTTGAAAATTTCTTTTTTAAATGGAGTTTTCAAAAAAATCTTTTTAGAGAAAAATTTAAAAAAATCGGTAGAAAATTCTCTATAGGAAATTTTCTACAAAATTTCCTTTTTGATGGAAATTTTCTACAAAATTTCCTTTTTATGGGAATTTTTTTACACAATTTCCTTTCAATGGGATATTTTTCTACAAAATTTCCCTTGCAAATTTTCTAAAAATTTTTTTTCTGTAGGAAATTTTTTAAAATTTATTTTTTTTATTAAAATTCTTTAAAGTTTTCTTTGCGTACAAATTTTTTAATAAATTAATTATATAAATAATTAATCTCTTTATCAAATTATATCTATTTTATATGACAAAATTAGCATCCTTCTTAATAACTTTGAGTGCCTCGTTTTACTAAAAAGGATTTGACATTAATTGGCTCCTTTGTAAATTTCGTATTCAGAGAAAAATCCTCATTTTTTATTGTTTTTTTCTTAAATTTTCTTTTTAAATAAAAATTTCATATGTAAATACACTTAAACAAAATATATATTTGTGTGTGTGTGTCTGTGTGTTTATTTTTCTTTTGTAGAACTATTTTTCTCCCCTCAACAATCTTCTAATTTCATCAGTAAAAAGTAGCAGCTTAGAAAATCGTCCTCAGGCGATGCGTGTGAGATAAAAATGTGAAAAAAAACTTTAAAGAAAAAAGATGAATATTTTATGTTCCACGTTTGAGCAAAAGATAAATAATTGTTGTTGTTACCAGCGAATAAATAAATATGGATGTATTTGTGTGTTTGTTTATAGGCTTCGTTTGCCGAAAAAATAGGAGGGAGATTTCAAAAATGACTCATTAAATTTCAATTAATTTTATATTTAAGCAGGATTCAATTGATTTAAAGTTTGATTTTTTCATATATATATATATATATATATATATATATATATATATATATATATATATATATATATATATATATATATATATATATATATATATATATATATATATATATATATATATATATATATATATATATATATATATATATATATATATATATATATATACCGGGATGGTCGGTCCATAATCGACCATAGATGCCATACAGGTTTAATATTAAAATGATTATTTTCAACAATTCACAAATCGCATATAAGAGATTAACTCTTATCAGTCCGAACTGAGTTCTACGAGATTTGATCCACACAATGGCCAGTTATAATCGATTTCAAAAACCCGACCTACTTTTTATTGAAAGATAACTCTCAAGCCATTCAAATGTCGTACTTAGACTGAATAATGTGACAAGTTAAACACGTAAACTCACTTAACCATCTTATCTATTCTATAAAGCTTTTCCTAAAAGCACCTCCTAAAGCATATTAGAGTATACTCTAATACCGAAATTCTCAATGAAGAACCCCTACTTTCCCACTATTCCACGTCGCTTGGAGCCATCAGTATACATCAATAGATCGTAGCATTAGAGTCTTTTTGGGGTCATTCCATTTGCATCAAGAATATCATAAATTTTATCTTAACACTTTAGTGCAATAGAACACGGGAATGATCTTGAGTTGAAGGCATCCTGCAAACATATAAAATTCAGTGGCAGCCAATGTAGCGTCATAAAAAGATCCTTCGTTGGAGTTGACTGAGTCGATCTCAAGATTTTTTTTAGAAAATCAGTAAAAGAACATTTTAATCAAACATATTCTACCATAAAAAGGCACTATGGGTTTTACTACCGTAATAAAAATCCATCTCAAGCACTGATGATTTAGAGCCCATGTGCGTCCAATGAGATTACTTTTAAAGCAAAACCGAAATATCTGGTGCTATTTGATAACCCTAATGGAATATAATTTAGTTGGGGGTGGTGAAGCCCTCATTTGAAATGAACCAATTTAAACTTTAACGTATTTACAGAAAGTCCGAAAGTATTCCATTTTCTACATTTCCTTGGAACAATGCCGCAATGTCAATTCCATACGGTGAGCAATTGTTTCCAGTTGTTTGTCGGAAACCACCACTACAACATACTCTTCATAAGTAAATATCCTTATGCCATCAAGTTTGCACAACAATTCATATACGATTCCAGGGAAGTGGGGACAGAACCCATACCTGGGAAATACCACAACTCACCGATGTCACAACAGTAAAACGGTCAATAGTGGCTTTAATGCAACTGTCCTCAAGCAAATAAATCCATAACAACCAATGAGTGTATAGCTGCGTCAAAAGACTTGCCCTTCGTAAAGGCATGTTGCAAATTATATAGAAGTTGTCCCGTTCTCGATTCCATATAAAATACTCTCTCTAAAGTCTTGAGTAGAAAGGAAGCCAAGCATATTGGTCTTAAATCCTTTGGTTTGGTGAATGATGGTTTACCTCCCATAGATATTAATATCACTCTACACATCATTCTTTTGGTAGGAAATTTATACCAGTGTAGATACGCTCTGTATATGTTCAGGAGCAATGACATTTTTAACTTAATATTCCTCTGTAACTTAGCAGGATTATTGCCGCCCTGTCCTTGGTATTTAAAATGATCAAAGCTATTGATCGTTCAGCGTCAACTTCGCTTATCCAAAGCGACAAAGAATTCTTTCATCGTGCCAATCGGATGCTTTTCAGAACCAAGTTTGGATTCTCACTAATGCGAGGAAAATTAAGTACAGAGTTTTCCGGCTGTCTAAAGATCTAGTTAAAACGATCTTGTTTTTCAATGCGTAAATAAATTTTTGGCGAATTAGACAAAGTCAAAATACTTTAGGTGGCAAACTTTGGAGAGTCGCCGACAAGATAGGGATTTGTACTCTACCATATCAACTCAAAAATACCTTAGTTTTAACCATATAAAATTTCATTAAGATATCAAAAGTTATAAAATATAAATCAAAATCATTTTGGATTTTCTGAAGAAAAAATCAATTTTTGCAAAGAGTTTTTCGTGAATTAAATTTTTGGTATTTTAAATGTCTACATTGGGAGTCTGTCTTCTTGATATTTTTGCATAATGACAGATATTACTTTTTCAACATTAAGTCCCAAAAATATTAGTCCAATATAGAGCGTATGATTGATATCAATTTTAATATAAAATCACTCATACGTTTAGTATTAAAAATAAAGCAAATGAAATAATTTCTTATGTTAATAAAATTTTTCAACCAAACCGTTATATTTTTTTTTAAGAAACTCACACATAGTTGATATTATTTGTATTATTTTCCACACACACATACATATATAACACACACTAATGTATTTATTTATTACAAAGTACAATACTGACAAAGTAAGTATTGTTTAACATCAAAGAGCATTTTTTAGTTATGTATGTTAATTTACATGACTTATATTTACAGACATTTATACACACTATAAATGTGAATGTCTGTGTGTGTGTGTGTGTTTTATAAAAATTCACAAAAAAAAATCACTATAATATTGATTCTTTAAATAGTCAACTGTAAAATAAATTCACATACTCACACATTTGTAAAAAAATGTAACAAATTTACTGTTACAGAACTGTAAGAGAGTATGAGTTTTATACATAAAAATTACAACAATAACTACACTTTTCTAAAATATAAAAAGTATAACAGTAAATGTAAAAAATGTTATAGAGAAATGTAAAAGATGTAAGTACGAGTAAAAAGAGTATTTTACTTACTCTGGCTTTTAATACACATTTTAGATACAAAACCCAAAAAAAAGAGAGAAAGAGAAGGAGGGGGAGGAGTAAAGAACATAAAAGGAAAAATTAAAAAAAAAGTATAAAAGAATAAGGTCAAGGTCGCACACGCCTTTTTTGAATTTCAGTTATATGTATGTGTATAAACATATAGAGATTATTGCTTTACTCTCTAACTCACTCTCTTTCTCTTTTTTTCCTATACAAACACATACAAACATGTATAGTATGTGTGTAGTTTTAAAAACCTTCAAAATGCTTTTTACACAATCAACATCAAAGGATTGTTTTTTAGTTTTAGTTTGTGATGAGGTTGATGTTGTCGTAGTGTTTTTTTTGTAAGAGTATGTGTGGTGCCAAGTATTTTATAGTTGTTGTTGTAGGTAGTATAAATATTAGTGGTGGAGGCAGCTGTAGTCAACACTTTGTATGAGTTTAGTTAAACAGACGAATAAGGAAGTGTTATTAAAAAAGCAACAACAACAATAACAACAACAACTACACAAAAAGAAATAAAACATCAAAGCTGAAAATATGAAAACAAAAACTATACACAAATACTCACATAAACACACACATGAACACATACATTTTGTAATGAAAAATAATAAAAACAAACAGTTTGGCTCTAAACCTCTTACCACCCCTCCATTTATTTCATTTTAGCTGCCTTTTTATAACTCATTCCCTAGACAGTTATACACTTTACATTCTCCCCAAGCACTAACACTCTTTTGCACACATATACATACATACACACACACTCAAGTGTTTACGATTATTTTTATAAAATCAAAAGAAAAACTAACTACAAAAAATAAATAAACTCTTGTATGCATAAAAGCTTCAAATACTCAAAGGAGAGAGGGTTAGAGGGGTTTACAATTTAGGCTTTTATGTCTCTCTCTCTCTTCCCCTCCTCTAACATTGATATACCAAACAAAATATTTACAAAAGAATAAATGTAACTGTAAACCAGGGAAGAGTGTTAAGGAATATTTGTTTCTTTATGGGGAGAGTGAGAGAGAGAAAAAAAGAGAGTGAGTAAATAGTTGCAGAAATTTTGCTTACAAATGAAGTTCAAGATAAAGTAAAAAATGACAAATTCTCTTGAAATACTTTGTATTTTATATTTGCCTTATTACAACAAATTGTAATAAAAATAATAATACTGAGACTTAGCAACAGAGAGTGAGAGTAGTGTCCCTAAAACAGAGAGTTTTAGCAAAATCATATTATAATTTCACACTCATTTTTAAGGGAATTTCCATTTTGCAGGAGAGCGGGAGTTTTGGCAGCAAAAGTAATTATAAAATACAAATGTAGTCTATTTAAATAAACCCCCTCCGGGCAGGAGATTTCGGCTAGACATTGCGTCAGACATGGTATTTAGAAGTTTTTGTATGTTTGTATGTAAGTAAGTATTAATACGAAACAGACTTTTCCGGGTTTTTCTGTTCGTTTGCCTTTAAAATGTGTGTTTTTTTTTGGAGTAGAGTAATTTTGGTATATTTCAGTTTGTGTATGTGTTTGTGTGTGTGATTATGTATGTTTAGTAATGCGTTTTCAACACTTTTGACATTTGTTGAACCCTTTTAATTTTGTTTTTTTTGTAAGTTATAAAAGTCATGGGGTCATTTTGTCCTTAACACACACACACACACATATACATTTTTGATAACATTGAAATATTAATAATTTATCTCCTTATTAAAAGTTTGTGGCCACAAATCGAGTAAATGTGTGCGTGACTTATTTAATAAGATAATTAACTTATTACAATGGAGTTTATTTGATTGTTACAACTGCAGTGTCAAATTAATCTTTACACAAAGGAACCATTTTAGGACTCTATAATTAATATTTATTTAAGGGAAATTAACTTCTGGTGGCGCTCAATTGTTTAAAATTAATTATTTAATAAAATCTATTAATTTATCTTTTTTTACTTTTGCTAATTAAATAACTAAACTAAATTACCCGTATGACAGTTAATTCCAAGAAGAGATTTATTTTTGGATATAATTCTTAAATTGTTTTCATCTTGACTGACTTTCAACTGATTTCTTTAGTTGGTCAGTACGGTAGTGAGTGGCTTTTCAAATTCGACAATATCGGGAATTGTGTTTTTTTAAGTTCTAAAGTCTCCCTTAGATGTCGAAACTGCACTTCAGACTCTAAAGCTTCAACTCTTGCGGTTCAAATATATCATCACACACCCTAAGGACACCTTAGAAGGCTGCAATGCCAAGGTTCTGAATGGCTAGAGGTTGTATAACAATTTAGTTATACAACGTCGAGGTATGAGCTTGCTGGAAGTTCTTTGCAAAAAAGGATGTTCAATAGTTAATAAAGGGCGGAGATGTTGTACGAACGCCTAGAAGTAGGGAAAATATTAGGGATAATAGATAATAATAGTTTAGCAGGACAAAATTGGAGAATCACTCTTGAGCAGATATTGCCTCTGATGTGGAAGATCACAGTGACCCAAGTAAGAATATGGACAAGGTTCCTTTCATTTCCGCGTCATTCCTGTCATTCCTGCACAAGACAGCAGTGGGCCAAAAATGGTATTAGAGTTTCTTTGAAATGCCAGTATAAGCAGAAAAAGAAAGGCTTTAATCTTTGCTTGGAATAGGAAAATTATCTGATAAAGAAGTATTGAAATTTTGGACCTACTAGTCAATATGAAAAGCTTTGCGGCAGGCCCTTACTATTTGATGACTTCGCAATGACATCTTAAATATCAAGCCGTAAGGCACCGTTCCTGATGTAAGATATCGGTGGGGAGGTAGCGAATTTTTCGGAAAGTTCCCTTTATCATCACCAGTCAGGTATGATAAAGACCAGTCTGAGAAAGAACTCGATATTCAACTCGACTTATATAGCGACTAGAGTGCTAGATTTAGGGAAGCCTGGGCTAGTGATCACATGCCTTCCTCTTCTGACCCTCTTAAAGGATTTCAAAATGAGATGTTTTAAAAAGTCAGATCCGGAGATAATAAATCTTCTACATCCAAGAAGGCAAAGATGAGGCGGCACTTTTGATGTAAAAGATCGGTCGATCTCGATGATGGGATCAGCACGGAGCTATAGAAACAGGTTGAAGATCAAATTATCGGCACTATTGTCTTGGTAAAAGGTAGATCTGATTAGGTTTAATTCATCAAAAACGCATTCAACAGTGGAAATAAAAAAGCTTTGAGTTTTAGCCTCAGGGTGTTGGCGACTGTGGCGACTGTAGCGACTTTTCTCAACAGTAAAACTTTATGTCATATCTGAATCAGATGTCCTTTTAAGACCAATTCCACCAAACAGTGAAATCTATAGTATCGACATTGAAAATGTAGAATCTTTACCTCATTACATGTCAGTGGATCATGATATCTGCTTCCCTTTGTAGTGAAAAACAAGCAAGATGATTAGGATTTTCAGTTCATCAGGAGTCTCTTCGAGGCACTGTATAGGATGAAATTCGTTGATAGATTTGGTATTGCGAAGCCCGAAATCTGACAAGCACAAATTAAGGCAGGGAGCCTTAGCCGAATTAGAAACTTAGATAAACTGAAAAAGGGTGTTCTGGACAAGGTGGTCTTGGATATGCTGTCCTGGTTCAGGACAAGTTGGTCTTGGATATCCTGGCAATGAAGGGACTTAATTTCTTCTAATGATGGATATATTACAGTAACCGTTGGTCAGGCCACGTATGGTATACTGACATTGACTTTAATTTACTTTCCAATAAAGCGTCTTCGAGCGGCAATGTGTGGGAGCTGGTGAAGTATGCAGGTCGACAACACCTGATACTGGGCTTTAACTAAAGATTATATCATAAATATTAGGGAGAGATATAAATGCAAAAAAAATGTTTTGGAGTTGATTTGGAATGTAATAGTCCCCTACTTGATTAGGGGCTTAGCAAATGACCTTGAAAATGTTTCTTCTACCGCATAACCTCCCAAATATTTTCTAATGAAACATGATTTTATTTCTAATATCACCAATAATCCTTGAAAAACTATTTAATAGGAAGTATGCAATTTATATATATATATATATATATATATATATATATATATATATATATATATATATATATATATATATATATATATATATATATATATATATATATATATATATATATATATTAATATCACATAGATATATTTACTATTTATCCTTATCTGCAATAGTATCCTGACAACAACTGTTTGTGGTAACATATATTTCCTCTTTGTTGTATTAATGTCTATCTGTCTGTCCGTCTTACTGTTTGTTCTTTCAGTTACAAAAATTCAAGAATTGATTGCGGTAGACTCAATGTCAACTCATCCGTTTGTCGTCTGTCCATACGTCTGACTCGATTTTTTGTTTTAACTGACATGGTCACGTTTTTTTCATATATTTACATTTTCTTATAACCACTCGAGCAATATAGTAGTATCCTTTAGTATCCTTATCCTTCTTATATGTTATTCTTTCTCCCGTATTTCCATTCTTAAGTAAATTTATTGTCATTTGGACAACTATTGATATAATTTGCATTTTTATCGGTTTTTATTTTTCTGTTTGAGTTTTTTTTTTAATTATTTTGAGTTCGTTTTCATTTTCTAGTAAACAAACAAAAGAGAGTCCGGTCAATTTCTTTTTTGGGTGTGTGTGTGTGTGTGTTTTTCACATTTTGGTTCTTTTCATAAAGTCGGAATAAAAACGAAGTCGATAATATTTACATGACTTGTGAATGAATACTTTTTTGCTTCATTATTATTGTTCGAGATCAATGAGGTCATAGTTTTTGTTGCAGTTTCCTTATAGTTGGATGTTGTTGTTGTTGTTGGATTTATTTTTTTATTCCAAAGTAACCATCAAATAATAGTTCAATTATTTGCCAGAATTTTGTCACAGACAGAATTGGTAGAAAGAAAACTTTTCAATGCACAGTGGGGCGGGATTAATAATGTTTGAAAATAATCTGTTTTTATTCTTTAATTTATAACATCCGATGAAATCATCACGATTTATCATACCAGTTTATCCACTTCAATACTCGTCCTCGCCACTCTATATACTCTACAGATTCCAAACCTGGAATTCAGATTCAGCTGAATGATCTTTATCTCTAATTAATGTTAAGTACTTTCTAAATTTCGCTATATGTTCAGTTTCCTTTTATCGTTGGGGACGCAAAACATACATTTCGGGATTGTGGTGCAATTTCTCGCTATGAGACCACATATACGACATTTAAAACATCTATTAGTACGTCTGACTCTCGTACCATACATACTGTCCACCTCACCTAGAGTCTCGCTAACCATTCAATTGGTTTCCCTCTAAAAATTTCTAAATAAATTCGTTGAAATTTCCAGTCTAATACTAATCTGATATTGGTGCTCTTTTTCTCCAATATCAGATCTCCTTTCTGAGTTTAACGATTTCTTTGAACGTGATAGAACGCTCTTCAGAGTTGATATTCTTGAGAATATCGGCATATGTAGGTTCTTTGTTTGCCGCTATAATCACGGTATTTGGTATATTCCTCTTCCTCGGTATTGGCGTTTTCCTTGTCACTTTCGTCAATACGGGTTGTTGTGAAAAACTGTAAGCTTTATTCCTGTCCATTTCGTCATTCTATCAACATTCTCACTGATGCCCCTAATCATTTTAGTAACTATTGATATTTTTTTCAGAGCATGTAGTGACGTTTGTGTAACCTGCTCCTGTTTCGTTGAAGAATCTTCTTTTTCTCAATTAATGTCATCCTAATTCTCCGGATTTGGTGTTTATTGCTATGATGCACAGTTTTCCTTGTCTTCACAAAATCTATCAGAGAAGAAATAAGTGCTCCGAGTCTATTAAAAGCATTTTCTGAGTCTTCCTTTTTACTCTCTGTTATATTTTCCGATCTGGCGTTCATAAATTTTTTGACAGGGTTCATTATTTCCCAAAACCGCTATTTAAAATATGTGTACATTTGCGTTATGGTCATGTTTGCAAGCAGTTAAGTCCTTCGAGAGTTGACTTGAGATCCTTATGAGGCCTTCTGCCAGAGCTATATCCGAGTTAATCGGGGAGAAAAATTTGAACCTATATTACCAACTTAACGGAGATAATTATCGAACTGTACTTTGAATCTTATCCAATGTTACCGTGATCGAGTCCGCCTGAAAGCCATTTCAGTTTCACTAATAAATTATTTTGTAGTGCTGATTTTTTATTACACTTTATTACTTTTGATTTTTTTGCCCCACAGTGCAATATTATTGTTTATCTTCATTTTATACTTTAGTGTGAATTATCTTCGTTTGTGTAAGTGTGGTAGTATGAAAAGGATTTTAGAAGTAAATAAACCAAATAATTGACTTTTTTGCTTTTCCTCCTTATTCATTGACTTTATCCTATGAATGTATGTGTTTACGACCATTTCTATTTGCATTACAAATTTATACATAGATTTTTTTCTTACTCCTTTATCAATTCTTCTTATTATCCTTCCTTCTTTCACTTTTTTTATCCTGGAAAACTTCTATTTGTTTTTCATGTCAGAAAAAAATCTTCATATTAACAATCAAATACTTAAATCCATATCGTTGTATTTGCTGATGTAGTTGTGAGGGTAATTATGTAAGCTCTCATATATATATATATTTGTATGGATAACTTTATTGTTATCCTTATAAAGCTTTATTACAAGCGACTCTAAGGAAGTGTTAAATTTCAATCATGTCCACCCTTATGTCCATAAAATCCTCCTTCAAGTGAGTGAGTGAATGAGTGAGCAAGTGAGTTAGTTGAGTTGTGTCAATCTTGTAATGTGAAATGAATACAGGAAACTTGTCTCGTTAAGGATGTTTTGACAGTTAGTTGTAAAGGATATTAGGGTATCAGCTGTTGGTCTATGTTAAACAATTACGTTTGTTTGTGTATGTTCACAAGGCCACATACTTATGCCGGCATTTCAGTAATTCGAATTTATGTGAGAAATAAAAATTCTTCATATTTTTATGAAAAAGAGCACGTAAAGGAAAAAAGGATGATATTTGTTACCACATTAACCATTTTTATTATGGGATCTTAATACTTTTTTTGTTCATAAAAAAATAATGTTGGCATTTTGCTGCTTGTTGTAATAATAATGTATGTATATTATGAGCATGTGTATGTGTGTGTTTTGTTATAAGTATATATGTATATGTATAAACAATATATAAACAAATTTGCCAGAATTTCTACTTATTTTTATTTATGTATTCCTGGCGCCAGGGATGATAATGTGTATATATTTTTTGCTGTCTCCCTGAAATTATCATATCGAAATAAGCAGTTTCGGATAATATTATTATAGTATCATTATTTGGCTACAAAAAGGATATAAATATTATTATAAAAATAGCAGTATTCATACAGTATTTATTTACTATAAACATTTCAAGGAACCACAAAAGTCAATTTGAAGCGTAGTCCATATTATTGATTATGCACAATGGTTCCAAACGATTTTTACGTAATTCTTTAATCAAATGAAATTTCCCCGGTATTTTCGATGTGATTACACATTATGTCGATCCCTTTCTGGCCGATGACCCTTCAAATTGGTAATCTCTCATTTAAAAAAAAATCGCCAAAAATTCTGTTGTGAATTGAGGCAAAAAAAGGCAGCCCTTTTAAATTTCTATGAAAATTATCTTTAACAGTTTAAGAGGTATTCAAGACAATTTAAATGTTCAATCCATTTTTCTCTTTCTTTTTAATATTCCCAACATGATCATTGAAATACTTTAATCCGTTAAAAAGTTATATTAATCTGAAATTGGAAATTTAAAGAAAACAATTTTCTAAAAATGTGGCAACGTTTTTTGTAGTAAAACTTAACTATTTAAAGAAGTCCAAGCGATAACATATGTGAAATTTTTCTAGATTAACTTGGGTCAAATATCTGCCCATAAGTCTTATCCAAATTTGGACAATGAAAAAAATTATCTAATTGTTTATTGACAAATTCATGTTTGTCGTGTTGAAATTTAATAAAAAAATTCCGTAATTTGTATCAATTTAATTTAAGTTTAAATAACAACTTAAAAAACAAGTCCTTAAATAAACTTATCAAGAATTTTCGATAACATTTCATAAGCATACTTATTATTTTAATATTATTTTAATCAATATAATAAATTATTTTCAAATAATGCTTTGAAAATGTTTTCTATAGCAACAGTATTTGTAATAATACTTGCTATACACTTGTTGGAATAACAATATTTTAAAATATGATTGTAAAAGACTAATACTCGTAATAGTTTAGTAAGTGTTTCTGTATAAAAATATAAAAATATAACATTTGTGTTTAAAAAAAATCTTAAAAATTAATTGTAAAAAAATCATATAAAATAAAATACAAGATCCCTAAAGAATCAAATCAGACATTGTTGAAATGTTCTTAAATAATAGAAGACCCAAAATAAATAATCCGATTGAAGTTCCAACCAGCCCCAAGATTTCAAATTCTGAAGATAATGTGGATTTTGACAACCATTCTTATGTTCAATTATTTAGTATCCACAGATAAACGAGTTCAAAATCATTATCATAATCGGTATCATTATTTGAAATTGAAAAATTCTTAACACACCTGGTTGAGGTAGACGGAATGATTCACATGATGTTTCTAAAGTCAAAAATATTAAGCATTTTTTCCAAAACATCCGGTAGTAAGGAAGTCCGGTTAGCTCTGTTCTCGGGCTGTTTGGTTCAAAAAAGAGAAAACTATTGCAGTTAAAAAAGGCTCAACAATTTCCTGACAGGAATGCTCCTAACAATTAAAAGACCAAATATAGAGCACGGAAAAAAATATTTTTTCTGCATAACGGATGACGAAACGTTCGTACTGGCAGATTTTTCACAACTTTCTGTTGTAAAATCGTATGTTGCTGATACTCGAAGGGTTTTGGAAAAGTTTAAGACCCAAAAAATCTTGTCCTGGCAATCAATATGCAATTACGGCAAAAGAAGCCAATCAAAGGAATTTTTGCTTCATAATGTGTAAATAGGGCTTTGAGTGATACGAGAACAATAATATGATATTTTTACCAAGAGTCAAATCCTCCAAACTGGGTCTTGGAGGATTTGATTGAGGGGAATGACCCCTCAAATGACCTTGAGGGATCATTCCGGCCATTGCACATATGACGCCTACTGATATCATCCATAAACGAAGCAAACTCTTAAACCTCTAACGTCAATACCACATATGCCCCGCGTGATAAGCAATTACGATTCTCCCAAATCATCCATCATCCTTCCATCTCTTTTCCTACATTGTCAGTAACAGGTTTGTATGCGCGATAAACTTAGTTTTGGAGAATTTCCAAATTCCAGAAGGGATTAAATTAAATCCCCAAGTTATCCAATTGCATCCAAAAAGAGTTTTTCTTTTCTGGCGTTGTGACAGTTATCGTACTTCCTCTGTTATCTGTATCGATCGAATACTCCTTTTGAAATAACATGACCATTTATTGTGATTATTTTTAACAAGGTCCTCCTCATGAAATCTTATGCTAAAATCAGATTGCCGCAGATCGGGAACAACATTCGAATCTGTATCATCAACTTAACGGTGACAGTTTTTGAACGTACCTGAAAAATTTTGTTGAGACGGAAACAGTTGCCCTGTAGCAATTTCAGCAGAATGCAACTTCTACTTAATTAAATATCATAACCGTCATTTATGTATAAATGTAGTCTATATCGTAAATTACGTTGTGGCCAGTGTTGTCTATAATATTGATTATTCCCTATTAAAAAACTACGTTGTAGTTATTTTATATACATCGTTTTAATATGTATTACAGACTACAATAAGAGTCTTTGTTTTAGTCTGTATTATAGCCATTGTTGTGGTCTACGTTATTGGTTTCGTTTAAATCTATATCAAAAGCTACACTGTAGTCTACATCGTATGCTACGCCATACTGTGTTGACTATATTCATTCATTTAATACATTTAAAAATATGTCAAAGTCTATGTTAAAGACTACACTTAAATCTTTACTATAATCTAAACTATTCATTACGTTATAGTCCATTTTATAGCATATACTAAAGATTACGTTATAGTCTGTACAGTAGATTACGTTACAATTTGTCTTTAGTTTTAGTCTTATTTCAATTATATACAACAAAATATTACTTGAGTTTACTTTTGAATAAAATCACAAAATCTCAGCAAATGCTACGTAACGTAAAGTGCAAGAAAATATTAATAAATATTTATTTAACGTGTTGACATAAATTATTTTCTATAAATTGTTTTTTGTTTTTGTCTTTGTTACCATTTTGATTTTCGCTGACAACTACAATTTATTATATTTAGTTTTCAAAACAGATTTCAAACACCAAAAGTGATGATTGAATTTACACCTCAAAAACTATTTATGTACAAAATATTTTGTAGCAAAACAATGACAAAACCAATCAAGCCAAAATACACGAAACAACAACAGCAACAACAACATAACATAAATAAACAGAAATGAATGGAAGATAGTAACCAAACAGGGATGTAAAGGAATTAAAACTTTTAAAGTCCAAGAGAATGTTTTAGGAGTCAAAGATGAACTGATTGGTTTAAATTCAAGGGTGTTGTGAAGCATAAATAAGGGAATGTTTCAGCTATCGAAGGTCCGAAGGCCGGGATCGTTGGACATTTAAAATTTCCTGCCCCATAACAAAGGCTAATAAAGCTTCCCTATAGGTGGAACTTAGAATTATTTTAGCTCCGGAGAAAAGCGCATAGTTCATTTTATAAAAACTATTGGAACAAATCGTAACAGTCATAACGCGAGAAACAGAGAGCTGCAAGAAAGCGACAGAAGTCACGACTATGTGGATCATGTTGTGATACTGGTATTGGGTCCATTTCTGGTTGTGATTAGTGATATCATGTTCGCCTGTTTGAATTTATTCTAACTAAGCATCAGAATGCGGAATAGAGTTCAATCCGAACTAAACTGAATTAGTACTGCTCACAATAAAGACCTAGTTTCCAAGCTTGCGATTACCGTGGGTAGGTAACTGGAGGTGAAGCTTTGTGCACTGCTGGAAATATACAACTCATTATGCCATCGGATTATTTTTTGCCGTATATGGACTTTGATAGAATTCCCAAGATTCTAATACCCTCCACAGTGGAATGGGAACAACATAATCGGGGACCACAATACTAGGATCTACACTGTTGGTTCGAAAATGAGCTATGGTGTAGAGGATGGTGTAATTTAAGAAGATATTCAGAATGCATATCATATCGGTTTTCTGATAAATGTTGTGTATTTTAGGCTGAAATATTGTCGGGAGTCAAAGGGTACTTCTTTCACCAAAAATTAATGTGAATAAGTCCCAGCTGTGATTATTTGGAGAGGGGAAAAAGGGTGTCCAAGGTCTTGTGTGTCGGCCTTGGTAATCAAATTACATACTGGATTTTCTTTGTAAAGCATCACAGATCAAACTGAATGACCTACTTAGACACCTTAAAGAAACTGGATGGATCTAATTTATAATTCCCTACTCGAGAGTTTAGACTACAAATTCCGTTTAATTCACACGTAAACTATAACAACTTCTGCCCTCTCACAATTTGAGCAGAGCGAGCATTAATTCATTGTAATTTGTTGTTGCTTCTCTTAATCACACAAAGCCAAATGTATAGTAGTGTTGTAGTGGGTATCACTGTTCTTCCAACTAGTAACAGACGTACACTAGACACTTATTATCTTACGTGCTGTATGATCATGCCAAGACAAGGTCATTCTGACTATACTTGACAGTTCATGAGTTTAGAATTTAAAGCAAATTTTCAAAATATTTTGAAATAAAAACTCTATGGAAATTTGACTCCTGAATTTATATTACAATGATTACTTTCACTCTTACTTCTGACATTTACATTTTCACACTAAAGATATTGACTGAACTTTTGCAATTATTGGCTGAATACAGTTCAACATCTCCTCTTTATCCTCTCAAACTAGAAACTGGACTTAAATAAAATCTAATAATCTCTTGTACGATGTAAAAATGCAACATCACGTTTCATTGCAGTTATTGACAAACAAACAAAAAACAAAAAAACTATAAGGAATCAAATAAATAAAATGAAAGACCACAAAAAAATATCAATTCTATTCCATTCAAACGTGTATTTTACACAGTTGACAGTTTGTTGTAAAATTCTAATTGTAAAAAATGAAGAGTAAATAAAAACATGTATGTATGTATGTATGTATGTATGTATGTATGTATGTATGTATGTATGTATGTATGTATGAATGTGTGAATGAATAGAAAATAATATGATCGATTTTTGTTTCGTTCAAAAGTCTTAAATGGATAAAAAAATTATGAATGTGTATGTGTGAATGTATGTATATGTTTGTTGTTTTTGGTGTGGTTGTTGTAATATTGTTGTTGGCATGTTGGTGGTATTATTGTTGGTTAGTTTATGTAAACAACAGGATAACATGTACTTATGTGTTATTGATAAACATCATAACAATGAAGCCATCGATGTATATGCACACATTCATACAAAAAGGATATTAACAGTTATTCTCATGATATTTAAATTCAGTTCTTCTTCTTCTTGTATTGCCACGTTTAAAGTTAAATTTTAAAATCTAAAATGAATAATGATTTTCCATTTATTATCAAGACTTTTTAATTATAGATAAATCAATCCGTCTTATAAGTTAGATTTCTGAATCCTTGAAGACATTATTGACTCTTCTAAATTATTTCTTTCGTTAATAGAATTACGTTAGAATCAACTTTCAAATTTAAAACTCAATATTGGGTGGTGTAAAAAATATTTTCGTTTTTTCACTAAACTCAGTCAATGTCAAACGTCAGTTGCTTTAGAATTATAAAAAATTTAGCTCCTCCCAATATTCAGGAAAAAATCATAAATAGCGATTTGTATTAGAAAAATCAGACAATGGTGATTTGGAGAGATTGCCGTAATAGTTCTTCAGACATTGGATTAACTATACGGATCACCTCTAACCCTGTTCGTTTTTAAATGTTTCCTAATACACGGTGTCAAAGAAAATTGATTGGGTCTTTATTAAGGAATTTTAGCTGTAAAAGATCTTTAGATATTTTATGAAGTGTACCCAATGGTCCCTTATGCTTTTTTCTCCATAATAGTTCTTAATGTAATTGGTAACCAAAATGTGCATTGTATGGAGGCTACTTTTCTCCTGAACCAATCCTTCCTAAATATTGTCTATTAAAACAGTACCTTAGGAAAGTAATTGAGGTGAAATTTGAATGTTTCTCTACAATAGTTCTTTCAATATTCCATAGTTTGCATGGGGGCTAACTCCCCTTTCGATACTCTCTGTCCTTAATTATTTAATTAATTAACAAATTTACAAGAAAGTGTTTGAGACTGAATTTAAAAACTATCGATTTAACTGTTCTTTAGATAATTTGGCCCTTAATATTCTTATTGTATGGGGGTAACTCTTCCCCTGATTCTACGGAAATTTGTATTACCTATGTTATGAGAACATTTCTTTAAAATTGCTCTAACAGTATATGGTTACCCATATTTTAAAGTATATGTTCGACTCAGTATCACTTCCTGGGATGATTTAGAGATGTCATGCGGCTTTGCATATAAACTTAGAAAGCAAAATACTGGACATATTTTTAAAAATATCTTGATGAAATTTTTTATTTGAAATAATTTTGGACTTAACAACGAGGCCTGTTAAAATAGAATATGATTGGGAATGAATTTGACTTTTAGCTCACAAAAGTCCTAAATTTAAAATGATTTTAAATCTTTTAATAATCCAAAATGGTGTGATAAGTTTTACGGGAATCGATTAATTATTTCTCCTAGTTCTCTTATAAGACCCTTTTGGAATACCACTTCGGGGTGATATCACATAAACGTGGGAACTTTGTTAATATTTGGTTAAAATAAGATTAATTTAAGCAGAAATTAGCGAGGATTGATCCATAATTTACCAATTTGTACAGTTGTAAGGAACGCAAAATTTTCGAAAGATCGTACTAGTGTCATTAATGGAGGATGCACCTTTATAATGCACTGTACAGTGTAATGTAGAAATATACAGATCAGTAAGTTGAAATTCTAAGTTTTGCAGTCAAGTCGGAAAATGGGTGAAATCACCTCAATACAGAATATTGAGACGGAAGGGAATGAGGGACAATCTTACACGCCGATTTTACTTCCATCACCTGTCTTCACGATAGAAGGGCTTCTTCTCTCCAATGGATTCACAGTACAACAACAGAATTAACAGTTGTCGCCATTCAAATCGTTAATTGTGTTATGCAGAAAAGGCCAATTGAAGGGACATTCCTTGTAGCATTTGACCTATTAAAAGCCTTTAATACTGCCTCTCACAAAGTTTTTTTCCAAGAGATTTTCAAGTCCTTATGCCAAATAGCATACAAACTGGATTGTAAGTATTTGAGTGGCAGCCATTCGTTCAATGAGATAGAGGCTGAAGATCAAAACTTCGTAGTATTAAACCAAGGGTTCGGAATGTCTTTTCACCTCACGAAGCTCCCATCATCTCCATGTGCACGTTAACATGATAACCTATGAAGATTGGAAAATTTCACCAGCGAAGTCGATATTCACACTTTTCATTACCTAGAAAAAGGAGATCATATTAAGTTTTGTTATCGTAGTTGATGAAGTCTGCTTTATATAGTCAAGTTTCTAAAGTAGGAATTAGGTTCTTTAGGCACTAGTCGAGAGTGTTTATAGTATCGGTAAATATATCTTATAAGCTGCATACATATAAACTATTGGCCAGTGAGTTATTATTAATGCTTCAGTGTGGACTCCTCCGCTGAGTGACGCATTATGTATTGTGAAGTACCGTTACAGACTATTTTCAGATGTCATCAATACTACATAGTGTGTACAAATCGGAGACGAAGACCCTTCTTTTAAAGAAACATAACAAAATGCTTACTTAATATTTCCTCGGAAATAAATCAAATGAATCAATCCAACTTCGATAGGAGTCTCTCCCGAGGCATAAACAAAGTAGGATCTAATCGTATATTTCTTGACTTTGAATCGAAATTTGTATATGACAGCTTTAAATGACATTTGCAGAATCCAATTACCTTGGAGGCCACCTAGATTGCCTAATATTGGACAGATTCTACTCTATTCAAGAGGAGTAGTTTTAACACAACTGAGAACGGAATGTAGCAATAAGCTCAACACCTGCTGATCCTGTATTGAATGAAGCATTGCAATAATATATCCTGTATATGATCAAGGGTCTTGCGACACAAAAGATTTATTTAAAACCAGTACTGCTAAATTCAATACATGGAAATATTTTCGGACCAATAAGGCACTGTGGCACTCTTTTGGATTATTTAAAATCCAATTATACATGATGTATAATAATGGACTCATTAAGTACATCGTTTTAAAAATATGTATTATTATGAGTTAAAAATTGCATTCCGGCAGGACTTTTGAGTGGGGATTATGTAAATTAAAGAACCGATGCCCTTTTTTGGTATTCTCGAATGATATTTTCTCATCTAAGACTTCTCGTGAGATCGGTCCAAATAACAACCGGACAAAAGTAACTGATGACACGTTATTAACTCGGTATTGTCATATAGCGTTAAGTGTTTGTAAGGATTGAAGATCAATGAAGGATTAAAAATAATAACCACAAAATTTACCCAAACAAAGGGAAATTAACTTTTACACCACCAAATATTTCCCTACAAATACTTTCCAGCTTTTTTGTCGATTGTATTTTACAAAAACAATTGCTTTCATTTTCCTAAATGAAGTAAAAACGAAAAATAAAAAAAAAGTAAATTTGAACGTGTCCAGTTGCCAAAAATTGTCCACATGTTGTCAAATGCCACTCGTCGGTTGTAAGCCAAAAAATGGTACCATTTAATAACTTACACAAAAACAAAACACATACACACAGAAAACACACACATTCACAAAGAACAAATAATACACAGAAATATTTTAAGTACTCAACTTTAGTCGGAGAAACTTAAAAATACAATTGTCTATTGAATTCAATAAAAGTAGTTGCATTAAACTCTTTTGCTGCTACTGACGATGTTGTTGCTGTTGTTGTATGTGTTTTCTGTTCAATTCAATATAAATATTTCCGTTTCCGTTATGCATGCAAGCATATAGGCACTCAGGCAGGCATAGATGTGTATGTTTTCAGGCGTTTGTGTTTATACATGTGAATGTGTGTTGTGTGTTGTGTGTGGGGGGGGGTGGGGATGAAAGGATTTATTATTTAATCCTATTGCAGTAGAACAATTTTATTTTTGGTATTTTATTTTAAATAACATTCTGCTTCAATAGTTCTGAAGTTTTATTTTCTCTCTTTTTTTTTTAAATCTTATTTTTGTTTTTGCTGCTGTTGTTGTTGTTGCTGTGCATGAAGTAGCTGTTATTGAATGAGTGAATATTGGTTGTAATCTTCTATGGGATTAAAGTTGTTATTAATATTGTCCATATGTGTACGTAGGTAATTTATGTTATAACTCCTTTATATTCTCATTTAGTCATTTTATAGTTGTAGTTATTTTTTTATCAGTTACAGTCTTTTTATTTTGGAAATTGATTTTAATTCATTAATACGTTTATTTTATGGATTTATGACACATGTTATATTTCACATAAGAGGGAAATTGTTCTCTTTTTAATAAAGCTTTTTTCTGGTGATAACTATATTAAATAGATTAGTAAAGTAAAAGTGTAATATTCGGGAAATAAATAAAATTAATAATCATTGGTCCGAACATGACCAATTGCAGTAGGCTTCATCCTTGAGGACAACTAGCGTGATAGACAAGCAGATGAATGGATAACCTTGAATATACTCAGAAAATTATTATTTCTTTAATTCTTAAGCCATAAAAACCAGGGTGTATAACAATAATTCCGGTTAGTCCAGATTACGAATTATGCCTTCGTATAGAAGAAGAGGTCCTTGAATCCTTGGAATTGAATTCAGTAGAAAAAATAAGCCGATCGGTATTTTTAAATGTGTGTTCAATATTTTTTTCTGTATGTTACAAACATCTACACAAATTTGTGTAATACTTCAACCACCTATGATGGTGTTGTATGCTTTCTCATGTGCCAAATTTCGCAAAATTCTATTTTTTATTCGAAACTTATACTCAGTTATTCACATTTTGAAGTTGTTTCAGATATCAATCTATAACATAAATAATGAAAAGGCCATTCCCTTGCATGAGAGTGTGTCAACATAAAACAAGTCACTATACTAAGCCGATAAGTTGTACGTTAAGCAGTGAGATCGAAAAATTCTTAACACACGTTTTTTATTAATACTTTTGAACCAAGTCTACTTTGATCTTTTTTTTTTATAAAATATGTCAGTTGTTATGTTAAATGTATCACAAATGATTATAGTTTTTATCTGATTAAAATGAGGGACCAGAATCTGTTTTCAATGGTATTAATGAATATTAGGAGGACTTGTCTCCTGATATAAAAAACTGGTTCTGTTAAAAGAAATTGTCTACATGATGTTTCTAAAGCCAAAAAGTAGAAAACATTTTCAAAATTCTGCCAACACAATCGGTAGGAATGCAGCCCATTTAGCTCTGTGCTCGGATTATTTGGTGCGAAAAGTTAAAGCGGAATTAAAAACATACTGACTTGAACGCTGCCGAAAAGAGATCACAGAAATTGAATTAAAAAAAATATTATAAAAATATTCTTGCTGCATAATGGATGAAGAAACGTATGTTCTGGCAGATTTTTCACAACTTTCTGATCAAAAATTGTATGCTGTTGATGCTCCAGGGTATGTTGAAGAAAACTTTAGGACCCAAAAAGTTCTTGATATGCAAAGTAAAATGCAGTAGAGCAAACAAAAAAAGGCAATTATTTGTTACAAAGGGCTCTTTAAAGCTGCTTCCACACAATCATGGCCTGACTTGGCATCCTGCCACTATCTTCTATTGTGATGGAAGATCAATAATGGAATATTTCTACCAAGAGAGAGCAAATCCTTCAAACTAACCAGAGTTAAGCCCAGGTTTTTGTGAAACAAGAATTGAAGAGTTCATAAAAGTTGTCCTAAAGTTTGGTAGATTTGAAACAGAGATGGTCCATCTGAATGAGCAAAGTTACAAAAAGGACTATAAAAAATTTAATGGATTCATTAAAACTATAAAAGTATTTTTCTTCTTGTAAATGGTGATAATTTCAATAAAAAAAAATAATAAAAAATTTAAAATTATCGTTTTTTTAAATATATGTATGTTAAACATTTTTCGATCTCACTCCTCATATATAATTTTAAAAAAATTACTCCAGATTTTGAAAATTGGAAAAATTTTAAAACTAAATAAGAATCAAAAATTGTGTACTCGATTTTAAATTTGCATGTTCGAAGTACTCCATTTTGAACTCCTGTAACTTGACACTTAAACCCCTGTAGGATCCTTATTTTAAAATTTCTTGAAAATCCATTCAGCAGAGCAAAAGTTCTAGATTTATCAAATAAAATCTTATTACACAAATGTCTCTTAATTAACTGAATCGATCATTATACTAAAAAGTGGATGTGTTATACTTTTAAAGTAGGGTAGTGTAGGGTGTATATATATTGAAAATAATTGAAACTCTCATCATTTATTCTACTTGTCTAAATACTAAATTGTTTAATAAATTTATTTTCTGTAATTTAATTACATTTTTACGCGTATTTGACCTTTTGTAATTGCAAAAACAAGTTAACTACAAAAAAGCAAAAAGACAAAAAATAATATAATTAAATAAAATCTACATAATTTATAAATAAATAATTAAATATTATCACATGTTTATTTTTTTTCTATTTTAATAAATTCACTACTCATAATTCAAAATATAAACATTATTATTGTAATTACAACTGTATCGCATAACATAATTATGTTATGTTAAATAAAACAGTAATAGAAGAAGCAGTTATAACCACAACAACAACAAAGACAAATAACAAAATCAATTAAACAATTTTCTATTGGCACGAACAACAAAAACAACAATAATAATTATTATTATTGAATGAATGTATGAATGAATGAATGAATATTTTTGAAGGCATTCAATTGCACATCAACGAAATAAAGCGAAATTAAGTAAAATTGCTATAATCGGTAATGCCGAATCTTCAATACCCTCCATCACTAACATTTTGCAAAAATTAGCATGAATTGAAGTTATTTCACCAAAACAAACTTATTCGTTCATCAGCTTAAATACGAATTGCGGAAAAAGGCATCTAAAATAATTAAAGTGAAATGTGGAAATATATTCTTGTATAGGAGCGTTTTTGGGCCCTCAGCAAATATTAGTGTTGTATTATTATACGATTTAAAGAGATAATTTGTAATATAAATTCGCTTTGTTTCGGGATACCCTTTCCCTTGGTCCTATCCGATCAAAAAACAGTCCCTTAAGAAAAGTAGCTGTAACTAAATTTGCGAACTCTCGATATTATAGTTCTTTAGATATTCGATAATCAATATTTTCATTCCATAGGTCCCAGCGGTTCTACGCTTTGCCAAGTAAAATACTTCCTTGAGTAAGTAATTGGTACCAAATTTGAGAACTCTCATTCAGTGAAAATTCATCAAAATTTGCTCATCCGTTTTGTAGTCGCACAAACATACATACATACATACATACATACATACATACATACATACATACATACATACATACATACAAACATACATTCATAAACACATGCATACATACACAATTCAAACATACATAACTCATACATACATAATTCATACATACATAATTCATACATACATAATTCATACATACATACATACATACATACATACATACATACATACATACATACATACATACATACATACATACATTCATACATTAATACATACTTACATACATACGTACATACATACATACATACATACATACATACATACATACATACATACATTCATAAAAACATCCATACATACACAATTCAAACATACATAATTCATACATACATACATACATACATACATACATACATACATACATACATACATACATACATACATACATACATTCATACATTAATACATACCTACATACATACATACATACATACATACATACATACATACAGACATACATCATAATTCTATAAATATTTTATATATAGATAAACAGATAAATATTGGAACCGAGATATATATCTCTATGGTCGATCCTTTTAAAACGAATGTAAAAGGGAAAATTTCACACATGAGAGTCAATATTTAAGGAATTGGATACCTATATTGAAGACAATTATCTAGTTGACTGAATTTCCATGGAATTGATTAATTTTGAAGATCCTTTTAAGTCAAAAACACTATTCCGGGATGTAGGATTATTAGGGTATAATAACCAAATATTGCTCGATATTTGTCAAACTAAATTTATATATTAAATCCAGTATTAAAAAATTAAATCAAATTAAAAAGCCTGTTTTCTGGGAAGGGACCTTTAATAAGTATCACATAGTTGATAATTAAAGAAATAATTATGACGAATTTTAATAGATTTCTTTCAAGTTTAAAAGTCTTTTAAATTTAAAGTTTTTTCCGGGAACAAGACTTATATAACAGTTATAGCAAAATATGGACCAATATTCGCCAAGAAAGTATCATGTATTTAATACAGTTAGAAAATAATCGTGACGATTTCTAATATAAGATTTTTGGAAGTCAAAAGTGTTTACTGGGAATGGGCGTTACAGCAGTGTTTTATAAACTCAAAGCCGTTTTCCGGAAAGGAGCTTTATATCGGAACTATTTCACTTTTTTTCGTTAGAATATTTCCAACATACAGATATGGCTAAACCGGCTCAGATTTTGATTTTACGCAAGAATATAAAGCTATTATGGGGTCTGTTCTTAGCATTACAACCGGAATGACAAAATTAATATACCCTCATAACCGCTTGTGATGGTGGAGGGTACAAAAACATTAAAACACGCAAAAAAGAGGAGTTTTTGCTAAAAATAAACATAAATATAATTTGTCGTATAAACTAATTTTCAAATGTGCTAATTAAATTTTCAAAATGCGATTATATAATATTGAATAGTAGCGGATATTAGGGTGAACACAAAATTCGAAAAGAAATCAAAAATTTGTTTGAAATAAATAAAGAAAAAAATGAATTAAAAAATGTAAATTAAAAAAAAATAAATCTTTTCAATTTCAAAATTCAAGTGCTTTCGAAACGTATTACCCCCCTAATAAAATACTTAAAATATAATTTTAACTATTATTATACATTGGTATGCATTCATACATTCATACATTCATTCATTCATCCATTTGTTCATATTAACTTAGATGTTGCCAATGGGAAACGGATATAAAAACATTTTCATGGTCTCGTTTCTAACGTTTACTTATGTCAAATATTTGTTTTCATACATAAAATGTTATTTGTTTTCTTTTTAACTAAAATAACCACACACAGATACATACATACATTTATATAATTATTAACGCATATCTACAAATATTATGATAAAATGAATATTATAAGAGTATTAGTAAACCATATCAACATTTGCACAACATTTTCAACAACAAAAATAATATTTATTTCATTTTCATTTGAAAATCACATTCGCAATGGTTCACAATCGCCAAAAGCGTTAAGTTAAAAAATGTGAGGTTATGAAGAAATCACGAAAATTGTTTACTTTCGGTTTGAGTATTCAAATTTTAATCATTAAGATTGTAATTTTCCAGCGTTTCGGTGTCATTCCTACATACAATGAATTCGGTGAAATTATCAAGAAATATGGACCTTATAACTAACTGGTATTTTTGGGATTTCACTAATGATGAAATTAAGAAAATACTCGGAAACCCTTCCATTGTTACTTTGGCCGAAAAGGAAGATTAATATCCACCATACTTTTGAACACCTTTTTTGTGCTCTTAGCTCCTGGTAGTTTCCAAATTTTCCTCTCTACAAATATCACTCTATTGTTCCTGTACCACTCAAGGGCTTGTTAACCATGATGACAAAATTCTAAGTCAGGTCAAAAATAAGTGGAGACATTATGAAATCTTATGAATTGAATCAAGTATTTTTCGTTAACATTTCTTGATGTAAATTCCGGTATTTATAGAGCTCTTGGAAAATTTTGATTGGTTTTGGGTCTTAAACTGTTCATCAACATTTTTGCGAGCATCAGTAAGATAAAAATTTTCCCTAGAAAGTCTTCTAGAAGATACACTTCGCAGGAATATCTTTTAAAAAACGTGACTTTAATTTCCTTGCTCTGTTTGACTTTGGCTTCTAAGTTTTAATCTGCCTTTTTCTGCGGAACTTTTTGAGTCTTGTAGGGTTTTTAAATCTGTGTTAACAGATTCGAGCACTGAGCTTAACGTGTTGCTTTTCTCGCGCATTTGTTGGAAGCTCTTTTGTAAATGCTTTCTATTTTTAGGCTTCAGAACGAAATAGTCCACATTCCTTTTACGTGAAGTTTTAATGTAAATCGTGTCGCAATAATTTTTGATATATTAAAAAACTGTCTCGAGATTTTACAAAAATTTTAAAGTTGAAAGTTCGAAAACTATAATGGATCCTCAATGGGTCCAAATGCTGCACTCATCTGATATCATATTTAATTTCATGCAAATCCAGTCAAAAAGAAAAAATCAATTTTGCCACATCGCACAGTATTTTGGGTAGTGCTGTCGCCCAATCCCGTGGATTACTTTTAAATGCGATGAAAGTTCTCGCCTTATTAGAAAATACAAAAGACCTTAACTTATTACTTTATTTCCATCACTCACTAATCCACTCACAGATCCACAGGTGATGTGAACCACTCTTCAGGAGAAAAATTTGTTTATAACTTCCTTGCATGACGGTTTGCAAAGTAGTGTCCTTTAATTCTGACACCCTAATTATCAGACTATTGGTGAAATTTTATAGATTTATATGTACCAAGTTTTACCAAAAAATTTCTGGTCCAGACTATAATCTCCCTGATCGCATGTATCTATGGTATGGTAGCCGGACACATATACTAGTTTTTGGTTCTTCCAGTCCGGCCCTTTCACAGTTTTTTTAGTTTGGTCATTTGTCTCTTCATTTCCGACCATTGCCTCATGGGAAGGTACACAGGTTATGTGTACCATTTCTCATGCGGAAAAGTTGTTTATAGCCTTTTTGCAATAGAAGAAGGTCAGTGAAACCTCATCTAATAGCCTTTCGACTATCGGTAAAGTTTTATAGATATTTATCAAGTTCTTTTTAGTTCAGACTATACCGCCCTGATCGTACGTATCTACTTAAAACAGGGCATCAGTTGGACAAAAAGTATTGTTTCCAATATTCTAGCCGATGTCGGTAACATTAAAGCTCTTGCAAGATCTTAATAAAGCATTTCTCTTTCAAGAAATACCTCAACACTACTGAAGCATAAATAAGTATAGTAATTCGTTTAGAATCATTTTGCGTCTTCTTTGTAATTGGAACGCACTTTAGCATAATATTTGGAGAGGAACAAGCAAATTTTTACAGTTCCCATTTTCATGTTTTTTGATATTCATTGGATCCAAGGACCTAAATTAGTACACTATTAAAAACGAGCTGTACCACTATTTTTAGTACAGCTGCCTGTAAATCTTGGTTTTTCCTTAAAAATATTAATTTCGTTTGCTCATTGTCTATGACAGTAACTCTTTCTTTTATTTAATGCAAAGAAATTCACCTCTCACTACACAGAGTTTCACTTAAATGCAAATATTTAAAAGCCAATTTGCGTTTAAGTGAAAATTCGCTGCCCAAACACTCACCCACTCACATTCACACGAAAGCAGCAGTACTAAACACTTCAATTGTCAACAGCAATTTGATGTCTTCATATCTTTGGGCTTTCGAGGGGATGATATTTGGCCTTTCAAAATGGTATCAAATTTCGTTTGTATTTACATTTCAGTTGCACTCCTCTATTAAGCAGTTTACATCTTAGTGGGTATTTTAGATATTTTCCTTCTTTTGTAGTAGTTGTTGTTGTTGCTGCTGTTGTCGGCGTTGTTGTTGTTTTAAATCAGAAAATACAATGGTTACGCGAACACGTAACCTGTTTATCTAGTGGCATTTGAAACTGTTTAATCCTTGATAATTGTTGTTGGTTGGTATGTTGTGTTTATGTATTTGTTTGTTGGATTGTTTGTTGTTTGTTTGTTTTGTTTCCTTATTTGGCTGACTGGCTATTTTGGTTGGATGGTTGATTGTTTGTTTGGTATTCATTATGTTTTTTTTTTCTAGAGGAATTGAGGTGCAAAAGGGAACAATTCTCAAAATATTTGAGATATTCTTCTTCTTTGATAGTTAAACTTATATGTGTAGTTATTTGTTTGTAAGTGTGCTTGCATGTGTGTTTGTTATCTTGTGTCTGTTTGGTAAAAAATTTTGATCTCTTGGGTTTTGTTGTGAGTTTGTAGCCAAAGTGTTATTTTGCAGTTTAAAAGTTAGTTGGCTCATTTGTTTGCTTGTGTTGGTAAGTATTTGTTATTCTTGCTTATGTTGTTGTTGTTTTCCTGTTGTATTATTATTTCTGTTTTTTTTTTGGGTCCAGGGAAGAGATGTGAACGGATGTGAAGAATAAAACTGTAGTATTAATGCAATTCCATGCATGTACACATTTGTGCTTCGTAAGCTTCATTATACCTTTGAGTGTTGTTAGAGAATGTAAAAACGTATGGAGTGAAAGAGAGAGAGAGAAGGAGAAGATAAAAAGAAAACTGAATTGTATACGAAATTTTCCATTGTGTTGATTATATCTACTCTGGACTAATTGGCCTACACTTAGAGGGAGGTATGTTAAGTGTAACAAGTTGAAAGAAAATTTCAATATTAAGAGAGAACAATAAGGATCCTTCATATCTAAGTGAAGGCTTCCTTGACATGTTGTAGATGTCTTCAACAGTTCAGATGTCATCACACAGTATTATAAAACCTTTATATCAATCTGTAATTAAGCAACGGTATCTTCTGAATAATTAAATTTAATTTTCTGAATAACCTGATTATGCAATTAGAAAAATTGTCAAATTTGATTAACAAGAATGGGGGACTGTGTATTGGTTTTTACCATGGCTTAGTTTCAGTGCGATGAAAGACTCTCTTATAAAAAGATACAAAAGATGTAGCCTTATTACTTAATTTCCCATTACTCTCCCTTGGACAGGTACATAGGTGAAGTGTACCATTGGTTGGATGTTACAAAATTTTAAAAGTTGAAAGTTCAAAAAACTCAAAAAACTACAATGGATCCTCAATGGGGTCTGAACGGTGCATTTATCATTGTCAGATTTATTTGTTTTTGTTTATAGCCTTCCTGCAGTACAAGACGGTCTGTGAAATCACATTGACTGTTGGTAAAGTTCCATAGATTTCTATGCCCTAAGATCCCTCAAGTTATTTTTAGCCCAGACTATACCACCCTGATCGTATATACCTACGGAAAACCAACTTATAGTTTGATAACGGGAGACATATTTTGGTTTTTAGTTTTTCTTACTTCTCGTTTGGATCCATTGGCATAGTAACTCGTTTCTCCAAGCATGTGTAGCAAGTTACTCACAGTAATACAATTTTTTCAATCTGTTTAATCAATTTCATGTCAAATTGCAATATCAAGTCGATATCCATTTTAGATGTAAACATTTAGAGTGTTTCACTTAGTCGTATTGTCTGTTTCACGGAAATTGGTTTTAACTTTATTATATAAACAACAACAACATCTCTATTGTTTAACATTCAAACCTGTATTGTTCGATACTGAGGTGTAAAATATGTTTGTTTTGCCATTTTACACCTTAAGTAAACCATTCGAAGACTTAAAAGTTAACACTGGACAACAGTTATTTTCTTTTATAAAATTTTATTTAAAAATTATATAATTTAACCATAAAAATCAACATTCTAAGAGACTTTAAACCTTAAACGATTTTCGCGTAAAATGTAAAATGTCACAAGAAGGAATATAATTAGGTACCAGTAATTTAACTCCTTAATTTTTAGTTCAGCTCTAGTTAAGATCTAGTTAAGTTATAGGTGGATTCTAGTTAGGATAGGGCAGGTCATTAGGGTGCCACGAATAAGAAATGTATAGGATTTCACTCAGTTGGGTCCTGAAGGTCCTTTTGTGTTTTTTGAGCAAGAAAAGGTGTTGAGAATTAGTGGAGGTTAATTTCTGAGTCAGAAATGGAGTGATAGTAAAACTAATAAAGATAGTAAACTGTGAATAGCTTATGGAATAGATCCGTAATGGAACCATTCATAATTTCGCATTAAACCACAAATATTTTTGAAATTAGCATTAGCCAAATCGGTTAGAGAATGTAACGAATTGCAACCCAAGAAAGGCAATCGTAGGTCCTCAAGTGCTGAACAGTTGAGAAATCCTTTCATCCTCCTTATTTTGTTAACTCTTGCAAAAATCGTTCACAGATATACACATTCCCTCTCGCCTCTCTTTCCGCCAGCATATCAGTATTCAAGTTGTTTTGATTAGACTTGAGTTAGTGTACCCAAAGTAGTTCAAATACTCTGCCATTGTTTTCATTGATGTAGGTAGTCGTCATTGCCTTAAATGTTCTAGCATTTGTGTTGGAATTCCAAGTCAATTTGCTATCGAAAGCCCAACAAGATATTTTGCACTATATGAAAGCGCCAAAATCATTTTTTGCACAAACAATCTGAAATCAGGTAATTGACATCTCCTTGCGAATAATAGCGTCTTCCTTTTCATTGGATTGACACACACTCTTAGTGCTTAACTTGCTAAGAGTTCTAAATGTCAGTTCCATACGATTTGATAGCGTTTTGTGTTTACCTGGCACCGTTACTGCCACATCACCAGCATACACGATGGTCCTGATTAAGGCATTGTTCATGATTAATGGATTTAAAGTGGTTCGGTTTCACACCCTTTCGGTGTGAATACCACCACATATAGAGTCCATTTCATACAAGCTCGGTAATGTCTCTTTAAATCTGCCGAAATTCAGATCTTGTTCTTTATATAAAATCAATGCAGGTTAAAAACTTTTAAGCGATAAGTGAATCTATTGATAAAGAAATTTCTTTGGGAGTTGAAACCTTAAAACTTTTTTTGGAACAGTGTACAATAGATAACATTATTGGGTATCTGAAATTTACTTCTCTCAGTTTTATAAAAAATCCTTTGTTGTTCAGTGTATAACCATTTTTTTTGCAGCTACAAGTATTAATCCACACGATTGCCTCTGGCCTTAAAATGCTATGAGTATTTCATGTAGAAATTTCATTTTAAGTCATTAAATAGAATATTTTTATACACCAGAAAAAAAAACCCGATATGATGCTTAGATGGATCAAAGATGGACACATAACATATTTTTTTTTGTGATAACGTTTCTATTTGGGAGTATTTTTTTTTTAATATCCAGATGGAAATTTATGACAAAGGAATGAGTTGAGTTAAAATGAATGGTAATTTTAGAAATAAAATGCAATAATCAATCTGAAATGCGTAGTTTATATCTCATTTGAACTTATTCCAGTCCTTATTGTTGTTGATTTTCTTATGCAATAAACACATTTGCATCATTATCCAGTTTTAGCCTTAACTCCTTTAAAATATGAAGAGAAATAACTTTTTTGAAGTTATTTTAAACGGTAATCAAAGGATACAATATTTCTATCTTTGGGTTTGTTTGTTTTCGAAAAATTGTCCCCATTTAAACTAAGACTGTACAAAGGAAATATATTAAAATATGTATGTGTATTTGTGCAGCATATGCCCATTTTATAAAAGAATAAACAGTGGGTTGGTAACTTTGGAATAAATTTTATAACTTTGAATTCTCAATAGTCTATCCACGTGAGTAGATAGTTTGTCCTTCCTCAGAATAACAACTCCAAACTATCTGATAGCATCTGTCATGAAAAATGAACTGTTTCGGCTTTGAGAAAAAAAAATTAGTCAAAAGTCTTAATGGTTAAGATGTACCCAAAACAGTAGCCAATGGAGTAATGTTTGGACTATAAGCCTGATGAGTTGCGAAATCACAGTTACTTTGCTCAAAAGAGTTTCTGACCGCTATTGCAACACATGTTAGAGGGTCGTTATTGTGGAAGTATTTTCCCTTGGGTTTGGTTAATTTCTTCATTTCGTAATTTAGTGTCTTTTCCAGTTTTAAATTCTGTTCTTCGATTTAATTATGTTCCTGATTTCTTCCATAATTCCTTTATTAATTAAGTTCCTAATTCTGTTTCCTATTTTAATTCTTAATTCAGTTCCTGTTTTATTTCATATTTTTATTCCTTATTTGCTTTTAATTTCATTCTCTATTCAATTCCTAACACAGTCCCAAATTCAGTTCATCATTTAGTTTTTAGTTCAGTTACTAATTCAGTTCCTTATTCGGTTCTTTATTTATTGAATTCCCAATTCAGTTCCTAAGTTCTAGTTCCATTTTATTTCCATTGTACTTTTGTTTTGGTTCTGTTGTAGCTCTGGTTCTGTTCGAGTTCTAATTCTATTCTAGTTCTCTTCTAGCTCTCTTCTGGCTCTTTTATTTCAGTTCCATTTTAGTTTTAGTTCGGTTCATGTTCCGTTCCAGTTCATTTCTGTTTCAGTTTTAGTTGAGTTCTAGTTCTTGTTAAGTTCAAGTTTAATTCAGTTCTAGTTCGGTTCTAGATCAGTTATAGTTCAGTTGAAGTTCTAGTTCAGTTATAGTTCTAGTTCAGTTCAAGTTCAGTTAAAGTTCTAGTTCAGTTCTAGTTCAGTTTTAGTTCAGTTCTAGTTCAGTTTCAGTTGAGTTATAGTTCTAGTTTAGTTCTAGTTCAGTTATAGTTCAAGTTCAGTTTTAAATCAGTTATAGTTCTAGTTCAGTTCAGTTATAGTTCTAGTTCAGTTTTAGTTCAGTTATAGTTCTAGTTAATTTTTATTTCAGTTATAGTTCTAGTTTAGTTTTAGTTCAGTTATAGTTCTAGTTAAGTTTTAGTTCAGTTTTAGTTCAGTTATAGTTCCAGTTCAGTTCTAGTTCAGTTCTAGTTCAGTTATAGTTCAGTTCTAGTTCAATTTTAGTTCAGTTTTAGTTCAGTCAGGTCAGCTTTAGTTCAGTTAAAGACCGTTTTTCCTATTTTGCCCAATCCGCCCCACTGTGCCATATGAAATACCATATAAATATATCGTAACTACCTTAACAATTGTCATATTATTTTATTTATTCTTAATTACCGGATACAAGGCATAAAATGAACAAATAAGGATACACTATTTTACACTTACCAACGCACTCATGCACACACTCACACTCACAGTAAAAAAAAGAACACAACATTGAAACAATTGTATAATTTCTTTTGAAAGAGAAAGAAACTAAAGTATTTGTTACAGGCTTATGAAGCTTTCGGAAAAAGTTTTGTCAGAAAATTGAATTAGTTTTAGTACCGAAAAATATAATAAAATTACTACTTCATTCCCCAGGAAGAGGGACAGAGGAAGAGTTTAAGTAAATGTAATCAACAGATAAATTTTTGTTGGTTATCTCTTCCAGATACACAAATACACATACAAATACATATATATTTGTGGAATATTTTATATGTCTTTTTAGTTAAAGAACTTAAGTAGCACAAGTAGAAATAACTAAAAAGTTTGAGTTTGTAAGTGGTTGGATTAAATGTAATTTATTGACAGACAGACACAAATAAAAGACTTTTGAAATTATAAAAGGTTAAAATATTAAGTTGAAATTGTTAGAACTTTTGTGTTAAATATTGTTAAATACTTAAGATAAATATAAAAGAAATATTTTTAATAAAAAAAATATTTATATTTTTTTAAATTTAATTTAAGTTTTTTTTTTTTGGAAATTTTCTTGTGGTTAATTTTTCATATTTTAATTTAACTTTAACTAAATTCATTTCCAAATAAAATTTTAACTACATGTTGCTCATGTCGTATTCCAGCACGACTAACAATTTCATTATCTTAAAATTGCTCTGCATATCCTACAAATACATATATACACCTATACACCGCACCCAGAAAATCTATTTCCGGTATAACGCATTTTATTTAGTTTTATTATATTGTTGTTGTTGTTGCTGTTATTTTCTTTCTATATAATATTCCATTTTCATTTCACGTTTCATATTATATGTTGATTATACTCGTTTTTGTCGTATAAAACAAAAAATAAATGAAAGAAAAAAATATGTTTTGTTTCTTTGCTCTGAACAGTTTTTACACCTGTGCCATAGTGTGGATCCAAAGGGTACAATTGTATAATAGAAACAAAAAAAATCAAATTTGGATATAGGAGATTTCGAAAAATGATGTCATTGTATTGTATTTACTTTAACACTTTTAATTTATTCACTATGGCGTATACGTAATGTAGATTATTTTATTTGTTAACATATTAAGTATACGTTCCGTCATTTGTAGTTTCCTTCAAAAATTCACGGTGAGCGTTGCACAGTTGCGCAGAATCTATTTTTGAAGGAACTTTGTTTCTTCTAACCGGTCTGACAATTTTATGAGGCGTATACTTAATATATAATTTTTCGATTTAAAGACAAATTAAGTATACGCTATATTTCGTGCAGCTTTCTTTCAAGAGCATAGTGATACGAATACAAATTTTAAACTCTTGCATACTGAAGGAGAATCATTTTTTCTTTTTAATAATTCTGCAATTTTGCTTGAAATTTAACATAACGACTCCATGGGGGAAAAAGGGAAAGCATTTTCAAAAGAGCTCCCAACTTATCCAGTAGAAAAGCAGCCTGTTTAATTAAGTGTTTGGACTATTTGCTACGAAAAGTTAATGATAATGCAGCTCTAAAAACATATAAAAATCAAAAAGTTCCTGACAGATACGCAGCTAAGGCTCGTGTAGAGATATTGGGACCTTCTTAAAAGAGATTTGAAGAAGAGAAGAAATTTCTTTCCATTGTGTAGCATCCAAGGTTCAAATGCGATCGCAGATTGAAATTATCAACGTGATTCTTCAAACATTAGAAAATTAGTCTGCCTCATTTAAACTAAATAAAAAAAGATGAAAAAGATCTCCGGCCAAGTCGGCTTTGGGCAACGGAGGTTGGTCAACATAGAGGGCGCTGTTATAGGCAAATATAGATACGAAACTACATTATCCTAGAACTTAGCTGGAGCTAAAAAAAACATTTTTTTAAAGAAATATAAGCTCATCTGAACAACAGCGAACTTTATTGTGGTCCTTTTCTCTTGATGGAATTGCTTATCCTTTTATTCAAATATTTTGCGTGGTTTGAAAGAGACATTTTAAAATCTCACCAATGCATAGGACCAGCTCAGTTTCGTTTTCGATATTAATATCACAATATCGTTCGTTTTAATTCCTTTTTCTAAAGCAATACACGAATTGTGTTATCAGTATTAGACCTAGAAGAGGAGTTAATTGCCCTATGGATTGACTCTGAAAACCACTGCTGAAAAGCTCTCTTATATATTTATACCCTCTACTCCAACATGGTATCACTCTAATATTGTTAGTTTCAATTTACTGGTTTTTTGTCGGAGGAAAAAAAATTTCATTTTACATAACTTTGTACTCCGAGCGTATACTTCATTTCAATGGTTGATATAACTAATACGCTTATTGATCTTTATAATAAACTAGCTAAGACCCGGTGCGCTTTATCGTCCAATCTGTCCTTCATTTTGGCCGTAAAGAATATGCTTGGAAAGTAATTGGAATCAAATTGAATTGGAATAAATTTCAATACTCCTGCTTTTACAGTTCCTTAGATATGCGATATTTGCTTTGTATGGGTGTACCTTTCCCTTCTTTCTATATTTTGATTAGTAAAACAAATTCTTGGAAAGTGCTTGGGGTCGAATTTGAGAACTATTGCAGTTATAGTTCTTAAGAGATATTTGGGTGCATCTCAACCCATGATCTAATCCGCCCTTCATTCTGTCCAGTAAAACAGTTAATTGAAAAATGTATTGGGATCAAATTTGAAAAATTTCTGTGTTGTGGTTCTTTAGATATTCGATTATCTATCAATTGTAATTATTAATCGACTCAAATATTTTTCTAGATTGAAGAGGATTCAAAATATTTATTGTTTGTATGATTTGATTCAATATCTCTGGAATAAAGTTATATTGCCAAAATCTAAAGCACTTTTTCGCTACTCCATATCCATTTTTCTATTACCAATATACTCATACCTCTCTACACACATACTTACTTATCCATGTAGAATAATTATTGGTTTAACATTTTTTGTCTCTCTCACATCTCTTAAATAGTTTTCTAGAAGGTGTTGCTATTTTAGCCAAAGTTATTTACGTTCGTGCTTCTAAATTCGGCAGCTGTTTGCAATTTTAAGAAGCCATTTAATAGTCTACAATATTTTATGCATTTTTTAGTTGTTGTTGTTGCTTTTGTTGCTGTTTGTTTATCTTTACAGGTGTAATTAGATGCATAAGTTAAGCTTGTGTGAGAAATTAATTAAAAGTTGCTTCTTACTTCTTCCATCTAAGTTAAGTGTGAGCGTGTGTATGTATATGTGTCTATATTTTTTATGTGCGTTTTATCTATAAGAAAAGAAAAAAAGAAGAGTAGAAAAAGATATATAAACTTTTCTACTTCGTTTTCTGTTATTTTTTTCTCCGTCTCTCAAATATTGAATGTGCATATTTTGTAGCCAGAATTTTTGTGTGTGGTTGTTGCATCCTTGTGTTTGCGTGTGTTGCATTCCACATAATTTAACATTGACAGAGTACAACTATATTGAGCATAAAATCATCTAAAGTTTATTTGTAGATGTAGACGGTAAAAATGTTTGTTTTGTTCCTTCTTCTTCCGGATTTTAGGTTTTCTAAAAAGTATGGATGAAAAAATATGGATTTTTAGAAAAAAAAAATTATATATATTTTAAGTTGGTGTTTGTAGTGGTAATCTATAGAAGTAATGGTTTTATCTGGAACTATAAATATAACAATCGTTTTAGTATGAAGGATTTCCCAATGTCTGTCCCTCTGTCCTGCTGTAAATCTTTAATAACAAGTAAGAATGGTGTATTTGGCTGCGTCAAATCTTTAATACCCTTCGCCACAAATATTATGCAAAAATTACCATGAGTTGTAGATATTGCACCAAAAAACATATTCGTTCATCAGCATAAACGCCAAAATGTTTCAAACAGACAGACAGATAGACAGACGTACGTACTACATCGAGTCAGATTTTTACAGACGGGATGATAATCTTGTGGTATAGAAATTGATAGATTTTTTTAAGATGATCGAATTTCGTTCCATTGCAACCAAAATTAAAAGTCTCATTAGTAATAAAAAATGTGTAATAATTGTTTTCCTCCATTTTTTTCGCCCATACTTTATTATACAAAATGGAGGAAAAAAGCTTTAATAAAAGTTGGATTAATTTTAATATTTGAGTTATTTTGTTTTGTTTTTCCTTCTCGGCGAAGATTTTTAACACAGATGATTCATTGTTTTCTTTAGTTAATTTTTCTTATTACGAAAAACTTAAGTTTTAAAATATTTTCTTGTTCACAAATGAAAAACTTAATCAATATTCGAGGTTAATTTCTTGGAAAATTGTTTTAAAGATAAAGTTGAAATTATTTGTATTTATTTTATAAAATTATTTTAAATTAAGTTCGTTATCGTCAATAAGGTTTATTTTTTAGGAAACCTCTAATTAGAGGTAATTTTTTATATGAAAATTAAATTTGAATATTTATAATTTATTGTGCGATCGGTTTATTAGTTTAGCATGAAATAAGGAACTTATTTTGATACCCAAATTTGTATCTCTATAATTCCACTATAACTTATAAATCGACTTAGCTCGCTGTGCATTGTGATCGAAATGCAGGATGTAATGCTCCAGGTGATGCTTTTCTTTTTTTATAAATGAAAAATATCAGTAATGATTTAGTTACAATTCAGAGGCTGCTTCAGATATCGGTTAATATCTCTTAATATAGCGAACTGCTTTTGCTGGTTTAAAATAAGTTCTCACGTAATTCGATTCAAACAAATAATTGAACCAAATTTCACTGAGCTCTGTCCAATAGTTGAGATGTTATTCAAATGCGAGAAAACGCTGAAAAGGACTGTGTGATGATCAAGCGCTAATCTAGACAATTTAAGAAAGTATGTGGCGATTAGTACAAGGACATTAAAAATATTAAATAACGATCGAAAATGTGATGAGTAAAGTTTTGAGTAAAAGCAATTGTTATGAGATTCAACAGAATTTTTCTTAATATAAGAGTTTTATAAGCTTAAAACTCTGTGCCGAAAAGTAGATATGGGAGCTACAACCATATGGGAGCAATACCAAAAAGGCAGTTATTTATATTAGAAATAAGTTGTGTTTAGTTCGGATGGTTCTGATGTTTTGTATCCACTGTCATGTTCTGCAAGAAAAAAGGTGCAAATTGATTTTCTTTTAAACTTGACATCACGAAGAAAGACCTCTTTAGACTTAAGACAAAATTGCTTTATATTTCAGAAAATGTTAAATTCTACTAATTTTTTTTAATTAATTAATAATTTTTCATATACAGAAAATTTTGCCAACCACATGCGTATAATTAATATCAGTGATTTATATTACTCATACGCCATTTTTTATAATTTTATATTTTTAAAAATCATATTTGAAATATTTCTACGACCATTTCAACCAGCCTATTTCCATTATTTTATCTGATTTAAAATCAAAATTTTCATTCCTATTTTTCTTCAATTTCCTCGAGTCCTTTCTTTTTGCTGTTTGTTATTGTTTCATTCCAAAAATAATATTTTTTTTATATTGAGTTTTCAGAACAAAGAAAACTTTACATAAACTATGAATACTAAATCAAACAAATAACAATAACAACAACAAATACATTGAATTGCAACAATGGTGAAAGAAATCAAAGATAAATAAATTCAAACACACTTTTACACTTATACACACATTCAACAGTTAACAAAAAGAATACTAAGAAGAAGAAGAAGAAATTGATACATTTTTAAAATTCATAAAATTGCAAAAGGAAAAAATCATCATTGAATTAAAAAAAATATTGAAAATAAAAAATATAGAAAATAATTTTTTAAAAAGGAATTTTCTTTTCAAGGGAAATTCATATGAAAACAAGTTAAAGCTATAAACGGTCAAGCCCGACTATTTAATACCCTACACCACATTGTTGATTATTAATGTTAGCTATCAAAAATTAATGATCGAACCTCGTATAAATCTATTTTCTAATTTGTGCTTAAGAGTGCAATGTGGGGGTGAATTATAAGGGAGTTAGAGGAAGTTGTGGACTGACCTTTGTAAAATTTCCTACATCAAATTTCACTTAAATTTATTCTAATTTGAGCAAGTCATATCACAATACCAAAGTATCTATATGATTTAAGCCCTTCAGAGAGATGTTTTTTAGGGGAATTGAAAGGGACCTATGATGAATAATGGGCCGATCCTTGTGTAATTTGGTACTACGTTTTAGAAAATCATTAGAGTTATTTGTGTCTAATTTTATTAAAATCGCTTTGTATTCAAAACTTTTATGTCCTTTAAGCTCCATTCCGGTAGGTACATTTGTATGGGGGTTAGATGAAAGAATGGACCATTCCGGTTGGATCCATTCTTTCACTCAACAATATAACAATTTTATGTAGAATGACAGAATGGACCCATCATCACCATCTTAGTAGGCATCGTCCCTGAGCAAAGATAACGACAATTTTTATCAAGATACCTATAAAATTACGATCTGAATTTTTTTCACAAGATTAACATGGACTGACGGACTGACATCCTTAAGTCGACTCAAAAAGTGATTCAGATTCAAAAGGCATCCTTAAAAGTGGGTGTAGCAATATTATTTCTGTGCATTACAAATTTAGGCACAAGCGCATTATACCCCAACCATGGTGTAGGGTATACATGCACACAAATACTATATCTCTAAGAAAAGGCCAATGATGATGATGATGATATAACACCCAATTGAACAATTCAAAAATTATTTAACATAAATTCTATTTATACGTTTCATTCAATTCCAAATAGAGAATTGAGAATCTTATTTGAAGGTATCAGATAATAAAAAATAAACAGATGGTGGGATGATGAAAAATGAAAGAAAGAAAAAAGAATGAAATTGTAAGAAGAGAAATCAAATGAAACTATAGATTTCTTTTTCACAAACAATTGTAACTATTTGTCTTGTGTCTGTAAAGGACATGAACTAGAGAAGATGAAAATGACTGAAAAGGGGGAAAGAGATAACTGGAGATAAGGTAGGGTTATAATGAAAGTATAAATAACTATGGCTACAACTATGAGAATCATGAATAAATAGAACAAAACAATAGCAGCCGTCAAATAACTGTTGCACAGTGGATTTCAAAATGAGTGCAATAAAAGAAATGACAAATATTAAATAATTTCAGGAAGATTATTTTTAAAGTTTTCAAAATAATAATTATTTTTTTAAACAGCCTTTTTAATAGTTTTTAAGAATTCATTGTCTTATCCTCACGATATCCGGTTTTTCTGAAGAATGACCAAATAATAATGAGCCAATGGCTCCCATCTTAGTTACAAAAACAAGGAAGAATATCTCTTCAACTTTCCATCCTTATGATCCAGGGCAGAATCGGGCTAAACTCTGGACCAAGCTTCTGTACAGAACCGCTTGCACCATATGACAATCTAATTAGAATACAACTCTTTAGATTGTGTTACCACAGCAACTGTTACGTCTAAATCATTTCAGAGGGAGAGATTGGAAAACTTTGTTGTACCATTTTGAAAACAGTGTCGCCGCTCATACAATTAATTCCATTCCAGAAGCTTGAGGTGATATTCATATAGCAGATCACACTAGGAGAAATTGAGTATCACTTTCAGATCTCTGACCTCCAGAGATCAATATCTAGAATTTAAAGGTATTTCGATACGATCAAGAGGTGTGGATCTAGAGTAGAGGTACCAAGTCACAGTACTATACATTTGCCTTTGTGTGAGTAAAGCAGCAAAGTATTAGATCTGCTAAAATTGTTAAGGAGAGCAGAAATGATTTATAGTGTATGAGTGTAGATGGCCGAAATTTTAGTTTAACCTCACGAGTAGAAAATATATATTGTAGGCACCTGTGATACAGAGTAACATTCGATTAGTCCTTGAAGAATTTAACGTGTATCATAAACTTTTGCGCTTTAAGCTCAGGGATTAGTAAAAGATACTTTGTTCATTGTAATAAATTGACGGCTGTTCCACATGGGTTATGGGTATTTGTGCTAGTTCGTCAAATATAACCATAGATTTTCCTGGTCTGACAAACTTAACAAATAGTCGGTTAGTAGTTTCTCGGAGATCAGACCACAAATTCCTAATCGACTGGCACATTGCTAGAGACTAGAGACCGTATTAAGTTTTTGTATTTGCAAGACATCTGGTCGCATATTGTCGTAATGCACTCTTATCTCCTCGGAAAGCATTGAGACTTGCTCGCCAATACCAAGTCTAGAGACTTTAGGATCGCTCGGATAATGTAAATAGCATGTTGGTAAACAATTGCAACAAAATTATAAATAATAAATTGTGTTTTATTATCCGATCTTTGTCCATTCCAAAAGTCGCAATTTTGTTGGCAAATACCACAATAACGAATTTTTTTCGACCTCCTCATTCAGAGATATAAGAGAAAGGATCTGTTGTTGGCAAACTTTACTGCCGTTCAGTCACGGACACCTCACATTTGTTCATCACACAGTAAGTTAAGGCAGTTGGTGACGACGAAATATCTACGCTGATGACGGAAAACATTGTATAGTGGGAAGTTGTGTACTTCACAAAGGTTTTTAATTCTTCAATTATGATCCTTATTCAGTCATAAGGTAGACTGGAGAATAGGTATAGCCACCACACTTAAGGAAAGAGGAGCGAATGTGCTTAAATAGGAAAAAATTTTATCCGATTGATGATTCTTGGAACAGTAATGGGATAAATTTACCTGTGAATTGTAATTAAATTTTATTTAAATCTGATAATTGTTTTTCAAAATTTATAAAAGTTTTTGTATAAATTTCTATGTTATCTCAAATATCGGTCTGTAGCTTTTTTACTAGACCAGGACAAATACAAACAATCTGTAATCGTAAGAATGTTTCTAACAGACAGACTGACAAAACTAAATCGACTTAGATTTCCATATATATGTAAGAGTATATATATGGAGTGCAATATGCTTCCTTCTTGGCGTTACACATGGAATGATAAATCAACAAACTCCAAAAAGCTAAATTTGAAGGGTCACTTACTAGTCCTCCTATTAGCTGGTGACCTGTACTCCTCCTAATATGAATCAAAGACATTTAAGCTGTTACCATGTTAAAATTTATTTAGATGTCGCTCATGATTTAAAAGTCACATAAACATTTTCAAAAACAATTACTTAGGAGCAATTGTCAATTGAGCGTATACTTAATATAATTTGTAAATATAACTCATACGCATTTTTATTCTTGATTTATGTTTTTAGATGAAATTTATTTAAAAATTTACTCAATATTGGAAAATAGAAACTGATTTAAAGGTTAATTAGAAAAAAAAACAAATATATTCAACAGTGCGCTGACAAATGTGCTTATGTAAATTTATTCAAGTTTTTTTCAGGAAAAAATTAATTATATTAATATAATTTATTAAATGAAAAACAGACATTAAAAAAATTTGCGTAATTTATATAAAAAATGTATCTTAACACCTATTCTGTCCCACTGTGCACTGTATCTAAATGAAAAAATCGGTTTCCTCTGCTTTTTATTTATTTCTTATTTTTATTGAACTTTTGCTTTTTGGTTTCTGTTCTCCTCTTACGATTATTTTTTTCTGATCGATATCTATTTATATATACACGAATACATAAATATTTATATACATATTTATTAGTTTATTTGTATGGAGAACAAAGTGTCTATTTGTTTGTTAGTTGTGGGGGAATATTTCTTGTTTGTGTCTGAATAAATTTTCTAATTTTATTGTTTTTCTTTTGTAGGTCCAACTTTAATTCAGAGTGTTGGAAAATTATTATTATTTTTTACTGATTGTTGTTATTGTTGTTTTGTTTATTTTTATTGTTTATGACATTCAATAACTGAACAGATAAATAAAACAATATTGATATTTATTTACTTTAGCACCTTCAAATAAAGATAAAAAGAACAAAAGAGAGAAAGAGAATTTTATTGAAAGATAATGAATATTTTAAGGGGAAATTTAATATTAAAAAGGGATAATGAGATGTAGGAAATATTGTTACTTTTATAAAATTCCTGAGAACTGGAAAGAATTCTTATAATAATTGATCGTGTAAGACAGTGACTTTGTGATAATGATAAAGATCGTGAATTCAAATTAAAGTTCCAAGAGAAATAAATTGATTGGTGAACACGGTTTTCCTGCTGATCTACTGAGCGTGTGTGGGTGGTTGATTGAAATTATAATTCCAACATTTCTTTATACCCTAAACCACCGTATATACGATGACCGTTCCGTCCGTCCGCTTGTCTGTCTGTCTGGCTGTCCATGTAAATGTTGTGAACAGTCTAAAGATCGAGATATCTCGATGAAATTTGATACTTATTATTTTGACCTTAGGACAGATCTTACTGAAATTGACCGTATTCGGTCCAGTATTTCAGGTACCTCCTATACAAATGCTTTGAGGCCATAAAGATCCTAAATATAAACGAAATTTGGCACAAGTAAGTCATGTTATATTCAATAACAACATATCAAAATATGCGAGGTCCACTATTTTTCATAGGTCTCATATGAACCTCCTACAAAATATCACTTTTAAGGGAATAAATCTACGTTGGTATTGTAATAATAACAGACCAAATTAAAACAAATATAATCAAAAATCGATGTGAAAAATTATACGAGGGTCGGTTTATAATATCTTGAAGCTCCCATATAACCCCATAGAACTAACAATTTCATTATAGATATAAGTGTCACAATAATGTACTGCTCCCTTAATAATAAATCAGAAAATAAAATTATACGAGGGTAGTTCATTAATTTTTCATAACTGCCATTTTTAAATAACAGTGTTGTTATCGGTATTAGCTAGTCGGATTTTATCGACTATACATTCTTACTTTTTCTTATAATTCTCGTGAAATGCTGAACTTAAATTTGCGATAATTAATGTCCTTTTAAGGGCAATCAGAAAGGTCCTGTTGGAGCTTGCCATGTACGACTACTGATGCTTTGTATATTACGCGTACTATTGTTTTGATTTGTCAATTAGTTTGATGGTCATTTGGGTGGTTACAACACAATCCCATTTGGCATTAATCGGAGTAATGTAATTGTGAACTTTTCATGCTGTTGGAGCAGAAAAGAATTTCAAATGAACATACCTGCATAAGAATCTCTCACCTTTACAATTAATTTTATAGAAATTAGATATTTTTCCTGCTCTTCTCTTCACCGTCTTCAGTAACTCTGTATCTTTAAGTTCCAATCAACGCGACAGCACTTTGTTACTGTAACAGCTGTAAAAACAAGTTTGTTTTAACTCATGGTGAGTCCATAGGACATCTAGACAGAGTGAGATATAATTCTGGTAACATGGCACTGTCAGCTTTATACCATAAGATATTGCGCCAACTGTTCTATCCCGATATGAGTAATGGGCAGTGAGCGGCCTCCAATAACGATATTTAAACGATAAATTCAAACTGTTGCGTCTCCATGAATAAATACAAATCCCGTTACATATCTGAGTATAATTCGTTACTATATTTGGAGATACTATTCACATGATGCTTCCAATGACTTCGATGTATGAACTGTTTATTTAGTATTTCTTAATCGGAAGGTGTTTTACACTTAAGGCTGTGTTTTGATAACTTTGAAAAATTTCCACTGTTCATCTCTCAGAGAAGAATTTATAAACTTGGTGGTGTTGCTGTCGATTTTGTAAAATTTTTCAAGTGAAGAAATTATTGTTATCGCTAAGGCCTTTTGTGGTAAATGTAAAGTAAACCGCATAAGTTATCTGAAGTTGCGCTTGTCTGTTTTCGTTGGGCTCATATACGTGCGACGTTTAGAGACGATAAAATCGTTAGGTTGCTCTAATGAAACGTTTAAGATTAGATGGCTTGGTTCCAGATCAACTACCGTGCAGTTTAACAGACCAGGAGTTGCTATAGTTATATTTGACGAACTTGCGAGAGTATCTAGAATCAGTGCAGGGCATCATCATTTAGAACGTGGATTCGTATATCTATTTATCTCACAGTGGACCTCTTCGGATATTCTCTTTGTTATGACATTATCTATAACTTATTTACAGACCCTCATACTGGTAAAATAATGGGATCATACTTTTTGGACCCAAGTGATAGAAGTTTTGTTTTATGTACAGCTGCCTGTAGCATTTAATATTTAATATCTCCCAGTAAAAAATATAAAAAAAAATTTTCTCATTTGGGACATCGTATAATCGACGCCATAAAATATCCCAAGGACGATTTATATATTAGAATTGCATAGAGTTTTCAAATTTATTTTTCTTTATAATTGTAACCCCTGGATCAAAATGCTACTAGTGTTGATTAAAGTATAGCTGCCTACGACGTTTTATATTGAAACTTATTGTTATTTGTTAAAACACGTAATTTGAGGGATCATTGATGTAAGTAAAATTATAAAACAATCATTGCTAGTTTCAATGTCCTTCATCCTTGAACTAAAAAAATGTTATGATAAAAACCCAAATTTCAACACGACGTTTTTTATTTATTTTTTATTTACACGAAAGTCGTATCGCATAATCGACACCAAAAATCGTGAATTGAGTTTTAAAAAATGTTTACAAAATCAACATATTCAAGGTGACCACATTTGGGGAGCTATCGATTGCACCACCGACTAGACGGGGCTATAAACGTCTTCAAATTAACTCGAAAAATGTCAACATTAATCGTCTGAAATTTAATTCAAATTTCTCTCGGCGGTTCAAAATGTACAGAATTAGGATTAATTCTGTAACTTTTGAACCGCTACTTGGGAACACTGTGAATGAAGATAGTGGCATTTTACTTGAACTATCTATCCATGGTGGTGTAGAGTATACAGATTCTGTTTAAAAAATCTGTACATCATTATTTTTTTAAAATTGAATAAATTTCCAGTCGTTTATTTTTCCTGCTTTTTACCAACAACAATATATATTATTAAATATTAAGTAATTATAATTCCGACGACAATAAAAATGACAACAACTACATTAAAAATAAAAATTATAATACAAAAAAAATTAAATTATGCCACAAATATAATTATGATGGATTTATGTGGTAAAAATCAACAAATAACGACAATAGAGCAGTGAACAAAAAAAGCAACAAAAAGGAAAAAAGGAAAAAAAAAACATTAAAAAATACTTAACAAATGGAATTAAATATTTAAACGGTTTTATTTTCAAAATTGTCACGCTCATAACACAATATGAACATAAACATAAACGGCAACAACAACAATAATGAATTTCATATTTCACACTTTTAAAATGAAAACAAAAATAAAATAACTGACAAACTGCAACAACAACAAAAAAGTGAAATAAATCTATATGTATATAAAATATGATGTGTATGTATGTTGTATATATTTCATGTATGGACTCAAAAACATTTTTCACAGACTGAACACAATGTATCCGATAGAAACATAGAAAAAATTCAGATAGGACCAGGGGTAGGGATACCCCCATACAATGCACATATTGGTTATCGAATATCTAAAGAACCTTAAAAGCGAAGGTTCTCCAATTTGGTTCCAGTCACTTTCTCAAGAGTTTTACTGGAAAAAATGTAGGACAGATAGGACTGGGGGAAGAGTACCTCCCCATATAAAGAAAATATTTATTATCGAATATGCTAAGAACTAAAATAGCGAAATATTTAAAATATGGTTCCAATCACTATCTCAATGAGTGGTTTAACTGGACAACCGTTAGTGCTGCATTTTTAACAACTCTGTACCACTGAACGATGGACTCTATAAGATCTTTGGGTTGTTGATAAGCAGAATTTGGTCTCCATCGACTATTATGTAGAAACTTGTAATTATCTCCTTGTTAAAGGTGTTGAAGGGTGTCTCATATGCCATAAACTCTGAGGCATGTTGTCGTAATTGTAAAGTCACCCGTAAAAGCTATGAAATCATCTTCAGATGGAGGCCTTTGGATTTTCGAGAAGTAGAGTAGTGTCCTTACACTATGTAACTCTTTACAGCAGCAGGATGTCCGGGAGGAGAACTTTATGGCTGGCAGTACTAAGGGCTTTTGACATGATAGTGATACAGGGTGTCTGCTGGTTTAAGGCATGCGCGATTTGAGATCCAAAGGATGTTAATGCTTACGTTATTAATGCTGATTACGAGCTCCTGTAAGATCACAATTCAGTAAAAGAAGAACAAAACCACGAGAGTCTTTGTGACAAGTGATAGAACCGAAATCAGCTGTAGAATTGTCCCTCAAACCATACAGGTTTCAGTATTGGGATGAATCCACCAATTTTTCAGGCATTGTTTATTATCAAAGTCCTCATTGAATGGTTAAACCCTCCCCCCATACGTGACCAACTTTAATTATGGAATATCTAAAGAACTATTTCAGCAAACATCTTTTAATTTGGTCCAATCATAATTGTACGCCATCTTTGAAATTATTTCTGAATCTAGAACGGAATAAAATTATTGGTGCAGCAAAACGTACCGGGTAAAATGTAGTTGCATAATACAATAACAATTTTAATACAATTGTAAATAAAAGTAAAATAAACGAATAGAAATTTACAATCAACAAAAATAATTCACACACCTACACAGATACAAACATATACATTGACACCATAATTATTAAACCTACAACACACACACATATATAAACATTCAGGTATATTTTGACATTATTATGACATGCATTGACATAAATATAATGTTATATAAATATATACATTTATATACATATGTAAATATTGTTTTAAATACACATACATGTACATACACACATAAATAGACAATAATAGTGTACTTTACACAAAAGCTTATTTAATGGAGTTGTAGAGGTATTTTTTGTTGTTGTTTTGTTTGTATATTTAAGATTATTATTAAGTGTAGAGTGTGATTTTACATGTTGCAAATGTAAAAGTATGTTTGACATGAATTAAAGGTGTGATAATGCAAATTTACACTTAACCAATTATGACTATTAATAACATGGATCAAGAAATATTGTGAAATTGATAGTTAAGGGTTAAGGGAAGGGGGTTTAAATATGGACTATTGTTTGTGGGGATTTAAAAACACGTCATATTTATGAGAATTTAGAAAAGTACATATAGTTATAGTATATAGTATATAGAGTATATAGTTATAGTATATATAGTTTGTAAGTTTTTTTAATCATGAGTTTTGATTAGGTGGTATTGGAGATCTGTATTTTGGAGTATTTAGTTATATAATTATCTCTAAATTTTTGAATATTGAAATCCCAGAAAATATGAAAAAGTGTATAATAATCAGCTAATGCCAATCATTTGATATCCTTTAACATAGCGCACAGTGTGTCCAAATATTTTTTTTGGAATTATGGTCGGTGGACCTCTAAACATGTCCTTGAAAATTGTGTACAAATCGATATTTTTTAATATTTCTATAACATCCACACACATGATTGGACTTTCACCTGATTAGAGCTGAGATTTTTTTCGAGTTCAAAAAAGTTCGTTGAGGCACCAGTGATGAAAATTTTAACCTTTTTCGGAAATACTTCCATGAACGTTTTTATAGAGTCCTTTGTTATTTTGCTCGTAAAGGTAGTCCATCTCCCATAAAAATCTACAACATTTTTGATTTATCTCTTTTGATACAAATACCACATTGTTGTTATTCAAGAGCTTGATTATCATAGTTACTGTATGCTAAGTCTGGTCAATACTAAGTGGACATATTATGAAGTATAAGGAAGAAAGCAGCCCTTTTTGTAAGCACTCCATTCCAATATTTATAGAGTCCTTTGCAAAAATTGGTTGGCTTTTTTTACCGCAACTGCTTATTGTTTTCATTTCAAGAACTTGTTGAAAATTTTTGACTGGTGTTGAGGCCTAAATTTTCCTTCAGTGTTCCCTCGAGCATCAGTAGCATACAATTTTTCATCTGGAAGTTGTGACAAAATCTGTCAGAATTTATGCAGCAAAAATATTTTTAAGAAAACTTGACTTCAAAGGCCAAAAGTTCTTAACACACGTTTTTATAAAAACTTTCAATTCATGTATTATTTTATTTTCTTTGATCGAGTTACCTTCATAAAACATGTTTAATGTTAAATAAATGGAAATATTGCTATTCAGACTAAATTTAATAACCAGAAAAAAGTGCGTAATAAAATAATTAAATATTTTCAACCAAAGTCAATTTGGTCCTACAAAAAGTTGGCCAAGTATTCAAAGGTCTTCGGTTATGTTATTAAGCAGTAACGGGAAACTTATTCGTTGATTAAAAACCTGGTTCAGGTAGATGGAATGATTAACATTCGATAGAAATCATTTTCAAAATAGCTCCCAATACATCCGTTAGGAAAACAGTCCTTAAAGTTCGTGACTGTAAACCAAAAAATGGAAGTCAAGTTTTCTAAAAAAATATTCTTGGAAGACAAAACATATGTTATGGCAAATTATTCGGATCTTCCTGGTCAAAACACTGATTTTTGGCCTCAATTGACATCCAATCACCATAGTAAAAAAACATATCCTCCAAACTTTCAGGAGCTAAGTCCTGTGGCGAAATTGAAGAGGACTAAAAGGTATCCATAAGCATGGTAGATTTTAAAAGGACATAGATTACCTGTTCAAACAAAGTAACGGAAAGCACTATAAAAATGTTGATGGAAGGATTTCCAAAGCTCAGGGATGAAGTCTTTTGAAATTGATCATATTCAGCTTAATATTTCAGGTAGCACCCATACATATGCTCTCCCGGAATGAGATTTTAAGATCATAAAAGTCCTAAATATAAAGAGATTTAAACGTAAATCAACACTTATAGATCTTACGATACTTGAAGTCGACGTTCTAAATTATTCGATGGTTGGTTCCATTCAAGCCTTCTTCCCAAAAATCACTTTGAAGGGCTTCAATCTCACACATATGTTGATATTGCAGTAGCAATTGGTAGAATAAAGATAAAGAAATCTAAAATTGATGTTTGTAAGTATACATCGGCCCACGATTTCTGTTAGCTCCGATATAACCACTCAGGAAACCATTTTCTAACGCATATATTTTACATATATCTTAGCATCATATACTTCACACTTAATCATAAATAAGAGAGGCAAATTTTTTGGGAATCGTTCAAAGGGTTGTCTTGGCTGTCATTTACAACCAACAATGTGGTGTAGGATATACACAAAAGTTCCAATAGCTCCACTTAAAGGAATTTCCAATATAAAGAATATAATTTTAATTATTCCGTTCTCATATCAAAATCATAAAAAAAAAGAAATCAACATCTAAATATTGAAATTATATTAAATTTTACAATAAACTTTTTCATCAGTAAAAAAAGAGGTTCAAGTTGGAATGAGATAAAATTAAAATTCTACGAATGTTGAATTTATAAACAGATCCTTGTTTTCCTTTTTTTGTTTTTATATCTTTTTTGTAGATTTTTGTGTTTTTTCGTTAATATTTCGCAAAATAACAATTTAAAATTATTGTGAATGAGTTATGAAGAAAATGAGCATGACTGACGTATATATTTATACACACACATATACACACACTTCATATAAACCCATAAATACAAATACTGATACATTAAACTAAAAAAAAAATTGCATTTTTATTCCCTTTTGGTATTTGTCTGTGATTTTATATAAAATTTATTATTGTTAGTGAGAACAACAACAACAACAAAAAAGGAAAATAATATTATTTGCGCGTTGTCTGTATGTGACAGTTGTTTTGAATTGAGTTGTCAAATTGAGCTACACAAAAAATGTAGGTTGTTGTGGGTTTCATGAAGGTGTTGGTGTTTTGTAATTCTTTTATGCTGATAAGATTGATATGATTGATTAATGTATCTACAAAATATGAAAAAACAAACTTTCATTAAAGTCCTTTCGAGTTACTTTTCGGAGTTATGAAGGGAGCCCTTTTTGGTCTATGAAACCGAGCGAAAATTTTACAAGCTTTTACTTTTGCAGTTCTAAAGATTTGCATTATTGTAGCTCTCCTAGTAACTCTAATATGTTTACGATTACCAGACCACCAAACGATCTGGTTTATAAGGATCAGCAAAAGGACAATTCGGACGTTAGAATCATGGACTAAGTTGTCGATTTTTGCATTTAAATTTTCCAAGTCCTGTGTCAGTATTCGATTGGACTTGAATCAGTCAGTTCCCTTTGCATTTGGATATTATCTATTGATATATTAGAATTATCATCCAGTGCCTCCTCTCATTCATTATAATAGTCCGAACCAGTTCTAAAATCAGTTATTACTTATGAAATCTAATATACATTCACATTTCCATTGATTTTAGGACTGTCCCAAAATGTAAGTATTAAAGCTATGGATGAAGTGTGTCAGCGACTCAATTGACATTATGATAATGAGCTTCATATCGTTTCCTCATCATTATCTTCAGGCATCGTTTATGTCAAACGAAAGCTGAAAAGTCACCAGTTCCATTGAAACGGATTTTATGATGACGAGAGCTTAATTTAGTTGCATTGACGATGCGTAGTAGGTCCATATTTTCGATGACTTCTCTTCTTTTGAACGGATTCTCAAAGTCTTTGTGATCCTAGTAGACAGTCAAATAGGTTTTGACATCACTTTATAATTACTTGACAGTTGACATGATTACGTTCAACGAATTCATGGCTTGTCATTAGCTATATCTTTCTGGCCTTGAAGATGTCATTTGAACTCCTCCTCAGATTTTGGACTCCTCAAGTTTGGCATTAGTGGACAGTGGGTTACTCTTTCTGTTATACACATTGTCCGATAAATTTTCCAATGTCTCTTGACTTTTTGAAAGATAATTCAATCTCATCCTTATAAAATTCTCGAGTAGGGTTAAATAGGGAATCATATCTACTGATGTCTGAGATGAACTTAAGTTAAAAAGCCATTCAAAACTTTTTTCTAAGGGCCTTTCGTTGGCAAAAAGTCCTTATAAATCTCTTAAAGTAACCTTCATATGTCTATGATTACCAGACCATAATACGAACTGGTAAATATTCTTAATCTTTATATCTTACCGACAACCGGAGAGCTATTCGAACGTACTGGGATAAGATTTCATGGACTGTACTGGAATGTGAGGAAGCTTTAAGAGATTTTTTTGGTAAGTGAAATGGTTCACATCACATGGGTACTTGGCCATGGAGGTGTTATCGATAATTTGGAGGCAAGAAAATTAGTTAACAGTACTAGATTTTTGCAGAATGAGAGCTTAGAAAATCCAATGCCTTTGCTTTCCAGCTTGAACTCCTCCAAATTCAAACAAATTCAATTCATTAAGATAACTAAAACGGGTCAAAAGCTACAGAATTATTTCCAAAAACAATTGATTTGGACTCACCGTGCATAGTAGGCATTGCCACCTTTTTTGTTTAGCGATCTTGTGCTAGTCGACTTGAACTCTGTTTTTAAAACTTAAAAAAAGTGGTCACAGTATTTTTTTGTTGATGCGCCTATGTGTGTGTGTGAATTAGTGTGCTTTACACATGCTCAACTTTATTTAGAAAATAAATTACTTGTTGTCTGTTTTGTTGTTGTTTTTTTTTTCTAACTAATGCTGAAATTAACAGCAAAAAGAAAAAAAACTACTGAAATAAATTTTTTCTTCTTTTTTTTTTAAATCTAATAATTTTCAAATGTTATGCAAATTGTTATTTGAATTAAAGAAAATTTTTATCAACTTTAATGCTCCCAAATAGACATACAAATTGATGTTAAACAATTAGAAAAAATTTTATAAAAAAAAGAATTTAATAAATATTAACAAATTATTTGTTAGATTTTTATTTGATTTAAAAGAATAATAAAAACTAAAATAAAAGAACAAAAAATAAAAAATAAAAAAATAAAAAAAGAAAAAAAGGAAAAAAAAGAAAAATAAACAAAAAATAAATAAAAAATATATAAAATAAAACTGAAATATAAAATAATGTATTTAATAAAATAATTACAATTTAATTGTATTATCATGTTGAACATAATTGCTTAACAATCAACACATACACACATACATAAAATACATTGATTGTTAACATATGTTATACATATACATGTATATAATATAAAAAATATATATACATGTTATACATATTTATATACAAATATATAAATTTGTTTAAAACATTATTTATTGTTGCAGGCTTTGATGTATTTTTATTTCTTGATAAAAGAACGTTTGTATTATCAAATAAATATGTGTTTGTGTGTATTGTTCTGGTGTAAAAGTATTTGAAATAAATTCAATTTTTAAACCGTTATTTTGGGTTACTTGGCTCAATGAAGCAATGAATATCCAGCTGTTTCAAAATTTTAAACTTTTTCGATCACTTCAAATTAAAGTCTACTTTATTGTTTACCTAAAAAACATTGAGATACATTCCAAAGCAAGGAAATTTTATTCTATATATGTGGGAAATTATGCTTGAATGTTCTGAAATTTTACTTAATTTAAAGTAAATTTACTATTCTAGACAAAAAAAGAGATTCCGTAAATAAAGTCCTTTTAATAATAAGAGAAAAGTACAGATGTTATCGCACAGAGTGCGGTGGTAAAGTGCAAGCTTGTTGTAAAATAATGTAAATGCCAAAAAATCAAGATATAATATGTGGCGTATACTTAATATTTAGTTAAACATATTAAATATACGTTATGTATTTATTATTGAAGGAAGATTTTTCATTCCAAAAATGTTGATTAAATTTTAATTAAAAATTACATTATTTCAAAAATAATTATATTGTATGGTGTAGGGCTTTAAAACCACTAAACGCAAAATTTCAAAATAGTTTTTCAGTTAGAAATTTTTCAATAATAGTTTTAATGATTAGAGCTGCGGTATATTTTTTTTTAATTCACCAAAAGTTCATTTAATTTTTTTAAATGATTTATAAACTCCGGGATTTCGAGTATGAAAATAAATTGAAATCCTTTAAATTCTTTTATTCACAAAGAAGTCTATGTATATTATACTGAAATTTTGTAATAGACTTTTCCTTGTTATTCCTTTAAATTTTATTTAAGTTTAAATATCAATTTTATGTTTCAAAAAATCTTAATTTAAAGTTATTTTTATAGTTTGGATACCAAATAACATTCCATTTACTTTTTCTTGTCGAATTTTGAGTTGTAACTCAAAATATACTAAATATTTGTGTAAGAAGTTTGAACCCCGACTGAAAATCTAACCTAAACTGGGCTTCTTCCAATCAACTTTTGTAATTTTCCATAAAATTTCAATTTTTTTTTTAATCGATTTATATAGCATTTTATAGGAAATTTAACGCTTTTTTTAATGTTTTATTTAAAAATGTGTAAGAAAAGAGAATAAAAATTAATGTCAACTTGAATATTACTGAAATTACAGGTACTCAATAAGCTAAACGCTTGAAAAATGCCTTTAAGGAGCAACTGAAATAGTATGAGTTGTTGTGTTCTTCACAACGTCTTACGATCGGTAATGTGATCATATTTCCGCAAAATGCTTAAAGTAATTTTTTTTCCAATAAAAATTAAAGCAAATACGATTTAATTAAATCGTTTTTTGCTACTACGGACTGAGATCGAAAATTCATAACATAACTTTTTCATTAAAATTTTTAACCCAGATATTATTAGATTTTTTTGGTTCTGTAATACTTGTCAGTAATTATGTTTAATGTGAAACAAATTCATATATTGTTAATCTGATTAAAATTGGTGATCACAAAAAAGTGCGTACTAAAATTATTAAATATTTTCAACAGAACCGGTAGGAGGGCAATCCGATTTGCTAATTACTCAAACTATTTGCTACAAAAAGTTAATGCCAATGCAGGTTTAAAACATACAAGGCTCGAAAAATTCCTTAAAATTTATAGGCCCAAAAGCTGGGCTTGGAAATTGAAGTCAAATTTTTTAAGAAGAATATTTTTTAGAACGAAATGAAATTTTTTCACAACTTCCTGAAGCAAAAATTTAATGTCGCTGAGGGAACATTGCAAAAAAGGACTTGGTATGTCAAGCAATATGTAGTTGCTGTGAAAGAAGCCAATTATTTGTTGCAAGGGGCTCTATGAATACTGATATTTACTTAATGGAATGTTTAAATAGGCTTATTCCTTTCATAAGACTTCCTAATGTGCACACTCATTTTCCGCCTGACTTGGCATCTGTTACTATGGTAAACAAGCACTTGATTGGGACAAGAATAATATTGTGACATTTATACCAGGAGAGGTAAATCCTCCAAACTGCCAGGAGTTGAGGCCAGTGAAGAGATATTGGGTTCTTGTTAAAAGATAATGAAACTATAAGTTTAGTGGTTTCGTTTTTATTAGCATAAAATAAAAAAAACTGACTCAAGATATCACAAAAGCGAAATTTTCCTTGGCAAACTTTGCATTGCTAAACTTTTTCCAAAGTTATAAAGTTGTACTCTTTTGTTGTCATAACGTTAAATTTTATGCAAATTACAGTTACAGTTTTTTAAAGGATTTTATGCTGCAATGTGCTCTGAATTTCCTTAGGGGAATTCTTTTTTTGATATTTCATGTAATTTTTTTAAGTTTCAAAAAGTGAAAATAAGGCGTATACGTTATATTTAATTCAATACAATATTAAGTATACGCTACGAATACTTTTATTCGAATAATTGTTTCAAAATTTAAGTTTCTTTACATTAATAAAACATTTAGGAATCAACCTTAAATCTATATCATAAATATTACATTAATATGATGTATGACCTTGGAACTATATGAACACATTTAATTGATTATGTAAGTTCGATTGAATAATTATAACATTTTAAAAACACATGTTCATTATATGTTCATGTGACAAGAATACTGTAATTTTTGTTTGGGGTACCTGATAATTTGATGCTAAAGGGAATGTAAATTTGAAGATTTTAACTTAAATGGATCTAACAAAATTGAAGACAATTTTTATTTTTTTATTTTTTTTGTAAATTTGAACTATTTGGGAGTAAAAAATTATATTTAAAACTATTTTCTTTATAACTTCTATCATCCTTTTTGACATTCTAGTTAACACTTTAGAAATTTATATCGTCACCTTTTTCACATATTTTCGCTTATAGAAAAACAAACTCTCAAAACATTTGTGGCAATATGAAATCATATTTTTTTCTATTCACTCGTTCTCTCTATAAACTGTCATATATTTTACTTTTTATACACATATACTCACACGTATGTGATGCTGTTGCTCTCGCATGTTTATAAGTACATGTGTATGTGTGTGAGTGTGTGATTGTAATGTCAAAAAAGCGTTTGAACAAAACATTAAGATTTTTGATATCATGATGTACGTGTTTTTGTTTAATCTTTATAATGTTTTTTTTATTAGTATTTTATATTTTTTTATATTTCGGTTTGACGTTGCATTGTTGTTGTCATTATTGTAAGTTGGTGTTGAAGCATGCAACAACCAGGAAATAATAATAGATATTTTTGTCGATATTTGAAGTTTTAAATAAAAACATTTATCTGATAGGAATTTAATAAAGTTTTATGGTTTGACTATGTTCATACGAAAGTGAGTGTTGACGGTTGTGTTCGTAAAGTGAGAAATTCAAATAATAAAAAGTTTAGAAACGGAAGAATTTTAAATTTATATTCGTAACGTCTTCTCATATTATAATTAACTTCTACTAAAATCTATATATAAAATAGAATGTGTGTATGTATGTATGTATGTATGTATGTATGTATGTATGTATGTATGTATTTATGTATGTATGTATGTATATAATTAGTAACGTATAGACTCTAAATCGACTGGGCCAATTTTGATGAAATGTTCACAGAATGATCCTAAAATACTCGAAAGTAACATAAATTATAAACAATTTCGATAGGACCAGGGGAGGAGTACCGTACAAAGCACATATTGATTATTGAATACTTTAATAACTATTACAGCAAGAATTCTCAGGGGTATCGCCCACACAAAGAAAATATTGATTATCGAATATCTAATGAATGGTAACGAGAACAGATTTATTAGTCAAAACGAAGGACGAATAAGACCAGGGAGAGGGGTTACACTCATAAAAGGCATGATTATGGAACATCTAAAGGACAACAACACTTTCTTTTATTCAAAGAAACTGGTTTATTGGAACAAAGTAGGACGGAAACGATAACGACATGGTAATGTTTCGCGTTTAAGCGTTTGAAATCGTATCAAGTGATTAGAAATGTCCATGGGTATTTGTAAGAGCAGTAAGCGTTAACCTAACACAAAATTCGATGTTATAACACATCATAGAGGCCTTCGAATATTTATGGTATGACTGATAAAGAACTATTAAAAACTCATTATCAGGAATGTTTTCATTCCCAGCCACATACAACAGGCTTTGTCCCATCTGTGTATTAATTATTTGTTCGATTCGGAACAATTTTCTTCTCCACTGAAAATAAATTTTTAATTGTTTCATCTCGATCAAAAAATTTTTAAAAGAGTGGACGGATTGTTTTGACTCAACTACCTAACCAGACCTCGGCCATAAGGCTGCCAATTGTTTTAAAAACTCTTGCGTTCAGTTTTAAATCAAGGTGCTCTCATAGCATGGAATCCATTTGCCCCAATAATGATGAGAAAGAGTAGAGAAACTTATTATGGAAATCACATTTTCCCTCATACAGTCATTTTCCCTAATAATACAAAATTGTGTGAATATCGAATATCTTTTGAAGCATTTAAGATGATTTGAAAGGAATTCAGTTATACTTATACACAGTCTTATGCTTGAATAATAGTGTTATACAAGTGTCTTACACTTGTATGACAGATTGCGGACTTATTAAAGTTGTATAAACAGATTGGAGTTTCTCACATATGAATTACCATCATATATCCAGCACAGTCTTATGTTGCACTTCACAGACTTTTATTGAATTTATAGTATTTTATTTAAATTACGTTTCTGTTTTTTATTAGCTTATAGTCAGAGTATTGTCTTATATTCAGATTAAAGTCAAATTATAGTGTTATGCTCTAAAAATTTTTTTATTCAGAATAGAACAAATATCTGACTACTGTTAGTTCAAAAAATAAATATATTCAGATTGGAGTCTGTTATTCAGTTTAGATATTTAAAATAACGTTTATATTGAAGTAAAAGTGTTATACTATTCAGATTACGATCTTGCAGTCTCATACTTATTTCATAGTCTTACTGGTCTTCCATGTCATGTTTTCATATGGAATGACCCTC